>JACXIV010000048.1:51819-186384 GCA_014737475.1 Bombus confusus
GCCGCCGCCGCCGCCGCCGCCGCCGCCGCCGCCGCCGCCGCTTTCCTTAGCAGTGAAATTGAGAAGAAGCAAAAGGAAGGAGGACTCGCGGAATTAATCGCAGCCAGACCAGCATTCGATTAACTAGCTGGTGCTCTCGTATACGCGATCGAACGTTCGGACGTTTTCATTTCAAATAGAACGTCCGTACGAAGTGAAAACGATCTGCCTTGGCAGAGAAATCGCTAAATATCGCGTAAAAATCGGAAACATTTTTGCGCAGTTTACGTCTTAAGCATTTTTCGATACGTAGATACGAAGGAACGTTTTTCGCTTGGATTTCATAGAAATGCTTCGACATTCGTAGAAAGAGCAGAGTTTGTTGACTGAACAGGTTGGAACTGGATGGTAAGCTCGTCTTCGCGTGCGGATAATAATTTATGCATTACAGGCAGTTGATCTCGTTACGATTGCACAAAGACGGCAGAAAAACAGCTCGGTGAGGAACTCGAAAAGAGGACTAACGAGGTCAACGACGTCACTCGAGACTCGCCGTTCCGGCCTTCGTGACTTGACGTCTCGAAGCGCCTCGCGAGACCGGATTAAAACGAAAAGCAAAGGAACGCGTAGTGAAAATGTTGGTAAAAAGAAAAAACAAAAATCGCGGGGACAATCGGTGGAGAGCTTGGCCCAACAATTACCGACCGAATGTCGACGGTGAAACGTTACGCTAAATATTTTTCTACTCTCTTCTCGATGAATCTACCAACCTTTCTCTGGATCGGCAACCGTAATTACGAAATCTCGATACGTTCGTATCGTTCGATTAAATCCTGTCAGTGGTGGTAGCGTTAAATTGTAATTTTCCACGGTATTATAACGAAAATGAAAGCTCGAAGATAGAAGTGCTTGGTGATTTGTCGTTCGCGGAAGAAGACGAGCATAATTGATAATTTACGATCGAGATGTTCTAACGGTGAGCTGTAGCAACTCGTTTTCGTTCTTCCTGGCTGTGGTCGTACGTCGAGAATTAAATCGATCGCAAATTAGCTCGAGCCACGAGAGTCCGCCGGTGCGGGATAATTGACACGTCGTCGGGAAAAAGAGAAAAAGAAAGGGAGCGAGAGGTCTTCAAGGATGTCCACTCTTCCAGGTGAAGGCGGCAGCGAGAACGCGCGTAACGCCCCACAAATCAGCGGTGGTTTCGGTCTCGGTTCACCGAATTTCACCGGATTCCCTGCGCTCTCGTTCGTTTCTCCAACCAACGTTGATTTTAATCGACGCTGGTTTCATGTTATCGCAATGTTCGGTATTACGGTATTTTCTCTCGAAACGAAAATTAGTATGCCGTTAAAAAATATATCAGTGTACATAACGCATTCCGCGCGTAACACGGTAGAATACGTTGAACTTTCTACCGAGATTATTCGATATTTTCAGCGTAAACGTAATACGCGCGACTAAATTAATCTCGAACGTTTTATGGGAATAAATGAGCAGAGAAACTAAGTAAAGCTGATGATAATGCAGGTAACGTAGGTAGACGTACGAAGCTATAGATATATATATATATATACATATGAACCAAAAATAGCTCTCGATCCGAAAATAAATTTCGATTTAAAATTCGATTTCCTCGAGTACCCTGAACTCGGCTACGTTTAGCTTCTATTAATCGTACGAGTTTCCGCGTTATGAAGATTGCCAGCTGACGAGGCCGAGATTCGATTACACGTCGTTCAGATTAAATCCCGTGGATGCACTTTCGATCACGCTAACGATCCCAGACTACCAGTATACACCGACATTGTTGCACAAACACGAATTCGCCGCGCTTCGTTGCTTTCTACCGACCGAACCCGATCGATTCGCAGCCGTGTTTTCGCACTTTATTTTTCGAGTTGCAACGGTTCCCCTGATTAACCAGACGCGCAGCATCTTGAAACCTGTAATCACGCTGCCGAATAAAACAAGAGTGATAGATCGCTGGTATCCTTGAATCGCGGTAAATTGACTTCCTTATCTTGGCAGTTTGCGCGTCGGGGTCTTTGGCGAGAGTTTTACGCATCGTACGCGGTATATGTCTCGTTGGATAAAAATGCGAGAGCAAGCAGCACCTAATCTTTGTTCGTTCGATCCAACGACGTTGAAAAGAGAAACTCTTTTCGCAAAAATTTCATGGACATGGATTTCGTAGACGAAATCTATGGAACGAAGTAATCGTGCACGGACAAACCGGTCGGTTACGAATTAGTAACGGCTCACTGCCGGATAGGCTGACCGTGCGGCTCGGATCGCTTCACACTTTCCGCGATTAATCCATCGCGGATCGTTCGTGCCGCCTACTTAACGGCCGGTACGCTCATTCAAGTAGCGATCTCGACGTTCCTCAGCGACCTCTTCATGTATCGTGAAACGCCACGGGTCACCGGTGTCAAGTCGTGCCCTGGCAGCCTCGACTTTGCTAACCAACGAACTTATTGCCTCCGTCTGACCCCTCGAGCTTGTTCCTGCCCTCCGATTCTCTAGTAATCTCTTCCATTAACGATTTTCCTCCAGCCACTTTTATCGAATCACAAGCGTTTTCCTCTCATGCTCCGTGGATAGAGACTTTTAGCGTTGGGAAGAACGAGGAGAAAGTAGAACGACGAAATGTAAATAAATCCCATAGGGGTGGCCATAGTGGGAAAACGAGCGAGTCAAAGAAATATCTGCTGTTCCTTTCGAGATATTCTTCGTTTTTCTATTGACGGGAAACTGCAACCAGCGAAACCCATCGACATTTCAAGAAAATCTCGTCTTCTTTTTGCCTTTGGCACGTTCGCTCTTCTTGCGCCAGGACGAAACCTCTCAGGCTAGGCTTCTCTATTATTCTCAAGCTGACGAATTGCCGCTTACGTGGCAATAGCACGTACTGGCTAAGCGTGGAAAAACACGACAGTATAAACATATTATGGTAACGAGGCGAAAAACTCGTCGACGAGCCAGCACTGGTTTAAGGTTAGCGTTTCCTTCGCGTTTCCTTCGCGTTTCGACGTGTCCTTAAAAATTCACCGGATATATTAATATCGGCGCGAGATTGCATTCCCACGAGCGAACGAAGGAAGAGAAGGAGCGTTGCTACGGAGACTGGTCGAGCAAAAGGCGAACCGGCGGACGTCGGATTTCACCCTTTTCTTTCTTCCATTCGTTCTTTTTTCTTTGCACAGTTGGTTTTCCCGACAGCGACAGCTCTAGCAACGAGCACTTGAAGCGGCACGTTGGCTCGAATTCGTATTACGTAAGCATCGACCAACCGGATGCATTGTGCTCGCGAAACTGCGAGGAAATTTACGACAGGACCGATTACGACCAGGGTATTAGCCTGGACGAGGGCCACCAGCCTGTTGGAAAGAAGCTGAAACGTACGATCCGACTCTCTAAAAAAAAAAAAAAAAAAAATCTAGAAATATCGGAATGAGAAATCGCGATCGCTTTCGAGTGGTGCGTAACATCCTACCAGCGATCGAAACGATAGTTGGTGGGTTTTCTTGCTCCTGGGGAAGAGTACGTGATCGACATGGAGAGCCAACGAGTGAAATCGTATCGCCCTACTGGCTGTTCCGAAACTCCAGCTCCTTCCTTAGTTTTTGTTTCTAGCTGTACAACTATCTAAACTGGTTGCTTTTTCTCCGCTGTGCGGCGAATTAAACGTACTCGAAATCATCCACCATTGTCCTCCCTTCATATTTTCATGTCCATCGGCGGACAGACGAGGAAAGTCTCTCCTCCCGATACATCGACGCGAGCGATCAACGTGAGAGCCTGACCTGTGCAAATTCGGAATCCATGTCAAATGGACCAAAAAGAGCGATACAGCGTTATACGCGAGAAACGCGCTCGTACGAACGGAAGAACGACTCGCCGGACGAGTGCGAGTCTCGCCGGGGCTAGATACAGTTTTCAGATAGAATGCCGGCATGGGAGCTGGATAGGTGCACGCGTGAGAACTGGGCCGGTAAAGAGAAGACGCGCGACAAGCTTTATCAAGCCGTTAGAAGAAATAAAGAAGCTCGGGTAACGATGGTGTCAAGCGTGAATCATCCGGTGTCGATGTTAACTTGGGTGTGTGTAATCGAGGGGAGAAAAAGCGGCGGAATAACGTCGATCGCGGCTGATCGCGCGAAGGAACGCATTATTGCGATAGCACGGCTAATCGTAACGCGATCATCGACGTGACCAGTTATAGCGTTGGACGTTTTGCGAAACACGAGCAAAAAGTTCGCGCCGCGTGTTGCAACAGATCCGTTGAATCGATACGCGATCAATTCGGACTTGGCATCTGATCACTGATTGCGAGAGAAGTTTCGCAGATCCGACAAGAATTCGGCGGGATCAAGTTGAACGAAATGACGAAACGATTCTACGTACTTACGTTAAACATCGTCCGATGGGGTCGGGTTGTTCGCGCAACTCTGTTGCGAATTAAATCGCACACAGAACGCACATTTAATCGAAAAACTAATTTCTTTGAAGTGCCTATAATACACGGATATCCCATACGGGATATCGCTATCCTGTAATGGACGGTTATAGGTGCCAGGGAATTGTCAGCGATATATGGTCTTAACAAGTAGAGCGGTTTAATAACAAGACATAATGGCGTGCACGAGCTCGTACGAGAACACCTCGACTCGAACGATTAGCCGCTCTTTTAACCCGAAAGCACGTTTTTTGGAACACGATATTCCTGCGAAGAAGAACTGTTAAGAAGGAAAACGCTAGATCGCGTCGTGGACATTGTCAACGATTTTGTCGGCGAACTAGAATCGCTTTCTACGTACGAGTATTTTCTGGAGCTGTTAAAATTGCTGAACGACTTATCGAGAGGTATCGAGAGGTATCGAGAGGTATCGAGGCTCGTAGGAGGAAGGCGGCGCTCGAAAGCGCCGGGCCCGTCATGGGAACCGAACAAAGCGATCCCTGGCTCACGTGTGCATGATTTTAGACGAAGCAGGAAGAACCGAGCGCGTTCGGGTTCGAAGGTCTCGACGTGAGAATCGAAACGGTGGATCGAGCAGCCACGCCGCGGCGAAGAAGACGCGGCCGCTTCTATCAGTCGCCGGTGAATACATCAAAGGACACGTAGTGCGCTGCTCTGTCTATGGTTGTCTCATGAGGTCGAGCGAAGAAGGAGAGAGGGAGAGAATATCCGAGGACGGATCGTTCAGGATGTCGTCGAACCGGCAGCGTTCGTTCTTCGGTTTCCGGGACGAGGAGTAGAGACACGCGGGGACTTGCGTGGCGGGTCAACGATAGCGTGCGGCTTATTTTACAACTACAGTTAGAGATAGCGAAGATGGACGAACCAGTAGACGCGAGCGAGGACGCCGGTTCCGCCGCGTTATCGCGTCATCCGCCATTTTTCGACCTACACCCCTGCTCGAGATTCAGCCAAGGGTGTCATACGAGAGAAACGTTCTATCCGTCCATCGTGTTGCATCGTATTTTTCCGTCGTACGAGGAAGAAGTATGGCTTGTAGTTTCGTAGCGAACGTTTTTCCTATTGCACCATTCTGTTGGAACATATGGGAGAGATAACTGGATCTAGCAGAAAGAAAGTCAGTCGCGGCGAGACACGTACTCCGTGTGTCATTGTTAATTTACTGGACGCTCGATGCTGTTGCGAGGTAACACTCGACCTGTCCGCTCTATTACTTTTTTCACTTTCTCCTTGTCCATTCTTCTTCGTCCCCCTCGTCGCTTTCTCCACTTGAGCCAAGAAGAAACCGAGCTTAATGACAACAAACGTTTCGCCCCTTTTTCCCGGAACAATAGCATCGAATATAACGTATAAATAATTCTGGCGAACAGTGTATCGCGTCGTGTCTAGTCTTGGAAAGAATACGCCGCTGGCATAGGACAACTCGGGCAGCTTGGTCGAGTTGGAAAGGAGTTCGCGTGGCCGTATCACCGAGGTACTATCGAACGCTTCCCCACGCCTCGTGTCCACGCGACACACAATGCATTGCCTCTGCACGACCGGTAATCGCAAGACGATCGTTATTCAGTCGAATTAACTCCGCTACCAACGGACTTTGATGCTTGTCTCGGCTAATTTTTCAGATCCCGCCGCACCGCCACGAACGTTGAACGTGACGATAGCCAAACGAACAAGGAAACGACCTTTCCACGTTTTACGTTGCATTTCGGTTCCTTAACATTTCGCTTCCGTTATAAATAGCCCACGCGGACATGCGATCGGCAGTTAACGTTCGTCGCGTCTTATAACAACGCGTCGCGATTATTATTCCTCTGAGATTTTTCGCCACGATGACTCAGTGACTAATTAACCGAGCGGACAGGTGCCTCTCGATCCAGACGCAGCGAATTCCGGCTGTCGAACCAGCGATTATTAATAGCGATCGAGCGCATGTCCAAGGCTTCGCGAACGCGGATGCCCGATAAAAGGACAGCTATATAGGATCATGGCGACATTGTCGCCGACGGTAAAAGGAGAGAAGCCCGGAGCCGGGGACCGTCCTTGCTGAACGTTCTAGCGGGCGCAGCGGTGCAGCGGTGGTTACGATAGCGCCTTAAAGGAGTCGACGAGAAGGGGAGCGAGTTAAAACTCTTCTCTTTCTCTCTAGCGTGGCGATATCACGACGGCCGTATCGGTGCTTCCCCGACACGGGCGGACAACGAAAGAGGAGAGAAACAGAGAAAGAGAGAGAGAGAGAGCCACGCCTTGCGAGCAGCGACACGGCGTACAATGCAACGCTCGCCCTAGCTAGGCTCCACTCGGCTTCGCTCGCTCCGGGCAACGTGAAACGCAACCGATGCAACGTGCAACTTGCCGCCGTTGCGGAACATACTTATATACGAGAGAGCGCCGATATACCCTGCCTAGAAACCGATAGATGCCGGCAGGATATCGGTGTTTGCCGTGTGCGCGCTCGATACCCCACGAGGCGAATGCGCGCCGCTCGTGTTCACGCTCCGAAAACAATTTAGCCGGGATCGTGAATGGGCCACCAATTACTCTTCCATCGGCGTCGAGAGATCGCCGGGGAAAGATTATTTTGACAGTGAGGGATAAAAGGTTCGTGGTCACTCGAAGGAGTGACCGTATCTCTAACTAACCTATCTCGAAACGACAAACAGAGGCAATGGTATCGTTTTTTCTTTCTCCTTTTTTCTTTTTTTTTTTTTTTATTGTTCTTTTCGTATCGAAGCAACTAAAAAATAAAATGAGAAGGAATCGGAGGAGAAGCGGACAGAGTTAGCGATGCAAATGCACGCGGTGCATTGGAAACCGAAAGCCCTGTGCAACACGTGTCCGCGTGCGCGTGCAGGCTTACATGTAAAATGCGGCCGGTGCGCAATCATGCATTCTGCTCAATTGCACGGCGTCGCGGCGGTGGTACACGCCGGCGAGTCGCTCGAACGCGCACCGAACGATTTTCCAGACGATCTTTTATCGGTTGCCACATCGTGTCTGGATTTATCTGCATCGTTAAACGACCGCGCCGCACCGATATCGGCACGACACAGCACAGTGCACAGGCAACGAGAGGAAAGAATCCTTTCCCGACGCGTGCACACCATCGCTGAGCCACAGCGCGGTGTGCTGTTGCAGCGCGCGCGCTCTCGAGGGTGTAGTCGCCGCGCGGAATTCTCTCTCGAGGGGATTTTTACCGGCGGATCTTTATGCACCGTGCTTTATCCGCGCGCTCCGATCGATCGATCGCGCGACGCACGAGGGGATCCAGGCGCCACGTGACACTGCTAACCTTTCGCGGTTCTTGCTTATCCGCGTCTCTCCCTCGTAGCTCGGCGACTGCCAAGTAAATCGAAACTGCTCGAGGTTAATGTTTCTTGGGTTGGGTTTGGAGGCCGACCCTCCGGACCGATATTCTCCGCCTATCGATCGAACGCGCGTTAATAGTTGTAATCGTTGTTTATCGAGCAACTCGATCGCAGTTGGTTCTTCGAACAGCACGAACGAAGGAAGAAGGGTAGAAAGAATCCAGCCTGAAGTTACAGCCCGAATTCGCGACCTACCAGCGGAATGATAAATCTTTCGAATCGATGGCAGCGGTTGAAGGATCAACGTGGCCGCATACCTTCGTTATTGAATAGGATAGAAAAATGGCATTCTAGAAACACGGCGGCGCTCTCGGTTGATAGTAAAATCGAAGGCGGCACGATGTATCGACGGTGAATGATCGGCAGAAACGCAACGCGGATCGCGACCAGATAAGATCGCCAAGCCCGCAGCAAGGTTTTTCAAGTAAAAGCGCGGAAAACGAATCGTGGAATGCGAATGCTCCGCGTAGAGAGTCGCGAGGAGATCTATCGCGTTTCGCTCGCGTTCCGTGTCGGTGAACCGCGACGAGAAGGGTCACGATGGTTCTGAAACGAATTTATGCGAAATACGTCCGCTGGCAACCTTGCATGTGCGTAACTGCGTTCACGTGGGAGTGTTGTTGGTAATAGAAGCGAATATTTTAAATCTGCCGGCGGTAGCGTGACTAAGAAGAAATCAATTTTATTAATAAATAACACCGTTAATGGCGAATTTAACCCTGATAACGCCAGACCCGAGGAAAATGAGACGTGGATAGTAACGGTCGAGGAAGAGGAAAAAACGGATCCCACGGCCAGCATAGGATTATTCGCGATGGACTCGTTCGGATTTAGACGCTTGCAAATCAACCGGCTATCTGATAAAATTATTCACTAACCGTCTCGCTTTCTCGCGGCAGAGAGCCAGGGATAGATCGCGGCACGTTCGTTGTTCTCGTCCCTCCTGGACAATACGACTGTTAAAAGGAGTAATAAAGTGGCGCGCCAGGGAGCTGGTGATAAAGAGCTTCGACTCGCCGGTGCTCGTCGGTAAATGCATCCGCGCGAGACGCGCTTATAATAAAGTAACGCTACGCGTTTATCTGACGTCTCTGGCCGAAGAAGTAGCTCGGCCACGGTAGTCCGGTGATCTCCAAGCGTTGCTCCCTGCCTATAATTTCAGAGCTCGGAACGGCGCGCCACGCCGCCGCCCGTTAGACGAGTTCTGGAACAGAGAAGTTTATTGCTAGGCGAAAGAATAGATGGAACTCTTCTAATTCGAATTCATCGAAAGGTATCTCGCAGAGGCAATCTTTTTTGGCGATCGATCTCTAACGAAAGAAAGTTTGCAAGAGCGAACTTTCAAAAACATATCGGATTGATGGGACGAGCCGCGGACGAATTCATCGGACGCGTTTAATCGTGAAATTAATCTCTCTGCATCGTGCCGGCTCGAAATTAACCCACATACGGCGCAGCGGCAGAAAACAGCGGGCTGGCTGCTCGAGCCAGGAAACAGATGCATCTTCCGTTAATTAACGACTTTCGTTGAGAAAAACAGAGTGCATGAGTTATACGGCTAATTATCCTTAAATGCCCGCTCGTTTGTATTAATCTGGCACGGCCGAATCTTGCCCACGATATCCATAAACCATTACCGACTTCCCCTCTCTCCGGTCCTTCGTTCCGTCTCGTAACGGATTGTTCTCGCGTGGCTTTTATTAATAAAGAGATTTCTTTGACGGTGTCCTTACAAACGGGATAATAATGGTAGATTAATGGGGCGATCGAACCTACCACGACAGTCATTTATCACGATTATCGTTGCGCCGGGGAACGCAATAATATCGCGCCTTATTGTTACACCGTCTATCGACGAAACATCGATCTCTATTTTTTCTTCTTTCTTTCCGTCTATCGTGTAATTCGCTCGTTCGTATCGCTGTACAAACGACATCTATTATTCTCCAATCGTCGAAATTAATCTACCTTGCACACAGTCATTCGTAAATTCCATGTCGTTAGAACGATTCCTCCGGTTTGTTGCCACGATAGGGCACGTTACTGCCGATTGAATTGCTGGGATCACGGGTAACACGACTCTTCGAGGACGATAAAAATGCTTGCAAATCAGTGGAAGAGCAGCTTGGCGAAATCTCGACTGCGAATCGCGGACGAGAGACACCGGCTCGTTCAGATTGTACGTAAAAGGAGGAAAGAAAAAAGACGAGGGGAATCGTGGAAGGAACTGAAGGTGAGCCCGCGTAATCCAACACGCGGCTCGTATTTTCTGCGAACGAGCGCGATGGCTCGTAAACGGAGGGATTTGCATGCAAAAACTCGAGGATCCCGGCAGGGGAAGGACCGCCTCGCGGACCAATGGTCATGGGACACCCACGTGCCCCACGGCGGCGTATATCTCGACCGACCGACGTAAATCATCTGCGTGATGAATGCGAGATCTATCTCGCCGCGTTTTCCCTATAAATTTCAGGGGCGCGATGCGCGCACCAGACAACGCAGCCAGGCCTCCGCTGCGAGCCACCAACGTGGGCGTGAATGGCGGAATTCAACGGTAATGGACACGAGGATCGCGACCCTTCGGAACTTCTCCGAGGTGCTTTGACCGTTCGAGATGCGGAACGAGGGAGGCGACTGGAACGAGTTTTTAGTCCTCGCTGGAGAAGAAGGACGGAGCTTTCGTCGCGGGACGTGCACCTCTTTGAACGTTCGACCGGTGGCCTCGAGGAAATGGCAACCGACGTAGCATTGCGCCTTTGTAATTGGTAGCTTTATACAGGGATGTTAGCCGTAATTTAACGATACGCTCGGTTGCAACGTTGGTGTTCTTGCTAACAGCATCTATCAAGGATATGAAGAACGGGGGAATTTTTTTTTTTTCTTTTTTTAAGTACCAGGAATAGAGTAATTAAAAGGTAGGATTGGAAGAATCCGAGGAATAACGGGATTTATATCGTTTTAAGTCGGGCGAACGCTGTCTGCTATTTGTTATCGTCGATTTGAGGTTATGTTTTAGTGTATCGATACGTTTAGCGGTCAACAACCACTCCGTGGCTTCGCAAGTACGATCGATGTACGAACGAACGTATCGACAATCTTGTCACTTGCCAAACAGTCTGGTCGATCCTTCTGTTTATCAAAAACGCGTAATGCGTTGATACCACGACTAACTCGTTCTTCTTGACAAGAACGACGTAATTATCGTTCCCGAAACTCATACGTCTGCGCGCTTTCGTTCTTTTTTTTTTTTTTTTGTTTTCTTTCTTTCAAACGGTCTCGGATCTGGAACAGCTGACCACCTTTCCAGCGAACAACTTGGAGAAGATGCGTGTCTCACGCTGCCGAGCTGAAACGTGCGTGCACGTCCACGCCAATTAATGGCTTTCGACTTTTGATTGACGTCCACTGACCGCGTTCACCTGTTACACACCGCGTTTCACGGTAATCAGGGTTGCTGCAGCAGTTTTGTGACCCTTCGGTGGCAGGGATAACGCAAGCCCGTGTTTTTTGCGCTGTTCGTGCAGCTCGCGCCGCTTACGATATTCCGTATACAGGGTTTCGCAATCGCTGCAGGGTTTTATTCAAGTTCATCCTCTGGATTTGCATATAAAGGACGCGGTAGAGAAATTCCGGAGAACGGGGCAATCCACGTGATAGTAAGTTGCCGTGCAGCGTCGCGACTATAGAGCAGAGTCGACGAGGCTTTGAAATTTCCTGAGATACTCGGTATCGAGTATATCGAGACGCGATTCTCGATAGATACCAAATATGCGTTCGGAAGGTCGCTCGGCGCCGCTCGGGTTATTACACGCTGTCTTACCATGACAACTCGCTACATCGAGAAATCATCCTGTAACCTCGGTGCGACTTTTACTTGGACGTTGCACTTGTATTAGTTTCATGGATATCCTACTTTATTATTTTTATCGATATTTAATATCCTCTGCGAGATTCTTCGTAATAATTTTAATAATACTTATCCGCTATTTTTATCATTCGATGTAGCTCGAAGGCTGCTCAAACTTTCGAAGGTGATCTTCCATGGTAAGGGATAAACCACGACCAATTATCGTTCGAGAACCAAAAAATCCTGCCGTGTTATAAAGTGCAACAACCATCGAGCTGCTGCGTCGTATAATTTTATAGATATTAATCTGTAACACCGTTCATTTTACACTCCGTGTAATCAAACAGGCCCGTAGCAAGGACCAGTCTTGGGATTTTTCTATGGCGGCGGAATGGAATCGTGGGAAGGACGCGAACCAGACCAGCGAGATCGGGCGAAACGAAAAGAGAGACACCGTCAAGGCGATGCAATCGTCGTCGCTGCCGATGCACTTCCTAAACGGACGCGATGACGTATCAGAGCAAAACATCAATCATTATCGACGCCGTTCGTCTCGGCTTTCCATGGGCGTCCTTATAACGAGTTTGGCAGACAATTTTTTGCCGAAGCGCGGCTCGTTTGGCCGTCAAAAGAAGAACCACGTTCTCCTTCCTGGCCTCCGGACAAACACGTTCGATTTTCCCAACGATTTGCCATTATTCTCGACCTTCGCTTTGCAGATTCAAATGTCACGCGGTTCTTTGATTCTCGATTTTATTCCGCTCGATCGTTGAACAACGAACGGAATCTATCCCGCGACAAGACGATTAAAAGTTTAAAAAGAAAAAGCTTCGAGATACGTAACGTTAAAATGTGTAATCGTGAAATTGGAAATTGAACTTCTTACGAGCGAGCGAGCGAGCGAGCGAGCGAGCAAAGAAATAGAAAACTAGCTGAAATGCGCGTAGGTTCTCTTACAGTTCTCTAGGGTCCGTAGGTTGGATTGTTTCAGCAAATGTTTCAGCAAATGTTTCAGCAAATATCGTGATAGAAACATCGATTCAATATCAGATCGGACGTACATATTCCTAATTTCTGAACGACTTCGTGCGCTTATTCTAGGACGATATCGTTACACTGCGGGCGATGAAATTGCTGTTCGCGTTGGAATTACATCGATAGGCAACAATGTAATAACGCGTTATTAAAATAATTGTTTGATTATCCCGGGAGCAGCGTGCGCCGAGTTTGCTATTACCGCGGCACCCTCTCTCGCCAGTGCTCGTTCTTCGTCTATGATCTGTGATTCGTCGCGGTTACGGACGATTCAGCGTTAATTGTTCTCCAGAGGAAGGGAAATCTTCGAAATTCTTGGGTGGTTGTTCCGCGGGAAGAAATTTTCCACTCGGTTTCCGTACACCGCGCAATCTCGATGCCAAGCGAATCGAGTTTCGATCGGACGACCGAGTTTTTGCCGCGTCTCGTTTTGGAACACGGTCGCGTCGCCTTGGAGAGATTCGCGCCCTCTTCCCACTGTATACGGCGCGGCGTGGCCAACACGACCTTCCGACCGCTGGAAAAATCGACGCCTCGATGCCAGTCGAAAGAAACGAGATCGCCCGACCGAAGCCTTGAGACGATCGCGCACACGATCCCCTATTAACTCGTCAGTCTCTTCCGAAATCCGACGCGACCTAAATATCGAACCCTCTTTCTCCGGTGAGCGCTACGAGTTTCGTAAGATCTCGTTGATCTGAATTATTTCAGACCTCGTACCCGGCGATATTTCCACCGCTCGATAAAAGGAATCTCGATCAAAGGGAAAGCGAAGCTGCCCTCGCGACGACGTCCGAGTAGTACGTACACGGTTCTGCTTTCAATTAAATCGCAATCGCATCGTCGAAGCAGCGGCGGTTAACGGTTCGGGATCGTTTACTGGCCACGATGGCCGATCGTAGCGCGTCGAGCTTCGCGACATTCCAGCGCATTGTCTTAAAACTGACCCCTGATGGTTGACAATAGGCACCGGTAAGAACGCATTTAACTGTACCCGGCTGCGGCGATCGGTTTTAGCCGATTATCCACGGACAGCGGCACGATGCGATGTGCCGTTTGTGCAACCGGTCCTACGTCGTCGTCTCGGTTGCAAGGAGCAAGCCACGACCGTTAGACCTCGGACACACGAGAACGGCCGCTACGCCACGCCACGGCACGCCAAGCCACCGTGCCAGGCCAGGCCACGCCACGCCGCGCCGCGCCGCGCAGCGCAGCGCAGCGCAGCGCACCACACCACACTCTCCCCCTTCTAACAAACAAAGTTAATAAGCAATATCTGCCGGCATAGCGGCGTGCACTGCCGTTACCGATAGCACGGTGCACCGTGTGCCGCAACATAATGGTGCATGTAACGATCGCGGCGGCGTTCCTTCCAACGATTGGCTTGGTGTATCAGTGGCACGCAAACTGGGGCTTCGTTACGCGTAAATCGCTGCGTTCCCGCTCGACGATAAACGATCGGGACCGGCGCGGGGGCAGCGCCGATATCCGGTCGCACGACGTTTCACCGGCCTCGCCGATCTCCGACTCCGTTCCCTCCGCGAATCCTGATAACGATTGTACCGAGAAACGTTACGAGAGCGGCCGTTCAAGAAGCCAGCTTCGTTTCTTTGTAGTCGGCGGTTAATCGCCTTTCGAGTAATCGCGTTTACGCGCGTTTACGCGTTTGCCCGCGCGTATGGATCCAACGACGACGATACGCTCGCAGATCGTAGAGACGACGGAAGGTGCTGGAGGAAGCGAGATTGCCACGATCAGGTTCGATAGAGGTGTCTTTGACCAGCCAGCTGATTAATGAGAAGCGACTCGACCGAGTGTGTTGAACGAAGGCGTTCGAAGGATCGATGATTCTCTGTTTCCCCGCTGAGGATTTAACGATTGTTAGAGAGACGGCGTTGAGCGCGAGATACGCTAAGTTGTCAGCGGTAATGCGGGGTAATTGCTATTTATGACGGGATCACGGAGTTGCGTAAACCAACGTTCGTAAACACTTCGGAATAGCGTAATTACTTCTCACGAGTCTATTGTAATAGCGACAGTTGCTCTCACACCTGTCCGACGATTACCGCAATCTCCGCTAAACCAAATCGAACAAACCCCGACGAAACACCGTCGCCGTAAAAATTTCCTCCGTAAAACGAACTTGCAGCTCGGGCAACTCTAACATCCGAACATCAAATATCCGAGTGATATGCCTTTCGTTCGCCGAAAGAAACATCTTGGATCGGTGAATCTTGGATCGGGAAACACGACGAATAGACAAAAGGGAAGAGAGAAATGACTCGATCCAGCGAGAAATTTGAGTGCCACTGTGATAGAGGGTCGCAGGGAGGCTGGTGAAGTGAGCGAGGTCCACGAGAGTGATTGTACTTATCCGCGCGCATAGCGAGGCGCACACGGACGCGCACCAGTACAGCCGCGGCCACCGTAGGCTCGATAGTTAAAGAACGATGCGGATGGCAGGAGTGAAAGGCCCACGCCCGTGCCTCGGGCTCCTCGGCAAGGGCGACTGGCCCCTCAGCACGCGCGCGTACCCGCACAGAGACACTCACCTACTCACGTACACGTGCTGGCACACGTGCAACAGGCCATCCACGAACTCGGCCGCGAGCTCCTCTCTCTTTCTCTCTGGCCGTCTCCTTCCCTCGTTTGCTCCGTCCTCCTCGATCGCCGTTCTCCGATCGCAAAATCCGGCGCTCTCTCGTTACGAGCTCCTATGTACGCGCGCGAGCGCACCAGCCGCACATCTATGCACCGTGTTGGCGTTCGTTGGCGGTCGACTGTTATTTTCGGCTCAATTTTCCTGGCCCCGAGGCCCCGCGCTCCCTTTTACGACCTCACCGATCGTTCCGCGAGCCACTCAATTCCAGAAGACGAATTAACCTCGAATCCGATCGAGTCGGTGCTTCTTTGCTCCACAGGCGTTGCATCAACTCTGTTTGGCTACCCGAAACCTTTTATAAGTTCGGGTGACAGTAAAAGGAGATTTATGGGTCGCCCGAAGCGCTTCAGCAGATTCGGAAGGTTGTGGTCCGATGTCTTTGTCGCGCCGAGTGTAGACGCTCTGTTCGCTGTCTGTCTACGGATATCGATGAATTTAGAAGAAATTCAAAGGTACGAAGATGCGCAGAGTGCACGTGATATTCTAACGACCAAAGATGTATAAAATGTCTAATGTTAAATAAAGTTAAGCTACAAATTACTCGTTACAACGTATAGCGGATGAAACGTAGATTATGTTTCTTGAATTTCATGCACGATGCTACGAGTTTGCGCGAACAAGCGCATTTTCGTTACTCGGCTGAAAATATTATTTGGCTTAAGAAGAGTACGAAATGAATGTCGTCTTAAACTTTCAACGACGTCTGGTCGGACGAAAGTCTTGGTACAAATACGTAGGATCGCACGAACGAAGCAGCGTTTATTTGCATAGCAAAGTTTCATTCAACCAATCTGCCCATTGGCTGAGTTAAAGAAATTCCAACAAGGAAGACAACGATCTAACCGCTAAAAGGCACAAGCACGAGATGCATTCGCGGAATTTCGCTGTAGCCAGTCCGGCGGCGAGCTTTCGTTATGATTACGTAATTCGTTGGTGACGCGCGAATCTGGCGACGCTCGGTGACGTAATTGTACCCTTTAGCTGGGCTGCGAGAGTCTCATTCTCGCAGGCGTCTCTGGACGGGGGAAGCGGAAAACCGCCTTGTGTTGGAAGCGGGAGGAGACGTAAAACCGTGCAAACTCGGCTTGCCAGCAGATGCGCCCGCGCGGTTTCGCAATGCAGGAGCAGAAGACGCCCGATGTTCACGTAGCTCGATCGCACGGAAAGGCGAAGAGGACACGTTCCCAAGGCGTATTCCGTACCCGATCCTATAATACAGTCGTCCGTCCCGGTTTAACCCGTTACCGAGTATGCGCAAAAATCGAAACGCGCTCCACCACTCGTCTACCATCCGCGTTCTGAAACATCCGACCGCCACGATGTCCAGTGCGCCCGGATCTGGATCGATCGACGCGTTCGTTAGCGTACGATCGAAATCCGACAGCCAATTTTTCTCCGTCCACATAATAAAACCAGTCATTTATCAGGATATAGATGGAAGCAATCGCTGCTCTAATGATCCACCTATGGTTTCTTGAAATATCCGACGGAATTTTGCAATATATTCTATGCCGAAAGCGATTGGATTCGGATACGCGCTTTTAAGGATAATTGCTTAAGTACTTTTAGGATTCGTGCGTTTGAAACGGGGTCTGAGCATCGACAACGCCGAGCGGCGATTCTTCGCGAAGGTTCGGCACGCTGCGTGTTTTCACACGTGCCACGAAGATCGATCGTCGCCGATCGAAACGAGACGGGGCGAAACGGAACGATCGATCGATCGTCAGATGGAGCGGGATCTCCTTGATCGCCGGAGGCGTCTAGACCGGAGGTAGCACGGCCGATCACGGATGAGAGTGGGTGGAGCCGCAACTTCGTTGCTCAACGAGAGAGAGAGAGAGAGAGAGAGAGAGAGAGGCGATGTCCTCGAGAGTTATCGCGATAAGAAAGGCCATCCTAAGGACACGCCTGGCTCCAGAAGAAGGAGCCCGATAACGATCGACATCGTCTTTCTTGGTTCGTATCGGCAGTGATGCCTGATTTCCAAACGTTGCCACCGAAACAGACGTACAACGTCGACGTTGATCCTTTCAGCACGAACGTATAGACGCGATAGGTAGAACCGTTCATCGCTGTCAAACGATTTCCTTTTACGCATCGAAAACGAAAAGAATTTATTCAGTCGATTACGCGTCTCGTCATAATAAATACGCACAGCTATCAGACCGAATATCAGCAGCAAAGGAATTAAACTTTATCTTCGGATTCGACCGTATCGAAGCCCGCAGGATTTTTCGTTGTTTCGCTCTCGTCTATTTTCTCGGTTATCTAATCCGGTAAGCCGTGCAGATTCTTTCTAGAATTTTGTTTTCGAGCAAACGTACCAGAAGCGTGGCTGTCCTCGTTGTCCATCGGACGAAGACGTACGGCTGCGTCGAAGAGGATGCCGTTACGCTTCCGCTTAAGGAGCAGCTAATGTCGGCCATCCGTCTTCGATTCCACCGCGAATTCATTCGTCTGTGACCGTCAACGAGGTCGTTCGTGCGTCAGACCTGGCAGCAGTAATGATCCTGGTAATCGGCGTGTCGGATGCAAAACACGTTCATCCCCGATCACGATCCCGCGGTATTTAAAATGCGCTCGCAAAGAAACAGACATGAAAAAAGTAACCTGGTCGGTACGTCTTTCGCTGATTTGCATCGATCGACGGCTAAGTTTCTTACAGCTAACTTACGTAAAAATACCGAGTAGCTGGTTGCGATTTTCAACGGTGCATCGTAAATTACCGTACCGTTGAACGAGCAGGTGCCGAGAGAAGCAGGCGAAAAGACCGCGCGATACCGAGCCTCTTCCGGTTATCGGGCGCATTAAGCGCTCGTTAGCTTTCAGGAGCTCATAATCGGCCAGAGTACACGCAACTCACCGTCTACCAGACCGTATGACGTGATAATCTCGTTGTACAGCGTATCAGGAAATCGTTCGAAGGAATATCGAAGAACTCGAGGTGGAAAGATCGGACGTTCGATCGAGCAGACGCGACCCAGACGAATTCCGATCCGTAGATCGATACGTGTCCATCTGCCCGCACGATTCCTCCTCGTCTTTACGCGGAAATAACGGAGCGCTGTCCACAGAATCTCTAACGATTCTCTCTCTCTCTCTCTCTCTCTCCCTCTCTCTCTCTGTGTGTGGATCGTCGATCCCTTGAATTTAGATTTTTGCCGACGCAGCATCATCTCGTCGGCAACATTAGAATATCGATTATGCTGATAGGATTCGGGACGCGCCTATATCATAGGCAGGTGAAACTTTTGTCAGCGCGTTGCAGTGCACGAGAACAAAAGCTACCATGGAGCGACATTGTGTTGAACGAAGTGTAGCACAAACGGTTGTTGTAATTATATTTCACAACCGAGAATCGTGTTATGTAAAAATTCATCAATTTTCTCTCATCGATCGATTAAATAATCACGCCATGCGACTTTTTTTAACCTGCCTGGACGTTTCTTGTTCGACTTTTTGCCGGCAGCGATGATCAACATTATTGATCGCTTCCTCGCGCGACAAACAGCGGCGCGCGATTATGCTATTACGAGCGTGTGGACTGATGTAGAGCGACAGGACGCGACGCGACGCGATTGTAAAACGAAACGCGTTTGGATCAGTCATCGTTCCATTCGCCCGCAGGAATAGAAAGCCTCGCGACGACGGTCGTGTCATCGTCGCGCATTTGCATGCCCTGATCGCGAGCTTCGATTTAGCTCGTTCGTGTTATCCGACGACCGTGTAAAAGTTCTTGAACGAGTCATGCATAGGTATACGTCTAAGCGACTAAACGATCTGTACCAAGATAATTTCATTCAAACGATGAAATATTTGCAGCAAATAAAAATTGTTCTCTCTCTCTCTCTCTCTCTCTCTCTCTCTCTCTCTCTCTCTCTCTCTCTCTCTCTCTGCGTTGTATTTCGTGACCGTCGAATTATTTCTCGTCCTTAGCGATTTTCACTAGGACGAATCATGCGAGATAATAATTGATACGGACGACTCTGCCTTTCATCTTCCGCTAGGTTGTGATGAGTCACGGCGCGTCCGCGACGGGAATCTATTAAAGGTCTTTTTGCTATCGTGCGTCACAGCGATCGGCGATGGCAGAAGGCGAAACGGGGCGAGGAGCGCGGTCGATTTTTTGTCGGCAGAACCGAGAATCCTCGCGCTGCGAATCGCGGAACTGCGCCACGACGAGGAAGCAGAAAACGAAAAGAAGGAAAAAGAACCGGTTCGATCGGCGGCCACCGATACAGAACTGAGATTGTCCCCGGTGCCTTCCTCGTACACGCGGTGCCCGCAAATAGCCGCATAATGATAGACTTGGTGCGCTGCTATCCTCGACTGCGATAGTTTCTAGAGAAGGACGACACCGACAGAGGACAAAGCCGTAGCAGCGGTGGGAGATCGATGAAACGAAAGAGAAACGAATTTAAGCCGATGTCTGCCATTTCTGAAGAGCAGTCGGTTCTGAAGAGAAGGTCGTCGCGACCGATGGTTCACGGAAATCGGAGCAGGTTTCGGCGACCTTGATGT
This sequence comes from Bombus confusus, assembly GCA_014737475.1. Classification (NCBI taxonomy): domain Eukaryota; kingdom Metazoa; phylum Arthropoda; class Insecta; order Hymenoptera; family Apidae; genus Bombus; species Bombus confusus. Next base: position 71,712 of record JACXIV010000048.1, read on the forward strand.
CCTCGACGGCAACGATGACGTCTCCGCGACAAAAATCAGAATTCGAGACGGCACGGTATGCGCGTGACGAGATAAATTCTCCGCTGAGATATTTTCAAACGGCCTCGTTTCGACCAATGGATCCGCGTGATTTCGCTTAGATTACGCCAATCCTTGGCCACTGGTTAGACGAACATTTTTGCGAAACATAGATTACCTTGCGATCGTACGTAACGCGAATCATGACACGGGGTTATGGCTTTACGAGTTTCAAGTAGATCTCGGTCGGATTAACTTGTGCCGACTCGAAGTTTTCTTACCTCGATTGTAGCCGACTTGTGCTACTCGGAGAGGACGAATAAGGTAGAACAGACGGATTAATCGCGAATGAAATATCGGTCGTGTCCTCTTTGCAATAACCGGAGAAACAAAAGAACCGTCGAAATTACGTTTAGCTAATTGCTTGGCAATCTTAGCCACTTGCACAATCGTAACGATACAGATCGAAGAACTTTCAACGCTAGGTAGCTGCATTATGTTACATTGACAGCCGATTGTCGATCGATACTCACCGAAGAGGGCTTTCTAATTACTTGGCAAGTAATTGGGTTTGAACTTAGGTCGGAACAATCGGAGACTTTGTGCAATCGGCAGCGCACCGGCAATCGTGAGAAAACTGCATATTCATCGGTAAATTAAGAGCTTTATTTTGTCCAGATTACATAAACAATTAAAGAATCACGTTGGTAATTTTAATGATAATTTCGATGCTAATTTTTCGAATTAAAGTTTCCCTCGTCTGAAGTCGAAGGTTGAGCAATTGTCGTCGTGACGGTCTTCTATTAATTTTATTAGGACGACGTTCGAAAATGTTGCACGGTACGAGAGACGAATCGAGCGCTTATTATCAAGCGAAAAGAGCGGGCTGGTGCGAGCAGGAGATCCGAGTCATGCGACGGAGGTCGCGGAGGTCAGTACCGATTGGATCGTGCAGTTTCCACGTAGAAAATCGATCCGTGTGCTGCAACTGCAACTGCAACTGCAACTTCGACTGCGACTTCAACCGGGGGCCCCGTTGCGAACCGAGGCAGCCTATTACCGTGATCGGAGCGGTTCACCGCGGCACGATCGACGACGAATCGACAAAAACCGGGAAACCCATCTCCATTCTCCATATCCCTGATCTATGATTTAGAACCTCTTAAACCATACCTAGGGCTGGATCGTTAATAAATTACCTGACAATTATGGAACCGCGTCGCATCTTGCTTGCATTTCGTTTCGCTATGTCTGGAATTCTGCACGCTCTAGGTATACGTTGCTTTATCGCGTTTGCATATCTCGATCGAAAGTCTATTCCGTTTCTTGCCTTATTCTTTGCATCTTAAACGTACGCTCGTTAAGGAATTCTACGATCTAAAATAATGACACACGGCAAACAGAAATCAAACCTACATGTTTCCCTTTTCACGTTACTAATCGCCTGTCTAGCGACTTTAACCGTCGAATCCAGCTTAATCATTACTCCCACGTCCGATCCAATTGATCATACTCTGGTTTTCGTTATAAACGATTCCATCTTCCTCTCGTTCTCGCTTTCACTCCGCTCCTCCTATCCTTCTGTTTTTCCCGTGTTCCCAGCGGATCATCGTCATCCACCTTTCAAAACCCGATCTCATTTTCCCTCCGTCCGCTGCACGCGCGAAGGCCGGTATCTGCCTCTCGTTCGTTGCATTATCATATCGTCATCAACGTTTTACTTTCTCAAAAATCCTGTTCACCGCGTTTCCCTCGAACGGATCACTTTCCCCGCGCGTAGAAGCGTCAACGCAACGGCTAGCTGACCGCAGATGCGTCCATGTAATCCGCGATGGAATATTCGCCGGGCTGAGACAAGCCGACAGCCTCGAAGCGATCCAGAATCTAATCCAGTCGGATGCCCCTGGGCTTAGAAAGGCGTGGTAGCGCGGCGAACGTAGGAGAGGAAGATGTCGTCACAAGCTGAAGAGGACGGCCGACGAGCGTGTAGGTGGAGAGCGAAGCTGGCCGCCGAGCGTAACGCCGCGCTCCAGCCGAGCGGAGTTTCCGATCTCGCTGCTCGATAATTAGGTCGCGCTTTTTAATGGACTCCGAATAATCGGCCTGTCGTCCGAAGACCGAGCTCTGACGGCCGTAGCTACACATCCTCCGATTTATCAGTCCGGTTCTCGTGACGTAAGCCCTCTCGATGAACATTAAGGTCACCCCCTTAAGGTAAGCTTGGACGTGGCGCCCGGCGCAGGTAAAATAGTGGGAAAACGCAGGCTGATGACGACACGTTGCGTGAAGGTCTCTCCTCGAAATTCGTCGTTCCTCGGTTATACTCGTCGGCTGGTATTTCGCTAGGTCGACTTAATGGAAGGAAGAATCGATTAAATAGTATCGGTTGGCGCGATGGCTCTCTGAAGAGTTTGTCGACTTTACGACAAACGTTGTTCGTCGTCATCTTATGTTACACCGGTGGCCGGACGCTACGACGATCGAGGGTGAAAGTTCGATCTCGTTAATAGCGGCTGCGGGGTCTTTGTGTATAACGGACCAGTGGAAAACAGAACGAGCCAATTGCTGAAAGTCTCGACCGTGGAACACGTGGCCGCGTGACGACTGAAGGAAGGACCGAAAGGACAGAACGCGACTGTATTCGCTCGGCGGAGGCAACAGGATCCCGGAACGCCTCGTCATCGGACGATTCGACGCAGATACAGGGCGTCCTATCGTCGGAGTGGCGGCGGATTGGAGGGAAAACGACTACGCGAACGAAGAAAGAGGGAAAAAGACGGAACGAGAGAAAAGCAGGGAGAGGAGGGAGGCAATGGGTATTGTGGCACGGTGATGCAACACAACTCCGCCCCAGTTACTCGCGGAGATCTCGCCGCGGACCGACAGCGAACAGAGAGAGAACGGAATGGAAGACTGAGATATAAAGGAAGAGAGTGAGAGAGAGAGAGAGAGAGAGAGAGTGCATGAACGTGGTTTATTCACGAGGAACGGGCCGATAACTTCGCGAGATCGTTGCTACCTATTCATTATTTTGCTAAACGTCGATCGGTGAGGCACCAAGGCCACTTGGTACGTATCTCGAGCTCGGCCATTGTTCCGAAATATTCGTGCGGTTTAATGAGCGGACGTGGGCGGCTGCGTGTCGCGATCGAGTCGTCGGTAATGCGATTACGCTCGCGAACATCGAGATTTGACAGTGAGACGTCGTTCTACCCTTATAATCGAAGACATTTTAAAAACGGTGATTTCGATTGTACGACGCCTGGCGAACGACAGGACAACCTTGAATCTTAAAGACGAATCTCATCCGCGAAACGCTTGCTTATAGATCGTCGTACCACGAAGTCTTCGCTTTTGAAAAGTATCTCGAAGTTGGACCGGTCGACATTCAGACGAATTGAAAGGGATAAACGCGTCCAACGAAAAACGTTCTCCGGAAGTTTGAGTTCGTAGCAACGGCATTCCATCGAGTGACAAACCTAACCCATCGGTTAGACTGAATCGTCTATTTAATTAGAAGGGCTGTATAAATAGGCGCGATAACCGCGCGCACAGACGAGTTGCTTGGCTTGCTCAATGCCGGATCTAACAATAAGAGAGACACCGGTGTAGGAAGGTAATTCTAGGCTGCACGATACAATTATCGTTATTTACGCTCGCCTTTAATTCCCGACGCGGAACAGAGGACAATCCGATCGTTCAATTAATTTCAATACCGTCCTTGTGTCGATTAGAACGATCCTCGCTCGGGCGAGGAATATTAATCGTCGCTCGTCGAACGAGCTGGAAAATCGCGATATCTCGCCGTATTCGTGTATTTAAAGAAAATTTGATGAATCAGTCCAAGCATGGTAAAAATAAACTACCCGGTTCTCAAGATTAATACCTCGAACGTAGAAGGAGTAAGGTGACTCTCACCTGGACAGTCAAAGAAGCGGTTTCTGGTTCGTTAACGTGGGTCACGTCGCGGCGGAGCAAGGATTACGCAGCTGGAGGACCGAGGGGGCGGAAGAAGGCAAAGTAGCGATAAATTTAGTTGAACGTTAGAACCGAATCGCGCGTCAGGACTAGGTGTAGGCGGTTATATTGCCTGCGCGGCGACCCACTATAGACTATTGCTGCACGCCGCGAAGCAGTAAAGGAATTTAGCCTTATAAATCAGCAACATGACTGCACCGCGCCACACCTTTCCCTTCTTGGGGCAATCACGAGTCGTCACCGTATCGGCAACATCCCTGGCGCTCAGACTTCGCTTGCATCGTCGCTTTGCGCCCGGACCATGACGCCCGAATCGCTCGTTCGTTTGCGAAACGACAGATTTTCGGATATCGGACAATTCGACTTGCTCCTGGCGTTTCTCATGTCGTTTCGGTTGCAAGTTTTAAGCATCCAGTGTTGCAAATTTGTACGGAAAATTCATTCAACGTGTATTTGAACTCTTGTTGGTTTGTATAAAGTATTTCGAGTTACGTGTTATTAGATTCGCTTAGACGCTCGGCGTGGGTAGGACAACGTTTATTCGCGCATTTGCTGGCAAACTAGACGCGTAAAACAGTTGGAGTACTCCTAAAGGAGAGATCGTTACTTAAGCAGGTTGATTTTTCTCGTCTAATCAGGACGTAAAAGGGAGAAACGATTCACAGCGTGAAAATTACGATCGCCGAACGTCCCTTTCGGCGTGGAAACTAGAATCTGGGACGTAACGAAATGAGGAAGAGAAGACTACTAGCGCCCGAAGGGGGATTAAGATTTAAAGAGTATCGGTGATCGATGCATCCTGAACAGTGCATGCAAGCGCGAGCTAGTTTTTACGGCCGCTCGAAACACGCGACGGTCGTTAGAATTGCGTGGTACGACTTTGAACAAACTGATTCTTCCTATACTGTTATTTCCATCGTTCCATCATTGGCTTTACACGATAATAAGAAACGTCGAAAGAAATTGCACGACTAACTCTGTGCTCGGATATTAATCCGATATTTATCCTTCTTGTCGGCACAAATACGATGGACGTGGAATCGCGTTCGTTGAGTGGAATTATCGCGCAAACGAGTTCGATGAAGCCATCAAGAACGCGAAGAGCCGCCCTCCGGACCGTCTCGACTTTATCCGTCACGAGGATGTTAGACCACGAGAAGACGAGACTGCCATCGTTCTTAATAAGATACGGGGGCGGCGATGCCTCATTAATAATCGTTTTCTCGTTGAATTCGCCGTGGGGCAACAGCGAGTTCCGTGGACCGGTTCGTCGACTAGAGAGTTCACGCTGCTTAATTGGCTCCCGGGGAGCGCGGTTCTTTATTGTGCGTGCACAATGGTCGCGAAGAAACGCCGCGGACAAGGACAGACGACGAGAGCGTCCTTTTGGCCACGCAGAACTCACGACCGAAGCTCTGCTTCTCGATACACGGAATTTTAACGAACGGAGTTTCTTCGCTCGACAGCCTGCGATTTCCTCGCCGGTTTTGCTGTTACGCTGCTTGTGCACGCCGATGCGGCTAGAATGTAACCGAGACACGGAGCACGGGTCCCAGTTAGGCCTGGATTAGGTGAAAATGGCGGTCAGCGAATCTCTGCTCTCGATGGACGGAATTTTAACGAACGCCGTTTCTTCGATCGATCGAACCGCTTCCTCGTTTTGACGCACCGCGAGTGGATGCAACGCGGTTGATCGGTATGGCGCAACCGCGCACCAGCGAACTTTACGGTTTTTGTTGTTTCTTCCTAGGCATTGCAGATCTTAGACGCTGGTGGGTAAGATATTGGCTGGATATTTCTCCCAAGGTAGTTTCTTCGTAATTAACGCGACAAACGTAAATTATCGCTATTTCCGGTGCTGATCGACGCGTATACCGCGCATCGCGATGACCGTCGTCTAGGAACCGGCTGGATTCGCATGCGTGACCTGTCCTTTAAGCGTTACGATCCAAGCCGGGCTAAAGGTAAATGTTAAGAGAGACACACCGGGCACGGCGATCTGCATAATTATATTCACGCGTTACATAACCTCGGCTATCCGGTTATCTGGCGTCGTACGTGTACCGTTTCGCCATGAAATTTGTTCGGGTCACACGCGCATCCCGGTCGCCGCCTCGAACCGTGTGAAAATCGTTCGCATAATTCGCTGATAAGACAGAGCGGCGAGGGAATTTACAGTTCTTTTACAATGTTAACTTCAACCGGTTTGTTTCGACCGTGATTTGCATCGACGTCGGGTCGATCGTGTTTTTTGACTTGACATTTAAATGTTTGTTAAGTAATATTTATTCATATGGGAGAGCGTGATCCGTTTGGTGCTTGTGCCTGTAAGCGCATACTTGAACGACGAGCGGAGATTTCAGTTGGCGTTTCGTGCTTGTCGAAGAACATTCACGATCATTGTTTACTCGAATACCATCTCTCGGGGGCCGTGACCCACTGTGGTTTTCGGCGCCAGTTTCCAGAAATGTCATATCTGTGCGTGACGCGCAACTTCAAAATATGTATATCGTCCGTGCCTGTGCGTCGGCCCTGCTAAACGACCGCTAAGGAAACGAGACTACCAGAATTTGAAATCTACGAACGTTAGAGATAATGGACGTTTACGAGTCTCTGCAAGGACGACAGAGCTGAATTTCAATGGAACGAAACTAGCAAGAAAACCAGCGTCACTGCTTCCCACTGAACGCGATTCGCCTTATCGAAACAAGCGAGATCGCGCGGGTATCTGTTGGCCGGGGAAGCAGAACGCTTGCAGAGCCTTTCAAGCTCGAAGCAGCCAGATACAGATGGAACGTACAGGGATGGCGGCGAAGAGACGCAGAGAGAAGCGGATCCTAGCTGGCGGCAGGCAGACAGTCACGTTGCCGGCTGCCAGTTCGCTGGTTGCTTTCTTGGCGACACGCCCTGCCCTGATAACACCCACACCAGCAAAGATAAGACCGTATTAATAGATGTGCGTCCCGGCGACTTTCGCAATTCCAGCTGCTCGAGGTGGTTGGCGCGCGATCGCGTTTCGCTCACGTTCACGCGGGAACGCCGACGCGCGCCACTCGAACAAACGAGATGCGTTCTCGAAAAACAGCCGGAAGAGAGAAGGGTCGCGGGGATTAGAGCGCGCGCACTTGTAAATCGCGTTAGTGTCGCGCGTGAATCGGCGAATCGACGCGACGCGATAATTATGTTTAATCGGGATAATTTGTAGCGGACGGCTTGGCGATAACCGATTTACGCGACGATCGCCTAGAGATCGCTCGTTTCTCGCCTTCCATCTCTGCGCGACCGTCTTACTGAATTTCCACGCGAACCGGCAACTGGTTTATCGCGACCACAGATGCAATTATACGCTGTGACATCTCACAGCTGGAATCTGCGCATAATTAAACGGCGATATCGTTGGCGATTTCGCGATGATACAGGTATCGCGGTTTTTACGATCGGGATGAATATACGGATCGAATGGGAAACGCGTATTCGAAACCGAGGAAACGTTAAGTTGAAAAATCGTCTAGGAAAATGTTAGAACACGGTATAATCGTTGATCACGCGAACGATCGACGATTAAACAACGCCAGTGTGCACGAGGTGACGAACGTCGTTTCTCTAAAAGAGAATTTCCTATATTTACTTATTCGTGATACTACTCTTGCTTAACTTAAGGATACATAGGTTTCTTGCAGTCGGGAAAGGTTAAGCGATCATAATACGCGAATTATATATGTAAAATGTGTGTTTTTCATGTTCCTTGTACGCTGGAATCGTAAAATTAGCGCGGAACGATCCGAAGCACGATAGAAACGGCCTGTTAGGAAATTATCAATTAATTCGCGCTCCCCGCGCCTTTCCTTGCGCCGCGGACGACTTTTCAAGGTGGTGCTCCGCGATACTTGCACTTACATGAATCAGCTTTCCTTCTCTCCTACTTTTTTCCCCGCTTTATCTCTCCGTTCGTTCAACGAAGTTGCACGGTAACTCGTTTCGCAAACGGAACTGCTCGCCTCGCGACGTCCAACGTCAAACGTCGAGCAACGTATCCGCTTTGCATGATTTATACGGTGGCACCTGTTCCGGTGTCCAGATTATGAAACGATTCGCAGCTCCGTCAGTTTATAATTCACCTGAAATTAAATCACGATTCGATAAACTATATAGTAAGCAACTAGTGGATACCTTAATTTCTTGGGTGGAAAATTAATACGCCAAAAATTATACGTAAAACGATACAACATGTTACCATCTAATTGTTAGTTAAGACGGTAGAGAGAAAATGATAAGACACAGATTGCCTGATGTACCTTTGACATATACAATTCGTACGCGCAACATAGGAACATAGATAGCTATCAGTTTCTTTCTCCGTATGAAAAGATCTCTTTCTTCGTCCTCGCAACCACGCAACCGGGTTTCTGCAAGCTCTCTTTTATCCGCTTTTTCGTTCTTTTGTGGACGCAATTTCGCAAACGAAACTAGTTATTTCGTTAGTTAGATTTCCGTGCAACCTGTTAGCCGGGCAACGCCGCGAATGTTAAAAGGATCTACTTGTGATTCTCGAAACGGTGTATGGAACGATCGACGCCGGACATCGCGCACGAGCGATTCCACCGATAACGGAATTTGTCCTAGTCCTCGTAGTCCTCGTGGTCGTCGGTTTCTTTTCCACTTCCCTTCGTGGACACGAGTAAAAGTAGGAAAACTTCTTCCTTGTCTTTTGCGTCACGAAGTTCGTACAGCGTTCGAACCGGATCCGAAGAGAAGCGCGTTAGTTTTTACTGGAATTGCAACATTAAAACGGAGCGAGTATGTTTGAGACAAGGAAATGCGCGCATTCAATTTTCTTTTTTTCTTCTTCTTCCGCCATTATATTCGCAACTAGTTCTTCCGGTGAACAAGTTGGCATTGCATGCTAATGGCAATTTAAGTATATACACCTTTTTACATCTCGGGATCGCCTGTAAAACCTTTTTCGCCTTGTTTCCGTTGAGATTTACATCCTCGATTCGAAGTAGTCGATCGTTGGCGAATGATCGACAGGCTATGGATTTTTACACAAAATTCATAGAAATACGATCGAAACGGTTATCGCTCTTATCCTCCGAATATTACAAGCGTCGCTTTTGGATATTTTGGATATTTTTGCGCGTTGCATACACGCGTCGAGCACATTTTGACACATTTACGTTTGCAACAGACGCGTTAACTAGCTAGCTAGCGATCGAGAACCACCCAAATATCAATCTTGGCTCGTCTGGCCGGCCGACTCTCAGCAATCGCATGCGAGATCGCGCAACCGAATCCTATTAAATCGGAGTATTCTGAACAGAGCTCGATCTTCAAGGAGCACGCCCCTCTTGTCGAATTAAGCAGACGTAAACGGTGAAATTACGCGGGCGCTGGGTCACGTCCGGCGGGATTGCCCGCGGAACCGATTAACAGCAAAAATTGCAGAGAGAGAGAGAGAGAGAGAGAGAGAGAGAGAGAGAAGGCCGTTTTCGCGAAGGGACGAAAGTTTCGCGAAGAAACGGCCGGCCCCGTTAATCCGATTACTTGTTTTCCGTGTAATCGGCCGGCCACGGTGAACCCAGCAGGAGAAGCAGTCTCTCTCTCTGGCGATCCAGCGAGCGAGCAGAGTCATCATGTTGCAAATGACCTCTGCCTACCGGCGGAATTAGCGGATGGTCTTCAATCCTTGGGTAATTGTAGTGCCGCGTAAGAGATGCTTACGCTCGCGGCAGCGATTGCACACCGCTGCAAATCCCTTAAATCGTGAAAAGAAAGGCGCCCCATCGTTTTAATGCGCTGCAGTTGGGATGAAAGGAACCGCTGCGTAATTTCTCTCCACCGTTCGAGTAAAATTCAAATTCGTCGTTTCGTTGGACGGTATCGTACCGTACACGCGTTCAATTCTCAAGTTACTTGTGATTTCTACGATCTTCTTCTTTTTTTTTTTTTTTTTTTTTTTTTTTTTTTAAACCTCGGCGGTTGCTTCGTATTCGCGAACGTTGTAAATCAATTTCGACAGGAATGTAAAAATGCTTTTATGGAAATGATAGATTGAAACTTGGATTCGACCGTTTGTATGGAGATTAAGCGAGTCGAAAGTTTCGAAGGCGCTTTTTAATCCACGGAGGACACGGATGGAACTCGCAAACGACGAAACGACGGTCGTAATAACCGAAGGCGCGCGAGTATATTCCGTAACCAACGAAGAAAATGGAACCTTGAAACGAAAGCGGAGGAACGTGCTGGAATCGGGACGAAACAAAACGAAAAACCGGTTTTGGGCCCGCGAACGATTACTTTCGGTAATAATTTATTCGACTAATAATTCAATGGCAGAACGAATACACCGGATCGTTTATTATCCGCGAATTGAACGTTAATTTCTACAAAGAAATATAGGAACGCACCGGCGGACACGTGTGTGTGTGCGCGGTGAACGCGTCCGATCGTGTTTATATCCACGTAATACGCCAATTAATCGTACGCAATCGCCATTAATCAAATCAAAGTTTGATAGATATTCTTTTTATATATGTGTGCTGCCGTTGCTATCGGCGTAAAACTCGAGCGTAATGTTGCCTTTTTTACACTGTCGCTATTTACGATCGAAGTGGGTACGATCCCTTATCCAACCTCAATGTCGTAGCGATTAATTATTTTTCAGTCGTGGAAATTACTTGGCGAATTAAGCGCCTGGTAGGTAATACCGAACTTAACGCTTCTGTACGCGAACGTTACGTTACACGAACTTGCCTCTCAAAGTCGTCGGCTCGAAATTTGCATAACATTACGTGCTCGTGCTCGTGCTCTGTGACGTAAACGCGGTGAATTTACGACAGAAGGTATTAATAATCGTTATCTCAGCAACGGTCGTACGTCCCTCGGATCGAAGTACAAAGCGACTTTTATCCACCCGGAAAAATGGGGGGAAAAAAAAGCGACGAAGCCGAACGTCGGGTGGTGACGGCGGTGTAACGAGGCAAGAAATCCGCCAGGCGCGTGGAACCGGAGAAAAGATCGAGGCGTGGAGGAACGATTTTTAAAGGCGACCCGTATCTGCGTCATAGATCGTTATCTACTCAAATGAATCAGGTGCCGGGTGCACCTTCGGCTTTTTTTCTCGCCACCCGGCCTGTAGATCTGCTTTCGCAATTAGAACTCGTTATTTCGTTGCGCCACGGTTTCCGTGTGCGCTCGTGTCGATAAGACGAATGGTAGGGTGGCCGATTTGCGCCATCGGTTCGCCACCTTCTCGTAAAAGGATCCGTGGCAGCGCCACCGTTCCTCCGACTTCTTTCACGTGGATCGTACACGCGATAAATAAATACAGCTCGGGGAAGGTGGTTCTTTTTTCTGGCGAAAATTCATGAATGAAAGACCAGGTAGCGAATAAACAACTTGGTAACCTCGCCGGTGAATTATCGCAGTTTATCACTGTCGACGCGTTCCTCGCTCGTGATTCAGATTCGATTGATAATTACGAGCTGATTCACGGCTCGACGATTTTGTGTTTCATTGAAGCGGTGGTGAAAAGACTGTTATTAGCTAATTGGATTGGCGAGTGAGAAGCTCGATATTGCGAAAATCATTTTCCCTTGGCTTGTTCGATTCATTACGGCGGCAATCGTCTTACCGATAAAAAGTTCATTATCGATCGGCGTGTTCCTAACGGATCTACGTATACAAAAGTAAACCGCCTGGTTGACTCGATTACGATCTCGAGCATCTCTTAACGAGGCTATCGATAACATTGCGCTTTACATCGGGAAGCATCTATGGAAATTCATGGCGTACGAATTGATAAATATCTGCGTAAACTTCCTCGAAGATAAAGCCAAGCATATGGAAGCTGCGTCGCTCGTTTTATCTTATGCCTTTTGTCGTATTCCATCAAATTCTACGAAAACTATTTGCCTTGAAAACGTAACCGGACCACCCAGAAGACTTCAGCAACAGGTTAGAAAGTTCAAAGCGGAAGGTACGGCAGAAATACGAATAAAATTCAAACGATATTGTGTGAAAACGCTCCAACTATTCGATAACCGGCGAGAATTATAGAGAACAACTCGTCCCGGCTTATCGTCTTGGCCGGAGTTTATGGCAACTTAACGAGTTACCGACTACGAAGCAGATGGCCACGCGATAAACTCTGCTCTGCTATTCCCGGTATTTGATAAACTAATTGGCCGATCCACGGTTCGTCGTAGCGTTTCAATCAGCCGTCCCGTTATCGCCGTTAACAGGTTTGCTCCGCCGCGACTGTGGTCCGTTCTCACACGCGCGATATCCCTCTTCCTCGCTTGTCCTGTACGCGCGTGTTCGCTTCGCGTCGTCTTTCGCGCCGTCTTTCGCGCCGTCTTTCGCGCGATTGGTCGCATCTTTCGCATCGATAAGCACCGCAGAAAAATCACACTTAATCGAGCGTTAATTACTCGACCATCGATCAGAGTATCAGAGTAATTAAACGAAGCTATCGCGAACATTGATGTATAATATCTTTCAATGTTGCAATAAAATTCAACCTTGAAAAGCTAGATTACGGAAAGATGAAGAAATTATCGGCAGCGGTGGGGTTTAATGAAAACGTATTATGCCGGACGGCAATAACGACGGCGGTCGTGGCAAAGAGGTTACGTGTCTGTTCACGCGAAGCGATCGAAACGACGAAGGAGAGAAGAAGAGGGTGCCCCTAAAGTCACGTTGGGTAACGATCGCCATCGGAATCGCGTGCTCCAGAAACATTTTAACGAGAGAGTCACCGCCTTTCGATGCCTGCAATCGCTGCGATACGTCACTACTACGATACGAATCCATTGTCGGTCAAAAGTTTTCCTTCTTCCTCGCATACGCAGACGTCGTTCGATCGGGCAGACGTTCCACAAATGATCAAAATAAGAAAGATCAGGCAGATACGATAATCGTACGGCAGCAAACACCTCCGTGTTACGACACGAAGCGATACGAAAGGATTTTCTGACCAGAGTAGAGTCCCCTTGGAGCTGGTGGCAATATGAAATAGAAAGTCGATCGATCGCTTAACGATCTCGGCTCGATTTCGGGCTCGCCTCTCGATTATGAATCGCCGGCCGCGGCACGTGTTTCGCGTCACATGGAAACAGGTGAAAGCCGCGGACGCAGGATTAATCGACGTAACGTTTCGAACGCGATAATACACATCCGGAAACGTGGCCCGAACAATTTCCAGGTTTCGCGATTAGAATCGAAAGGAATCTTCCCTTCGTTTAGTCGGGAACAGCTGCGTGCAACATCTGCCAGGAATCTTCGCGAAGAACGGTTAATCGGTCCATCCATCATCGCGGATTATTCCTATTGAACGATCACGACCACGCCAAATGCGAGAGCTGCGAACCAGTCGACGTTCGATGATATACGTATCAACGACGAAACAAAACGGGTCGCCGCGCTAGTTTCGGATTTTATGAGAAATAGGTGAAAGCCACACCGGGCGTTCGATCGGCCTGCCTCGCGAAACAATCCCTGGAATCGCGCGTTTCTTCGGTTCTCTCGGAACTCGTCTCTCCGCGGCTCAAGTTCGGTCTAGAAAGCGAGATTCTAATACCTAATGTCGTAGCTCGTAAAATGAGAGAATTCCAATGTGCAATTTCTTGGCTTTCCTTGGTCCAACGAGCGTCTGCTAGAGGCTGGCAGAACATTTCACGTTTAAATACACTTGGATTCGAAATGGAATTGCGCCAAGGTTGAACTTGGATGTACAGCATCTAGGTTAATCGTTAAAGTATTTTAAAAATATTACGTACACGGTTACGCTAAGGATTCTACGGATAATTCCGTAGCAGATAAACATGCAAATTGCGCTAGTGAAAATATTCGGTCCATCAATTTTCTGGACCAAGACTACTCTGTTAGAGATCTTTTCCTTTATCGGATGACTGCCTCGAACTCTTCTTCCCTGCAACATTCCAATCGGTCTATAAAATAGGCGAGCAGTTTTGTGGCGTGGCTGTTACACGATCGATTCGTCCTCGTTCTCGCGTTCCCGGTCGCTTCGGGGACACGAAAGCGCGTCGCGGGTGTCCCGATGCCCGATCGATTATCTCGATACCAAGTTATCCGAACAATTAATCGCCGTTGAAGAACGCGGCCGGTTCTCTTCGATCTTCTAAGCACGATGGTCTATCATTGCCAACTTTGCGACAGCATTTCCAATTACCTACATCCAGGTTAATCGCGTTAAATGTTCGGTCCATCCTCTTCCATACCTTGCATCTGATTAATGATCCGCGTCACTGAAGTTTTAATTCCGCTCGAACTTTCCCATTCGATCGTCACGAAGATCTTTGTCGCCTTTTTATTTCAAAGTTTGCCTAATGGAGATGAGCGGTCTACCGGATTCTTTGGAGAAAAATGTATGCGAGCAAGTGTATTCTTATTCTCCGCGATCGAGTACGCTATGCGTTTGATATATGCACGCGTGGGCGATTGTTACACATCTGGCGATAAGCGTTATTTTATCGCTACGTGTGCGTTGCTACCTGCGCGGTAACGTTACGTGTCTGTCGTGACGAGAAAAGATCCACGTCGAGCTTTATTTGATCCTTAGAATTGCCCGCGGTATGAATTCCCAACCATAACGAACAGTCGCTGATAACGATCAACAGGAAAAAGAGATTGAATTAACAGACGTCGAAGACGACCAACGTCGAAGGATCAAAGGTTCCATTTACATAGATGGAGGCGACTATGGCGGAGAGGACAACCCAAGATGGAAGGCGAGCGCATTAGTGGCAAGTGGCCAGATGGACACGGAGAGACACGGCGGCGGAGCTTGGTGCCGCATGTAGGCAGATAATGAGCGGAGATACTAACGCGTGTACACGGGGATGTAAATGATACGCTAAACGCAAACGTAGGAAATACCCGGTACGGCGCTATGCATCATCCGTGGCCAGGTGTCGGCTTGTGGGACACCGTGAGTCGACGGACTGCGCGACATTGTGCGTCACCGCGAGGTTCCATGGCGATTCTCGGCTCGCCACCGAATCATGCCTAAGGTCGACCGACCTTATACGCCCCGGTCAACCTTAACGGGCTGCGTCGAATCGCTGCCCGTTCCTTCCGTGTCTTCGGTATGCACGTGATAGTCTGCAGCGTCTCAGGGTCGACGATGTCCGACAAACCGCGTCGTGGAATGGGAAACGATTAAGGGCAATTAGAGGAACCGGGCGATAATTAATTCCTGGGAGCCAGCGTGCTGCTTCTTTTTTGTTTCCAGCTCCGATTCCTTTGCTTCGATTTTCAACCACGATTCTTCCACGCAGCTTGTCCGAGATTCTCCGAGGACGACCTTTTTCTCGACGTGTTTTTTTCAGCTGCTCGGTCGTCTCGCGGTGCAAGGCCAGCCGTTTATTAACGTTTCTACCGATTAATTCTATTCATTGATCGTAACGCCAGTAACGTTCCAAAAGAATGACGGAGAATCGAACGACTCGCTGGCGAACAACTGGGAGAGTATTATCTAGGTAGAAAACATATTTTATTCGTCCGACGAACAACAGCCACCATTGCGACTATATCCGAGGAACTAGCTGGCAAATTCCCTACCATTTCGTTCTAAAAATTCGCGAAACGAGCAACAAAATGTGTTCCGCAATCATCCGCTTCCTAGTCCCGCCGTTACGCTCGAGCTAATCATTTCCCTCGAAAGGCATAATGGACGGCGGATGAGAAACGACGAGGAAAAAAAGAGCTTCCACCTCTCCGTTCACGATCGAATGTTTCAAGGAATCGTAGGAAACGCGATGGAGAAGACTTAGAAATTCGCTACGGTGGCCTCGACGGGGAAGGACAACGGAATCCATCCGTACGCGATAATCGACCGACTTGTCACGCATCATAGCCAGCTCGATTCGGAGCCACGCTCGGTGGCGCTTGGTTCTGCATCGATTTGCTTCTTCCCGAGGAAGATTGGACGTAGCTTGAACCGTGAGAACCTCTCATCCCTCCTGTCTTCCTGCAATCTTCCGGCCTAGTTTTTAGCGGCGCCCCCGTGAATTTCCAGCCCTTCTAATAGTTTCTCGAAATTCTACCTCTACAACCAACGATCGTTCTACGTTCCTCTTATTGTGTCGCGGATACTACGAATCACGAACATTTTAGTCAAAACATAGAGCAAGAAGTTACATAATATAACTCTCAAAATAATAAAAAAAAAAGTAACTTTTAACGCTGGAACGTCTGGAAAGACGTGTCTCTCGAGTAGAAGGATTCGTTTGTTCGAACGAAATTTCAGTTAACGTCTGATAATAGCCCTACCGTGTAACGAATTGATTCAACATCGAAGCATTCGTCACGGTATTCACGATAGCGACGCAAAAGTTGATATCGTTGGCTGCCTCTGGAATATTAATTTATCGCGGCACGCGATGACTTTCTCGAGTTGTTGTTAATTCCGCGCCGAAAGTCGCGGCTCACGGACGCCGCGCCAAATAAATCCTCCTCGTGTAGGCTGAATCCAGTTCCGATCGTCGCCTCCGCTCTACACGGCTAGGAAGGACGAAGAAAGTCGACGAAGGTTGCGATTCCGAGAGGACAGGAAGGTGCAACGCAACGACGCCCTTGCCGGGCGACGTGCTGCGATCCAATTAAACTCGACGACGAATTCCGAAATAAATCTCTCCGTGAAAACAGCCGCTCTCCGTGCGTTGGGTTTTATAATTCGGACCCCTTGGAGGCCGGCTCCGGAGCTTCTGGTTAACAACGACTCCTCATCTGGCACCCACGTACAGCTCGTGAAATTACACGTGCTTTTGACACGAGTGCATTTTTCACGCTAATTAAATATGAAAGTCAATCGTATTCCGGTAAAATTGAAGCAACGACCATTATTTTGAAACATAGCGCGATCGTATCTGTCGCGCATGGAGCAGGCATTCGTGAATTCCACTTTCAATTTGGAGTGCGATAATAGACGGAGGATCGAAGGAGCCGATCGAGAGAGCAACAGTGGATCTCGATCCTTGCATCTGCGAGCGACGTGAAGCGAATAGTAGGGCGTGGGGTGGCTGACTACTCCAGGGCCTAGATCGGTGCAGCAAGGTGGTCTCAGGTGGGGGGTTAGCGGCGCTGGGGCGAGAGGGGAGCGACGACTTAGAAAGTGAAACTGAAAACGCCAAGTCGGATGCGAGAGGACCCCACCCTGGCGTGGTCTACTCGCACACACACACACACGATCGCGGACGTTCCGACACGGTCTTGTTGCACTCGCGTAGAAATTTGCGCACACGTACTTACGACGTCAACAATATACACGCGCGTACGTACGCGTACATACTGGGAGATCTAGTTTTTGGAATCGACACGACGATTTGCTTCTGGTAGGCGAAAAGTTTGTTGTCTGCCGAGTATCGATAGAAGTAACGTTGGAAGGAATAGAAACTACATCGTTGGTGTTTCGAAGACGTGAAAAAGATCTGCGCAGAAGCAGGATAGTGAAAAAAGAGCGGCACAAAGGATCTCGGTGGAACGAGACGACGAAAAGGCGAAAAAACACCTCCCCTTCACTTTTCCCCGCGGCCGCCGAGAATGGCCAGAAGAACAGCGACGCGCGAAGCCTAACGAAAGCAGAAAATCGGCGTGTTCGACTTCGTCCTCGAAGGAGTAGGTGTACCAGGACACGTCGTCGCGCGAGGAGACCATTCAGGAAGGAGGCCGGGCTGCGGCTCGGGGAGGCCAGGGGGAGATGTTAGAAAGTAAAACCGAAGAGTTAAACTTCCACTGGCGGCAACCCCACCCTGATGAAGCGGCGCTCCGCTCCTGTTGCGCTGCGCACGTACACACACGCGTGGACGCGCGAGCACGCTTCTCCGCTATGGTGCGAGGGACCGCATACACACACGTACGCATGATTAGCGAGCGACTATGCTGCAAGGGATCCGTGGAAATGTGGTGCAGTCGTTGGACGATGGGATTCTCAAGAGCAAAGTAAAAGTGGAACGACGCGAAACATGTCGTTTGTCTTTTTTCCTCCGCCGAAGAAGCCGAGATGCTCCCTTTTTTCCACAAATCGAGAGGAAACAGGTAACTCGCCGAGCACCGAACGATTCCGACGAATATTTCCCCCACGGATGGATGCAAAATTTATCTTCAATGTCCGTTGGTGGATCGTCTGGTGGATTTCGTTCGTGTTGGAAGAGTCTGGTCGTCGTGAGAGCTTTTTGCCGCATTCTGATCGATTATACCTCGGTGTAATCACAGGGAACTCTCTCTTTCGGATTTGTCGGTGCATACGCGTCGACGGACGCAAAGGTTGAAAAACACGAGCCTGCGAGAGAGAAGCAGAGAGCTTGGTTGCGAGAGAAGCGAACCTCGACCAGACCGTTTCCTCGTTCGCGAAGAGAAATACATTCCTAGGCCGGGTAATTAAGAGGGGGGTCTGCATGGAAGTATCGAAGGCAACCGCGAAAGAGCATAACCACGCGGGGGAACTTATTTACGAGTACATCTGTTTATCCTGTTAAGGCGTATCGAGGCATTCCTGAACGAGAGCCAACGGGGACGATCCCTGGTAGCGACTGCCCTCGCAGCTGGGATAATGGGTCACCGCTTTCGCACTGGCACACCTGCGTTCTCCAGCTTTCTTGCCTTGCAGTTCAAATTTTGTATCTTCTATAAACGATCGCCGCGTTTCTCTGCCCCGGCTAAAGTACGATTCGAACACGACGACGATTCGCAGAGATGTTATTCGAAAGCAGAAAGAGAAGGAGGGAGGAGGCCGTATTCGAGGTACTTCGAAACACGACGACATCGCGCCGGTCATGAAAGGAACCGTGTCCGTGTGTCCGTACGTATTCCTGGTTGGAATTAATTACGCGATAGCTAGCGCATCGGTCGCGCGGCGATGCGGCAATAAACCCTTTTCTCGCGCCCACGTTTCGATTCAAGAGGAGCTATGAGAACGCTGAACCGTATCTCACGCGTCTCTTCCACCTCCCACAAAGAGGGGAGCCTGTACTTACTCTCTGTGTCAGACATTTAGCGCCCATTGAGAAACATCGCAGACGATGCTGCGCCTTGCCTCTTTCGTTTACCGAGCCGTGTGCGCGGTTAACCGATATCTTCCTTGAAGCCGTTTCGTCGACGTTCGTCGCCTCTGCATTCACCGATCGCGCTGCGTCTCTTCATTAAGGAACCGGCTGTTTGTTCGCGCGTTAACCTCTGCCACCTCGGTGCCACGCGGAGGATGTAATTAGATGTCGTTGGTTCGTAGGATGGTCGGACACCGCTTGCTCTGGCCGTAGGACAACGCTTCCCACGGCAGAAAAACCGTGGATTCTCCTGTCCCGTAAACGGTTCGGATGTTCCCTTGGCCCATAAATGGCGCGGCACGGTAGTGGCGGCAAGCCGAGAGTTCGTATCAGCAACAGGCATCTCAGGCACTGTGTACCTACCGATGTGTTCTTACACGTGTGGGAAGAATGTGGAATATCGCGAATGGAATGAAGCAACCCGGGACACGCCGTGTGTAATGCTCGCTCGGCCGTGCTCGTGTGCCGCGTGTACACACTCTCAGCCAGTTCACCCGGAGCCCCATACACGGTCGTCGATGTGCTCGATTGCGCATGTAAGCGTATAATGACCGAGAACAAAACGCCGCGAATTACCGCTCGGTATCACCTCTTCCTAAAGCGGTCTTTTCTTTACGAGAATCGCCTGGCGAATCCGTTTCTTCGCGTTTTTCCGCCTCGCGGAAATCAACCGCTGTGCCGTGCACCTCGCGTCCACTTCCGCTATTTGGAATTCCAACGACTTCCACTGCGCTCGCGCAATTAAAATTGTAAAAGTTCTTGAACGAACTTTACTCGCGAAACGAGTTCGATCGATAAAAAAAGTAACTTACACGAGGGCACTGGGACACAGAATGTAGTTGTCGTGCGTCTATTAGAAGCGGTAATGACTTTATTCGTATAGGATAGGGACAGGATGACGCGTGGTTGATTTCTTGGCAACGCGCATCCGTCGACGTGCAATAACGTATGCTCGTAAACCGTTCCTACCTGTTTACAATGCTACGAGATAAGACCGACGACGTAGGACTCTGTAATTACAGACAAGTCACCATTCGTGTACTTTGCGTAATCGGTCGTCCCGAATTACTTTAAGATTAACATTCTCCGTAGCGCTCGACCGTGCGCTCGCTTCCCGCGGAGAACTCTTAATTTAACCGAAGATACATACTTGGCGTGCCAGCGAAATAATTGCCTACCGACCAAGAAAAAAATATATTGTAGCTAAGCCGCTTATTAACATTCCACCTCTAATAAATACGTCTTGCCGCCTAAATACCCCTCTTTGGTTTGTTATTAATGAAATCGTCGATGCTCCATTAGCTGAACGCTTCGCTTCGCAATACCTAAAGTATTCATCGAGTGCCATTAAATTTCCAGCTTAAAGATCGATCGATAGAATTGGAAAATTTTCTGATAGAAGAAGAGTCGTCGACGATACTCGTGCAAAAATATATCAAATATCGAAAGTAGAATATTCGCCACGGTATCGAGAGATGAGACAAAAATCTCCGTTTTTAAGATACATTTCTTGGATTCTGTTCATAAAAACACTCTGCACAGACGGTTTGATAAATAAGAATTAGAAACAATCGTGGCTATGACGCGTCGTTGTAATAATAGATAAATAATAGTCGAAATAATAGATAAATGGCAGCGTGACCAACGGTGACGTCATCCCCGTGAAACGAATAAGCCGTGAGCGATCCAATATCGCAATAATTACAGTCGATTCGTAATCAACGCGGTACATCTAGACACGCCAGCCGAACCTAGAGGAAGAAGGAAGTCGGTCAAAGAGAGAAACCGCTTGACTGGCCCAGTTAACTTAGGTGGATACGAAAAAGATCTGGCGAAAGGAGAAGCATAATCGGCGAACACGACGTGGACGACATTAGACGGTGGTCGCAGCACGTGGGCAATCCCTGACTCAAAGAGTGAAAAAAGAAGACTCTTTCGCGATCCCTCGGAAGCGATGCCAGTTTTTCTGGCTGCCGGTTACTCAACCGAAAAACACTGCGAAATACATTTTGTCGTTTTCTTCTTCTGTCGATCGATCCGAGCGAAAATAATTCGCTCGTCCAGGAAGTTCCCGCGACGCCTTTACGTAACTACGAAAACGACAGATTTCTCGGCATTCTCCTCCCTCTCTGTTCGATTTTATCCCGGCAAATTGTCGTTCAGACCTTCTCGTAAACAGCCGTGGTCGATGAAACTCGAACGAAATCGAGCAACGATCTGTCGATTCTTACGAACACGGGCGGTTATTTGGCAGCTTGTCGAATGAAAATTAAACGTCGTATTAATGGAGAAAGAAAAGTCGGAGAGACGATTTGTGAAAATAGATAACCGATAGAAATAAAATCAGAGATAGATACTTAGGAAGATCTGTACCAGTAGATGGATCGATCGAGGAGCGACACACCGAGGAATCAGAAACGCAGAAATTAATTAGAATCTTTGGTCTAAAACGCACATTCACTCAACTTGCACGAAGCTCAAGGATTACAAGGTACTGTCGCTCGATGTTGGGCCTTTCTAGTTTCGTTCTCAATCTCGCCATATTATGAAGATCGCTGTACTCATCTAGCGATTGGAGATTCGACAAGAGCGACCACTAGCCACAGGTTACATGTCCACCGTGAATTAATTAAAATCCTCCGGCTGGGAGAAAGGCCTAAGATCGCTGGCCCAGTTATGATCGAGAATAAAAGAGAGATTATTACCAAATGCGATCGGCAGATTAGACATACGAGGTGGGTGGGTACACACACCGAAGGCATCCAGTTGCTTTCGATTGCGCCATTCTGCGAGCTTTCAAGGACCCTCCGGGCTGACCATCGAATACCTAGACACGAAGGAATACATACACCGAATGGCAAGTCACATTTGACGATTAATCGACATGCACTGGCTAAATTGGACAGAGCTACCAAATACAAGCGTAAAAATTGATCGGCCACCTCGTCTTTATATTATTCGCTGTTAGTTTCGTTCTTCTCGCTTCAACCAATCAGTCGAACCGAGAAATTTGCAACTCACAGTTGGAGTTTTTTTCGCGAACTAAAACCGAACATTAACGCGACTCGATTCTTTTTTGCCCGTCGGTTTCTTTCGCCAAGCTGGTAATTATGTTTGTACAAGACGCGATGACAGGTTGAATGTTTGGTGCCACGAGTTGAAAACAGAAAGCGATCGAGAGTCGAATAATAGTTGGAAACGATTTAGACACGCAGGAGTTGTTGAAAATACGCAGAAGTATATCGGCTCTGTCAGGATCCAAAGGTTCGCCACGACATACTTTCGTGCGGCTATCGACTCGCGGCGTTGCGAAACGCGATAGATCGCGTTATATCGGGCGTATATCAGGTACCGTTGCGGCCTCGCGACGTACCTGAACGCCGGTGTAAAATGTGAAACCGGAGACGCGCCCTATTCCGTAGGAAAAACAATACCGTTTTATATGTAAATCTATACCGCGAATGTGCAACGGTGACTCGCTGCTTCGTCCTCCGCGGAGAACCGGGTGCCGACGCGGAACTTCGCCGCCAGCGTGCAAGCTTCAAAATCGAAGTTCATCGTAATTACGTGACCGACCGTACTGGTTCGCAGCTAGCGATTTTCTCGCGGGCAAACGCTCGATCAATGAATCATCGATCGGAATTCCGAGACCGCGCGCGATCTCGCCGAATTAAAATCGTATTATTTGGTAACGTGGAATTTCAACGTAAAGACTCTCGATAAATCAAAAGCCAAGGATTACCGAAAGAACATACATCAATTTCTGAATAATGGTTAACGAAGAGCGTCTCGTGGAGGAGAAGGGAAAAACGGTCGCACATCATCGAGCAGATTTATCGTAAGCACGGTGGAGAGAAATCGGTCGCAAAAATCTGGCAAATTCGCGTGACGTAACTCGGGAAAGGTACGAGTAATTGATAAGGTATCAAGCGTTACATTGAAATATCGTTCAAGAGAGCGGGAGAAAGGTTTCGCGAGGCGGTGGAGCAGCGTGCACCGGGTTTCGGACCCTTTCTCGGCCCGAGATCGATATCAAGCCGTTTGATCTATCATTCCGCCACCAGAAGTGCGGCTACATGCATGCATGCGCGCGTATATACACGAAAGCGCAATGTTTCGTCCACGTAACGCCTCGTGCACGTAATGCGTTTTTTTACTCGCCGCTAGCCCCTCGGATATTTAAGGATGCCGTTATCGTTGATTACGGCGATCGAAGGAAATAATAATTCCGTTATTATTATTGGACAAAGTCGTTCGAAATGTGGCGAGGGTGCGACCAAAAAGGAACAGAAATATCAAATCGGTGAAACGTCTTTTTCGACTGAAAAGACGTATTTCTCAATCCATATAATAGTAATTCGCGTATATCAGTGATTTTGATATGATATCATACGATAGATACACGTAGCAGAAACGAAGGAAAAAAAAGGGTGTGATTAATTTTTCGTCAGGTCCGTTTCAAGATCGCTGTCGTGAATGTTTTCAGCGGAACGGAGCGCGACTGTCGCGCGTGCGAGCGCACGCGTTCGCCGCGCCGCCACCGCGAGGACGTGTAACGTCGCGGCTGGTAGTTCATTTCGCTGACAGCTACGTAGGCATACATTATGCGCATCCATATGCAGCCGGCGTGCTTGTACACTGCGTACGTAGGTACGAGCAGCTCCTCCCACTGAAAATGTAACGTCGCAGTGACCAATCCAGTGAGAATGGTAGTCGTTTTGCCCCTACCGTCATACGTCGACGACATCGCGATTTATACTCGCGCCTCGAAGCTCGTTAGATGCATCCTGTATGTCAATAGTTTATCGTAACTGGATAATCGTGGTCGCTTGAAACTAATCTTTAAGTTAATCCCTCGCGATCCAAGTAGCATCGGACGTTTCATCGCAGCTGAATCGCAATCGATGAGCCACTTTCGAAAATTTGTTAGGATCTGAATGTACGTTGAAGTTTTCAGTAATCGATAACGTATCTATCTATGTTGGCATACTTTTGTAAAAAGCCATTCTAAGTAGTTTGGTGTGTTAAAACTGAAAGCTATAGAAATAGAATGTCGAGCTCGGCTACAAAATCAGCGTACCAGCGTCCTTCTCTTTTAATTAAGATTCTGCAACGAGATTAGTCAGCTGCCGCCGAAATCGCAGCTCGAGCTCGATCTCTCGTGCTCGTTAATTGTTCACGCCTCGCGAGTGCATGGCTTTGGCCTCGATGTTTTTGCCGATCCGTACGGTTTTCTTTTCGTTCGTGGTGGCAAAATCTTTTTCGCAACGATCCGTAGGATCTACGACAGAGTCGAAGTCGTGCGGCCGGACCCTGGATCCCAGAACTGGACCGCATTGGGACCAGTACCGGTTAACTAACGATGCCGTTAAAGGAAGATTTAGAGCGACCATTCGCGCAAGGTGCCGCGAAAAGCGCAACAACACTGCGGGCGGGATTCGTCGATCGACTATAAAGAGGATCTTGGACACATCGATGATGGAACCCAAGAAGGAATTACGATATCGCGATTGCCAATACCAGGATTTCAACCCGATCAAGCACCACCACGATGCTTGGAACTTCTTCGCGCGGGAAATACTTCGATCTGTTCGGCACCTTTCTGACCCAATTACCGCTACGTTCCATTAGAATTTGCAATGTCGCTGCAGGGTGCTGTTACCCTATTTGGCGTTCGCCCAATGTGAACCATAAGATTCACCCGGCGAGAGAAAGTCGTTCAACTTTGATTGGTAAAATTAGATATAATTCCGTAGTTTCTATTCGAACCTTGATGCGCATCGGACGAAACTACTTCTTTCGCCTTTTTTCCTTTTAAAAAGCACCATCAGCTTGGAGACACGATGCTAACGTTTGACTATGGTATTTCTGACTATGGTATTACGTCGTAAATGGGAAATTTTCCTTAGCTGCCTAAATTATTAAATACGCGAATACGCGAACAAATTAAGGAACTTTATTCCTGAAGCTTGCTCAAAAATGGAAAACACCGAGAGTCTTAAATGGTGTCCTTGTTAGCCCAGGATTGCAAAACGTTCTCGTTACGATATGTATTGCATTCTTTACGCGTAAGATGCACCTATCGTCCAGAATTTCAGTGCCATCCTCGAATCAATCCTTCTTGAATCAAAGAATCGCAGGTTATTCGTCATTCCCAGCTGCATCCACAGCCGCTTCCGGTATTCAACATTGTCATCGACGTCTGTGACCCCTCTAGTCTCTCGATTCCGTCCATTGTGGATCTCTCGTCGCCACATCGGCGTGTCGCGAGCAGTTCTCGTCGTCCTCGGTGATATTCGCGCGCGTAGGCGTCTAATGATGGGTTCTCACCGCGTGCACGCGTACGTCCCGTGTCGCGTCAACCCCGCGGGAAGTGTCATCGTACAGAATAGAATGCGAGAGGGAAGAATCCGTCGCGACGTGGTCGCGAATTCCGACCCACCTTTGTCAGTCTGAAATATCACGATCGTCGATCTTTGATTGACACCAACACGCCAATTTAGCGCCCTTCGGTGTGTATGGTCACAAGAGAGATTGCGAAAATTGCGACAACAGGCTACGCCTTGCAGCTTGCAGCCGATGCGACGATCTTAGGTTTAAGGGTGAGAAAGAAATGTTATAATAATAATAATAATAATAATAACATTACATTTGGCAAAGAGTTTAATCAACGATAATTATACAATATTAAATCATAACATATACATCAGAAGATAATATCAAATTCATCGTAAAGTTTGCAGAGATGGTTTGTGAAAATATAACGTAAAGGTAGTAGCGAATTCTAAGGAAGAGATCATTCGGGGGAAGAGATATTGCAGGACTGTCATTTCGTTGACCGAACGAAGGATCGGAAAAAAGTCACGAAACGGCGTCGTGGAGGGGAGAAGGGTCTTCGAGAGTGGCTCACGTTTCTTGGCTTCTTTTTTCGTTTCTTTAATCTGACCGTAGCGTTCTGACCAGGTAACTGTGTCAGGACTGCTGTGCCCGAGATCACTGACGGCGGTGAACGTTGCGCAACAAGGCGGAGCGAGCAGATCCACGAGGATCCGATGATCTAAGGTCTCGAGACGTATATACCTACACTGCCTCCTCGATTTACTCGTCGTGCTTAGTTTCTCGGGCGTCTCGAGCAACCTAAAGCTAAGAAGCTAACCAGAGATTGACCCAGAAAGCCAGAACTTGGATAAAGTTTCCTCCAAATATGGCGACGCAAGGATGAGTAATTTATGCGATGATCATCGCCCGATCCAACTTACAGCTTCGCTAATTAAAACAGCGTGTCTCCGGTTTCGATGCCGACCGAGCATCGGCTGGGAATTAATCGACTGTTCAAACAGCCAGAATAGGATTCGACTTAGCTGGCAACTCCGAAGCGAATGGCTCGAGACTCTGACAAGACTCAAAAAAATTTCGTGAACTAGATCAACGACGTTATATTGTAACTTCCTGGTATCTAGCAGCCATGATGCTAAACTAAGAATCGCTGATCTGACAGGAAAAAAGCTGGATGAGAAAAATAGAAATCGGGATGCCGGCTAACACGAAGCAAGAGCTCGCGTAAAATTGATAGGACATAGAGTCCACAGAGGCTGAAAGTCGCTTCGCTTTCTTCAAAAGAAAAAGTCTCGATGACAATCGATCGCTACCAAGTCCGACTCTGGTTCACTCGTGTTGCGAGACGAATCGAAAGGAGCCGCGAGCGTTTCGGTAGTAGGGATCCGTGAACGAAACCGTAACGAGGAGCTGGCCCGGTCCTAGGACAACCGGACCGTCGTCGCGGAGTGCCGAGAGCCGGCAGCCAAGGGCTCGATGGTGGGGTAGTCGTACAGTTACGGAGGTGAATTAGTGGCCTAGAAGCGAGGAACAGAATAAAAGTAGTTTGACGATGAGTTGTTCAACGTGCTGGTGGACGTGCGGGTCCTGTTCCTCAGAGGAGAGGATCGTGGAAATCTCAAGGAAGAAGGTGGAGACGTTGGACGCACCATTGAAACGAGACGATCTATCGACGAAAGTGATTGCTAAAATGAAAACAAAGGTACACGTGCGATGACTGGGTGGACGAGTACGCTAGCGAGGATTGTGGAGAAGAAATCGAAGAACGGTAACGTTACGCGTTTCCGCTGTTGTGTTATCGATCGAATCAGACGAACGGATAAGAAAAAAATAGGAAATGAAAATTGAACGATTCTCGTATCAAGGAAAGCAAGTAGGAAGACGAATTGGCGCGTTCGAAGGAAACAGAAACAAGGAACGAATGATCCGTGAAGCGGTCTCGGTGGGATGTCGGTACAGTTACAAAGGTGAATTAGTTGGCGGAGAGGTTACACCGCGATTAACGACAGAGAGGAGATAGCGAACGTTACAGCCGACTTCTCGTGGCTTCTTTCTCTCTTTCTCTCCTCTCGAGGGTATATACTCGCGTCTGATGGGAGGATTCCGGCGTGTCGGTGTCCACCTGGTAGGAGTCGTGCACCAACACTAGGTGTAGTCGAGGAAAGCGTCTCCGTCGATCTCGCGGTAATCCCTTCGCGGCACAGAGCGAAAGAGTGGGAAGGAGAACGTCGAGGAGGAACCTCGTAGAGGAAACGATGAAGGAGCGTTAGAGGGAGAGGCCGCTGCCGCTATAGCAAAAGGAAGAAGACGCGAGGGAAAGACGGGAAGAAGAGGGAGAGGGAGAGAGATCGTGAGACTAAAGACGGGGTGGGAGAGGGCAGGTCGCGTGCCGGCGTGGTGCTACTCCGTGGCTGAAAGAGAGGAAAGCACTTACCTTCCCGACGTCTCTCACGGTTAACACGCAGGGGAGCTCCTCGCTATCCTTACGCGCACACCTTCCTACCTGGAGCGCACCGACGATCCACCCAGACTACCAGCGAACTACAAGCGAACGTCCACCGTGTGTTCCTCGTGGTTCACCTACCTACCTACCTACCTACTTACCAACCTACCCGCCAACCTACGAGTTCAGTCTCCCCGCCCAGTCCACCACGGTACCCTTCTCTTTGTGTGCGTGCTTCTCCTCGCGATATCATCCCGTCTCTCTTTCACTATCGATCCTCCTCTCGCTTGCTCCAGCAGCTTGGTCTACTTTCCTCTCTTTCTGCCTTCTCGCCGATCACCTTTTCCTCCCCTGCTCCGTTTCACCGTCTCCGTGTTCGCCACTCCGATCGCGACCACGCCGCGCGCTCTCTCGTCCCCGTCCCCTCTGTTCGCTCGCGCGACGCAGTTTTACTCACCGATACACTCGGCTTACTCACCACCGTACACACAGCCTCCTCTCGTCGCCGCGTCTCCTGCACCGTCTCGCCTCACCGCGCCACGCCACGCCACGACTCTCCCCGTTCCCGCCTCGACGAGCCACGACTCGCAGCGAGTCGCGTCTCACGAATCTCGTCGAGAGCGTTCGCTGATATTCCGCTTCGTCCACGAGGCAGCCCGACGGGGGGGATATCACACGCCTCGAGAGAGGACCTGGACAAGGAGCACCAAACGATCGCCGGACGGTGCTGAGCAACGTGGTTAACTCCTTCCGTTTCTCCGTGCTCTCCAGTCGAGGAACCGACCAGTCAGGACTCGGCTGTCCTGTCGACACGACACGCGATCCACGCGATCGATCGGAAACATCATCACGCGGGACACCACGATCGCCCCGCCGAAACACCTTCCGCATCCACCATACCACACCACCGTCACCGACCGGACAGGATATACGACGGTCGCGCGTGCAACATCCATCGATTACACGATCGTAGGTGCATCCGTGAGGATTGGTCGTCGCGTGGCCCTAGATCGTTTCATCCATTCGAGTGACCACAGTTTCGCAAGGAGGACGGGCACTATATCTCTAGTCAAAAGCACGGAAACAGGACACACAGTTCTAGGATAATTAACCCGTTGCACGTCGATTCGGTGATCCGGATGACCTAGAAAGCATCCGCTGGAACAACGTTTGTCGCGTGACACGCACCGAAAGCGAGGGAACCGCGTCGCGATCTGTCGCTCGAACACGTGGTCGCCGCCGCGCCGCCACGAGCCACGAGCCACGCTCTTCGAACGTAGATTCCCGTCCCGGAGCCTCGCAATCACCGTCAGGATGTTCGATCGGACGTTTCGATCTGGATACCCGTAGAATAACGATCGGCCGATGATCGATGAACGAAGAAGAAGAAGAGTGCTCGAGTGTGAGGATAGTGTGCCGTTGTTGAAACCGGAGTGCCTCCTATTTTTCCTCTTCGCTTTCTTCTACCTCTTCTTCTCTTCCTCCCTCGACTGACTGACTCTGTCTTCTCTTTCTCTCTCGCGGAGCTGTGGTGAACTCGTCGAACTGTTACGAACGCGCGATCAAGCGGGAAAAAAGGAAAACGAGTTTGATCGAACCGGGGAAAAAATCGCAACGAAACAAGTGGGAAAGTGAGAAACCGTTCGCCGGAAGTACAGCCAACTACTACCCCCGGCTTCAAGGTCATGGAATGACGCATAAGGTAAACCTTATTTGCTCTTCTTCGCCCGATCTCGTTCCCTTCCCGTGGCGAGGCTTACCTCGGCTGGCGCCTCTGAATATTTATGAAGTCACTGGATCGCGTTCGATTTCTCGAAGTGTCTGCCGCGTGAAACGAGCAAAGATCACGAAAAAGAAAACGCGTCAACCTGAAATCGATTGAGACGTTCGTTTCCTTAACCGGCTACCGACCTATCTATCGACCACCTCGCCGTATCTGAAATCTCGATTCGTACTCCTGCGATTCCCTTCTCTCGTATCGTTACGTACAAAACGACGAATATTCACTCCTTAAAGATATACGTTGGCGAGATTAAGTAGGAAATGGAATTTTCTATCTCCGCGAAATCCTATCCTACGGATACAAATCTCAAGGCGGCAACAAATTAAATAGACTCGCGACTTAAATCCCAGGAAGCGAGAGGTGCGTATCGTGCGACGTCGCGTAAAAAATCGGCCGTTCATCATCATCGGGCAGAGTGGCACGATGAAAAATGATCCGTGTAACGAATAGATCCATAGATCGTTTTCCGTAACGCACGAGCGACGACGCGGCGTTTCACTCGGCGAGTCTCCCGCGGCCGTCTAATTCGCTTGGAACCAGTTTCGAAGTCGCGTTTGCGATTCCGCTTGAAAAGTAAGCGTCGCCCACGCTCGTCCTTATATCACCGAACGGTTCGTTCTGCCGCTCAACCAACGAGACACATCGCAAAAGCTATGTTCCCGCCGCGATCCTTGCCGTTTCCTCGTTCATAAATTTACGCGCCTCCGGACTGGCGAGGGGCTGCGCCCATTCGCGGGATCGCGGCTGCCACGAGATAACTTGGCGCAATGTGAGCGGTTAGACGCTCGATTTACGCGAAACTTTGAAAAATCGTTTATTCGTAGAGGATGATTTAGTAACCGGTTCGAGAACGATGTTATTGTTTGCTTTTTAAAAATATCGCGCCAATAGTTGCGCAACATGGCGGATAATCTAATATAGTTTACGGGTAAGTGTACAACAACTTCTGAGTCAATAAACAGGAAACTTTTGACACGTATAAAGTGTCGTTACATAATCTTGACTGCCTATAACGCGCGATAGCACGTTTCGATTGAAAAGTTGCTCCGGTTGTACGATTGTCGAAATAATTATCTCGTCTAACTATTACGCTATTACGACAGCTATTTTCCAATTCAAAACGTGTCTATTTACCGATCATATCTTTTTTCATTCCTTTTATAAATACGGCGCCATTAACCGCACGTGTATCGAAGCTAACAGCTGCTGCAAGGTAATAAACATTTGCAACGAACCTTCCGGA
The DNA here is from genome assembly GCA_014737475.1 of Bombus confusus. Taxonomy (NCBI): domain Eukaryota; kingdom Metazoa; phylum Arthropoda; class Insecta; order Hymenoptera; family Apidae; genus Bombus; species Bombus confusus. The sequence goes on from JACXIV010000048.1 coordinate 102,578, forward strand.
TCATTTATGCTACGACCTGTTAATTTATTTTATTGTGTATTATCCGCGCAATCCCTTCCCTCTAACACTGCCTCTTTTCTCTCTCGCTCTCTCTCTCTCGCTCTCTCTCTCGCTCTCTCTCTCTCTCTCTCTCTCGTTTATCGTTCACCGTGGCTATTAACACGTTTGAGCACATAATAGGTATATAACTTTGCAAATTGATATGAAATTTATGCGACATAGCGTTTGCCAGAGTTTAGGATCTGACGATCGTTTAACGAGGATTTCTTAAGAATCGATAACATTGTCACAGAGTACGGGTGAAACGACGCGACATTCAACGCGTGTCGCCTGATCCGAATCGAAGGAGGCCATCAGGCGCGGCAGAAGATTCTCATGACGGTGCAGGAATATTCGTGGGTACCGCATAAATCTTTGCAAGTCGGTCGTCCGTCCGTCCGCTCTTAACGATTCAATGATTAAATGCCACGAATTCCCCGAACCGAGATACATTATTCATAGAGAAAAGGCCGGCTACGATAGTGCACGCAGCGCTTACGGTTCCGAGCGTGCAGCAACGTTAACAGTTAATTGATAACAGGTAAAGCAGCGGCGAGGCGCTTCGATTTTTGTTGTAGGGGCCACGCCGCGATCGAAATAGACCGACAAGACCGTTAACGGTCGCGCGAAACCAATAGGATCGGCCTTCCTTCCCTTCTTCTCTCTCGCGCACACTCTCTGTTCTATTATTTTCTTTCTTTTCAACCGGTTGCGCCGTTCCCGCCACCGCGCCGTTCGATCCTCGCCAAGTGCCATTAACGATTCCTCGCCACCGCGTCTCCTCTATCTGCGTAATAACTCACAGGCGACTGCTGTTCGATTTTTTTCCGCAGCTTCGCTCTGTAATTTACATGGACTGTTCGTACAATTAACGCTCTGCTGATCGATAACGTCGGAATCGACTACGTTGCGAATCGAACTGCACCGGGTTTATCGCGATGCCTAGAACGGTCAGCTCTTAGAATTTTCCACGTTTATAATGCAACTGCTTTTTTACTCTGTATCGAGTTGGATACATTCCTCGCGTCGTGTGAAAGCTACGAAAATTTCTGCGACTCTGCTCGATGGATGAAAATCTATCTCGCGAGCAAACGATACGAACAACTGTGAACATTGCGAGCGATAGTTTTGTCGATGTTTACGTTTTTGGAAGAATATGCAGCTGTGTAACGAGAAGAACGGCGACTCGAGGGAATCGAATGTGGCACGTCGGTGTCAAGTGGAGCGAAGTTGCACGAACGACTGCAGGTCGCTTCCTCTTTTTTTTCCGATTGCCCAACGATCGCGATGCGTAAACGTGTACCGACGTTATTTGAATACGACCACTATTACGAGAATGGAAAAAGCACGACAATCATGAGAGACTCCCAGAGGTTCGAACAATGTCCTCGCCTCTGGACTGGCGCAAACGGCAATAAAACGGTTCCTGAACGACAACGCCGTCTCCTCGTGGCATCTTTCGTGCCCCCCCCCTCCCCCTCCCCCCTCGCTTGTCATCGTGTTACGTTATTATCCGTTATCTCGGAAGTTGTCGTAAAACGCCGCTAATCGCCTAACTTATTAAGTTCCCTTACGCATTAAACGCGACAAACAATTTTAATTCACAAGCATGAAAAAGAAAGCATTACTATTAGGTCGCGAATGTCTATGCGCCGTCGTGTTTCCATCGACGTAATTAACATAGTGCAATCCAAGTAAAAGTATCCTTCGTCTATTATGTACTCTTTAATCGCGTAAATGCATAAACGTCGGCAAAAAGGCATATTTAATCTCCCCATCTTATGTATTAAAATAAACAAAAACTACTACCATGCGAGATACGTTTACTCCGGCAGCATTTAGGTAATGTTAAATTCGCGACGCGAGTGTCCGGATGAAACCGAGGCGACAGAACGAAGTCTCGGAGAATCGCATTTAACGAGAATTTATATGTTCTTATTGTAGAAGACGCGCGCACGCGGTTGTAAATGTAAATTCGACTCGGTACAAGCAGAGAGAGAGAGAGAGAGAGAGAGAGAGAGAGAGAGAGAGAGAGAGAGCGAGAGAAAGAGAGAGGAAGATGGAGACAGGGATGTTCGGTGGCATAAAGCTGTTGTTGCGTGGGCACGCGCACCGACCGCGTCTATTTATACGTCCGTCTGTGTGTACACGTACAATGGGCCTTCGCTGCTTTCAAATTAAATTCGAGCAGTACCGCAATGCCATTGTTAAGCTCATTGCCGTCCCGTCGCGGTGATCCCACCTATCGTAGACGAGCGACACACGCCTACTTTCCTCCCGGGGAAACATCCACGAGTCGAGGCTGGAGCTGATCCGAGAACGAGAAAAACCATTCGTACTTTGTCCTTGCTAAAAAAAAAAACAAGCTTTCGTTTTTTGCACGGTGGAAACGTGGATGAGGACGTTTTCTTCTTCCTCGTTCAAACGAGGTATATGATCTTTTCTTGCACCTTCGCACACGGTATACTCTTTAACGTTGCGGATCGAACAGCCGGATAAACAAAAAAAGAAAGTAAAAAAGTTTATAAACTGGTGGTTTAATGTGAACGGACGTGACACGTGTATGACGCGTATTCGTCGAAAGATCATTTGGTCTGAAGTCGAAGTACGAACCTGGCATTTTTACGAGCGTAGAGCGATCATCGCACATTAGCATGAACATGCAATCTTTTTGCGGTGTTTCGATTTATGAGCAATGTAAAAAACGACCGAAAACACGGTAAAGTAATGCTATAGCTGGTGCAAGAAATTTGCAACCTTCTGTCGGCATATTCGTCGTGAACACTTCCGTAATCGACACCTCTCCTTCCACGTTATGATCCCAACACAGGGAAGACTAGACTATAGCAAGGAAAATCGTCCGATCGAACGTGCAAACGAGCGAATTAAATTCAGTCGAGTGCATCGAAGTGCTCCGTCCTCGATCGTTTCGCGAGAGACACCGATTCGACGTCTCAAATGACGTTGAAAAGTTCAGTTTGAGGCCATAATTTTGCACTTGTGACGTGACAACGAAAATCGAAACGACTGTAACTACCGTGAAAGGTAATAAACCTTTAGTCGTACGACTCTCTTGCCAAAAGTGGAGCTTGCATTTGTTAGGAAAGCGGCTTCTCCCCAGCCATAATCGGCGTCGATACGCAAGTAATCATCTATGCAACTCGCCTCGATATCGTTAAGCAATCGTTACGTTTGTATAATTTGTATTAATTTCGTTACGATCGAGTTTAACGCAGCCTTAATGAGCGCGAACGGTGAATTAGAATTCCATCATTGGTCAGAGCCCTCTGGATATTTTCCAGGATATTTCTGATGAATGTTCGAACGCCGGATAATGTTACATGATAACCGTTTTTATACGTGATAATTTAATGCGCGCGGGAATTCGATGATCGCGTCTTTGATAGGCTTGTTGCAGCCTCGTGGCCGCCTCACCGCGAGATCAGACCTCTTCTCGATCGAATCACAGCTCTTTGTCTCTTCCTCGTTGTTCACCACCGCTGTTACGCCGATAACGCTTGCCTAACTTGGAACGTTCGATTAATCATGCGCGGTCGACCATGTTGAGAAAATAAGGATGACTGGAGAAACACGGAGTAATCTCCTAGTTCTATGGTCCAGTGTACCTTGACTCTAGGACGGACTATGGATCGGTTGTGTCGTATTTTACCGACTACCGATCGTATCAAGTTTATTATGTTCTTGAGAATAACAACTATTCGAGTTCTCGAGCGTCATTTCGTCAGAGAGAAGCTTTGACGTTGAGACTTTGAATGGTATAATTGGCTATTGAATAACGTTAGATTGAAAAGTGACAGAAAATATTTTTCCGTTGTCGATCGTTTATGTACATGCTAAACGGCGTACTTTTTCTCCCGAGAAGTTGCTAATTCTTCCCGACGACGAGTCATTATCTGAATAATGTTTAAACAATTTTCGCTCCATCTACGTTCAATGTCCATCGAAAGTTACATACGAGAAGTGTTAGATTCACAGCTGGCTACTGACGGAGCGCGATGCGACGCGACAAACGCACGTGCATCCATTTACTCGATCGAAGGTTATGTCTGGCCAAGGCTTTTTACACGAGCGAAACTAATCGTTCTTATAGGAGCAATTTTTTGGTTATTCGACAGTAATCTTTTAAGAATACAAATACACGAATGAATTTGTCGAGTAGACTTGTCAGGAAATCGAATCGCTGCGTTATAGAAGCGAAACGACGAATAGATCCACTTTTGCCACTTTCCACGTAAGGAGCAGAAAGAACATTGGGAATCCTTTACCTCGAATTCCGTCGATCCTCGCGAGAATCCCCTAATTTACGCTCGTTTCGCAAATGATTGGCTACCGATGGCCTTGGAAGGACACGGTTGGTTCTGTCTCTCGGCCAAGCAATTTGGAATCACATCGCGTGTCCATTAGGGCATTCTAGATCTTCCTGGGATACACGATCCTTCTTAAGCGTGAAACTATCGCCTAACGCGTAACCGCCGATTCTCCTAAAATCAGGTAAAGTCAAAAGTGCTAGTAAACCGTTTCGATTTCCTCGTTTTCTGCGGAGAACGCGTCAGGTCGGAAACTTCTGCCGGAGAATCGTAGTTTCCACGAGCGGGATGGTTTCCGCGAAACGCGCGAAGTTGCCCGTTTGCGACACGAGGCATAGGCTACGAGGAACGACGGAATTGTACAGCGTTCGTGTCACTTCGTGGAAAGTTGGTAATCCCCGATATCGATACGGACCCTGGCCAACACCGTGCACAAATATATACAACGATCGATCACAAAATCAGGAATAGATTTTCATGAATTTTCCTTCGGGCCCGTTGTCGGCTAGCGTTTGGCCCGATTCTTTCTTTTGTCGCTCGTTCATCTCCCTTCCTTTCTTTCCAGACCCGTCGCGACACCCTTTCTCACGCCTCTTCCGCGACATCGTGCCTCTCTCCTCGTCCATTTTCTTACTCCGGTTTCGTTATCTCGAAACGCGTCCATCCCTCGATCTCTCGGTTCTACGTGGCATCGATTCTTCGACCGTTTTCTCATGAAATATTCACGCGACACGGGACGAAATCATCGTTTGTTAGTCAACCATCTCTGCCCCCCGTGCGTTCCCCTTTCTCCGCGATCTTACGATCGTTGACGAGACCGCTCTCTGCCATCCCTGGCACATTTCTTTGCGTCGCTTTCGCGTCCCGCGAGGGCACGGAATTCATTTGGTCGAGTTCCGTGTGTCGGAAGGAAGTTTCGTTTCGATTCCATGGTACGAGACACGAGATAGCGAGATACGCGACACGTGGACTCGAAAGAAACATCGTCGCCAATGGTAGGGAAAAACAGAATGATCGAACGTGGCTGATTAGAGCCAGAGGTGGCTCGTACAGCACATTTTGCTCGGTTACGAATACCTCGAATACATACATCCAACAACGTGAATTTAGGCCACACCACAGTCATCGATTATGCAACAGTTCGATCGTACGCCGTTCTAATTGCGGACCACGTTCTGACAGCCTCGTTCCACCACTGGACCCCTAGTTGAAGCGATTACAATTAATCACGGCAACCAGGAGCTTTACCAAACTGTGTACTCGTTCTCGCCGCCAATATCGTTCGCTACGCATTAATTAAAAGACGCTTTCTAATACGTCGAATTGAATTACAGCGGGTCATCGATCTCGCCGTGGCGTCGCTCACGGGCGTTCCCCGCGTCTATTTTCTATACTGTCGCGCTGCTCGTTTTCTCATCTGCCACAGATTTCACTCCTTTTAAATCACAATCGCCTATTAGCAGGGGAGAAGGTGCGCTCCCATACGTAATTTTCGTATCTCGGTCACGAGCGCCGTGGAATAGCCCGAAATATACCAATTACATAACCGATAGCTTTTTGACGCTGCTTCTCTTCCCTTATCTGCCAGTCCCATCGTCCTACCTGGAATCAGGAATTCTATTTCCTTCTGTTCTTTCTTTACCTGTGATTTACCGTCGTCGCCACAAATTTCCATTATCAGTGTCAACAACCTCTCCCGACAGAATAACGTCCATTGTGCGTTCGTAAAATATTTAGGAACTCGTCTGCGATTTTTTAATACCACTCGAACGATAGTAAAACATACTAAACGACGCAATCGATGACTTTCTTCGACTATGGCCAAGGCTGTGCAGTCGTTGGCAAAAAAAAAAACAAAAATAAATAAATAAATAAGTAGTGCATACGTCCAGTGCACTTTCGATCGAGTGACAAAAACCACCACCGGATGCAGCGATTCAGCGCGGTGAGATACGCGTGTCGACGACATCAGGCTATCCATAACACTCTAAAGAGGGAGTTTCTAAGCTATTAAACGTCTAAAATTAAATACCATTAGAATTTGATTGCTAATAATCAATACAAAAACTCTAATAGCTTAAACGCTCTATGACGTATCGTTTTGATCGGTTTCATCGGGCACGTACGAGATTCGATTTCGTAAACTCGGATATCCGCCAGAGGGCATTTTCGAGTGGTTGGAACCAGAGAGAAACCGATTGTGGTCTACTCGGTCGACCTGTCTAACGGCGGAGTGAATCGTTTGATGTCTTTGTTTCGGCAAACCCTTCCTCCGTTTGCCGCTCCTTTCTCTTCGTCAGCTGGCTTCCTTGGAAACGCAACGCTCCGAACAATTTTCCGATAGCGGATCGAGAAGGGAGCTGCTTCTTTCGACACCTCTCGCGCCACTTTAGCGTCGCCTGAAGATTCTTACGAAATCTCGGCTGCCTGTGAGGTTCAGGCGCGGCACAGTTGACATTATGGATCGTTAAATCGAAAGTTTATCGCGGATATCGTATTAAACGTGAAAAAATTATCGAAAAATGCTTGTAGTATCTATCGTTGTAGCTAATCGTCGATAATTACTCGACCAGAACTCGCGGAAATTTCTTCAATTATACATTCGTTGTTAAACGTTCCTAAATTCCCAAATTATGCAGAATGGAATTTCTTTTCTCGATGAAGTCGCGTCCACGTCCAGCAAAATTCTACTACGACAATTGTATTAATTGCGATTAGGAAGCGTCTGGAGGGGAAGTTCTTCTCCGTGGCCACGAGTTACTTTCTTTTCCCGTTTCTAACTCGCGTGTCTCTTCTTCGCGTGGTTCCCTCTGTTATCGCGTAATTTGCAGACAAATGGCCGTTACTGTTACCAGATGCGGTCTAAACGCGTTGCGTTGCGCGACCCATGAGAAAAATTCTCAGCCCAGCATTGTCAAGTCCTCGATCTAGCGTCTATAAATGGCATAATCTTCTTCCGGCGCGGCTGGAAATATTTGGCTAACCTCAGGCAATTAGCGTTCCGCCTCGAAACGGGACAACCTCCGCGAGAAAGTAACTACCATGCTTTGTCCTGTAGCAACGAATTATTAGCCGATTAATTTTTCTAATCGAACGTCGTATCTCCATGCAGAAATTCCCTTGCGTACCTTCCGCTTTTTTATACTCTCTGTACTCTTGTCGCTTTTTAATATTTTTTACATTGCTTTCATGCTGGTTTTTGTCATCCTTTTTACCAACGAGCCGACGAATAACGCGGAACTCGCGGCAGTACCGCGGTGAGAGTGTAAGGCGAAATTCCAACGGCGCGGCGATAGTTAAGATTTCATGAGGAAACGCCTGCAATCGTTGGGCATTTATCTAAATCGTGGAAATAGTGGAGAAAATTACCGAATGTTATCTCATACGGAGGACTCCGAAATATGTCCGTGTAGCTTGAGAGAGGCCGCGAATTACTACGTGGAAAATCATCGACGAAGGATCGTCTATCTATCGATTGCAATTACGTATGTTCCAAGCGGCAAATCCTTGTTCTTGTTATTGAACACGTCGAGAACGCTCTCGAATTTGTACACATCATCGTTGAAGTTTCCTAGTTAGGAGAGCACCTGCAGCTACCTTGTACCACGGTTTAGTTTCACTCGAACGAATCGCTGTTAACTCGCTCCGTAACAGCTGGACAAATTAAACCGAACGCGAACCAGGAGAAATTGCGCGGGATTCGTTTGTTGTTCTTCGCAAAGATATTGCCTCCGACGTACCTAAATGGTTTTTACTATGCATCGGCTGCGTCTTTGATTTTTACTTTCCATCGAATTCCGTTGGAATTTAGTTCGAGTCGCGAGTACGTTACTTTAATGAGCGCGTAGATTGAAACGCAGATTCGAAAGTGTCTGAAATTCAACAACGTAAGACTGCTGTTATTCAATGAAGTCTCTAGCGAGACAGAGAGGAATGTGGATGATACGTCGTTCCCTTGGAAGCGAGATTGCAGTCATCTCTGACGGCATTGTCTTTGCTCGATCCTAATGGGCGAATACCTATTAGGGTCAGACCGTCTGTAGAAGTACCGGAAACCAAACAAGAGATTTCTTTAACCCATTCATCGCAATCCGAATGGAAAGATTGGCTCGGAGAACCGATAAGGTTAGCGAGACGCGTTATGGCAGTGTTTCCATAGAAGTGAAACAATAAAAAAAAAAAGACGAATCACTTCTCCTTTTGTCGTTTTTCCAGCTGCAAAAATTCCATCCGGATTGTTACCGGAGCTGCGAGACCTCTGCTCATTTCAAGCTCCTGCTCAAACGTTTCGTAATATCGAGCTCGATTAATATATTCCCGATTGCGAGTTGTCCATTGCAAATTACGTAGACAGCTTGCGTTTTCTGGCTAGAATTTTATTTATTCGGTGTAGTACGCAGCCACCTTGCGGTAAAACGAAAATAACAGAACCGCGTTGGCGCGAGCGCGGAGCAAGTAGAAAAAGTGCAGACACGTCTAATCAGGAACGGACAGTTTCTACTGCGGGGAGCACTTTCTCGACGCGAACCAATTTACTGGTAAATTAGTTGCAACCATTTAACCTAACCACCTTCCGTTCGTTGATTTAAGATCTGTGAAGGAACTCAAGGCTATGCAACAAGTATTTCAGAGAAACTCGATATTCTCGAGGACATTTCGATACGTCTCTCGCAACCGAGACGTAATGCAACTTGCTTCGCTTTTTCCCTTTCGTCGTCCTCCTTTCCCTTCGTTTCACTTGTTCCGCGGAAATGTAGCCGTATGCGCGAACAAGCTGCAAGGTTGCTAACTACCAAACATCGCGTGGGCGCGATCAAACCGACATAGGAAACAGGCTCGGAGCTTTTATGCCGCGGAGGCGAAATCATAAATAATAAGCGTCGGATTTATCGGCGCTGCACGCGCGCAACGTACGCGTACGCAGCCGGACGAAATGTTGTCGACAAATTAATTCAGTCAGAGTAGCCGGTGCAAGCACGAAACGCGAAGCTCGATGAATAATGAACGGTGTCGCTTGTCAGGCCGAATGAAAGTAACATTGAAAACGATTAAGCGGCGCAGAAACCGAACGCCACTCGTTCGCTGTTCTGTATCGTTTTACCACCTTTCACTGCCTCCTCGCTGTTTCGCGATCGCTCATCGTCCACCTTCCCTCGAATTCGCCTATAGTACCGGTGTCTGTGATACTTTTACCTCGACTTACCCCTACGGGTACACGAGGATCGCCAAAGTTCCACTCGACTCGGAGAATACGGTCCGAATCTCACATAGATGGTCAGGGGATTTCTCTTACAATTTCGTACGTGCTCTGTGGCCATCTTCCGACGAACTCCGATCACCCGATAAATCCTCGGAAGTTAACGAAGGGTTCGGACCAAGATTTTCCCACAACGCGACGCTGCGATTTGTTCTATCGTCGTTATCGATCGGTCGAGAGCGACGGTACGCAAGTTTGACGGCTAATTACGATATTACAGCGTCGACGCAGGCTATCGAAGCAATTCTACGCTTATAGCAAAAGAGGCAACAGCCAGCCGAAAATTACGCGCGGCCCCCTGTCGCACACGTAGAGCAATATTTCCGTGTCGCGGCCCGTATGAATTTAGTGGTGCGTCGCGTATTTTATCTCCGACAAGGCGGTGGTTAAAGGAGCCCGCGTCGTAATTAAATGCCGGCACCTCTTGGCCCCGTTATCGGCAGAAGCGATCGTGCCTCATACAGAGACCCGTGCAACAAGGAAGGACACGAATCGACGCGTCTTTCTTTCTTCTTCTTTTATTCTTCTTATTCGACCGCATCGTCTCCTGCATCTTGTTTTTCGCCGTGTCGCTCGACTCGGACAGTGCTTGGATAGGGGACAGCTCGCGGATCAAGATCGTCCGAAATTCGTAGCGAGAACGAACCTTTCTCGCAATGAGCACGATCTTAAAACGGAATTCTGCGAGATTTTTAAGCCATTGAGTAATAGCCTGGTCGATAATTTGCCAAATAAGCACCATCCGTGCGAATTAACCTGTCCAAGATGTCGGGCGTTTATTAAAATTAAATTAAAATCAAGATGCAAAAATCTCAACGTTATTTTTTATTCGTTGAAAATACCAAATTACGTTCTTCGTGCCTGAACGATCAAACGATCTTTTGCTATATTATGCTTATGTGGTGGATCGTAGGTTCGCAGAAAGACACGTTTCATAAATGTAGAACAGAAAAGCAATTTGTTGCTACTGTAACGCGTAACAATAAAAAATTATTATTATCGAATTAACATACGAATGCATAGCGTTGGACAGGTTAGACGCACGAAGAAGGATTATAACAAACTGTAAAAATGCTCGTAGAGTGTCGAATTTGAATGTCTCAAACACGTTTCTTCTTTACTTTTTTAATTTTTTACTCTGTTCCACTGTGTCTCGCTGTTTCTTCTCGCCGATCAAAAAACAGAAAAGTTGCGTCACGCGAAAAGAAACGACCGATTGAAATCTTCCCTGCGCCTGACAATCCGGCCAGGGACGTGGTCCGTTCGGGTAACAAGTGGCGAACGGTTATACGCGTTACACGAACGGTGTTTACCACGCCGCAGGGACGCATTTAACGCTCGAAGATTTCCAGATACATCCGTGAACAGGGAACCCATGCGAGTTGAATTAATGATCTTGGCTCACAACGCGTGGGTTATTTTTACTTGTTCGAAACACGATATAATTAAACAAGAAAATCTCAGGATGGTTGCGTTGAGAGGTATCGATGCATCTTGAAATATCAAAATAGTAAGATATAGAATGTAACAGCGCAACGGTAAACGCGAATAAACGATGTAGAAATTATAGTACAATCTCGGACTGTGCCAATTTTAAGGATAAAGAAAATGTCGAGTCTCGTAAAATTGGCGATTCATAAAAACGTAAAATTGATAAAGACGAAACGAAATTGGTCGAGTGCGAACGCCACGTTAAGAGATTTTGCCAAAGCGTAAGACCACCGCTTGAAAGACAACGCATTGTGCAATACGTACGTGGACCGCATGCGGCCCTGGAGGCGCATTTATGGTACACGTAGGTGAATGTCGGGAGAGAAATCATACCGGCAAGGACGACAACGAGCGAGAGGCAGAGGGTGAACGAGAAAGAAACGACGAGGGAAAGAGAGACAAACCACGCCCGACTCATCCCGACTTTCTAGAAACCGAAAACTGGATCGTGGCCGGCGGCATGTGGATCTCGACCGATCTCTGGTAACGTCAGTCGAGCTTGATTCACGTAACAGATGTCAGTCTTTAAGGATCGTGTGCCCCGCCTTTTCTTCTTCTTGTTTCGACCGCCGTTCCACGGAACCAGCTACCGTTTCCCGTGGACATTACTCACGAAGTCGCTCGGAGAAACTCCACCTTTCGGGAGATAAAGCGGTGCCTCGGGCTTGCTCGAGGGAAACGAAATTCCGAGAAGTACGCTGCGCTCGCGATTAAGTTACCGGAAATCTGTGAAGGGAGAACGAGCGCGCGCTCTCGTCGAAAGCCTCACGGTCGATTAAGCGGCAGCGGGCTCGTTAAACCAACAACCACCAGCTACCAAACGTTCGAATTAACGACAGGCAAAGATTCTGTGTCGTAAAAGGCGCCTTTAAGATCGCGTTATCTGCTGTTGGACGCGTTACGTCGTCGTCGTCGTCGTCGTCGTCGACGACGTTGTATCCCGTGAAAAATCTGATTAGCACACGCGAGTTTCTCCGGCTGGCTGACTCGGATAGGAACAAGGGAAAGTACGATATGTAAATCGAACTTAATCAAGCACATCTAGACGGTTGACGCGTCTCTATACCTATCTGCTCTGTTCGCGACGAATACGATTCGCGGGGAACGCGAGGAAAGCAACGGGAACGGTCCAGCGACTATCTCTTATCGTTGGAATTCAGAATGAGCGGCTTTCTCGCTGTCCATCGATAATTCCGGTAATAAAGGCTAGGAGTGTCATTAAAGAAGCTCGAGAGAACCGTTTTCCCAGTGAGGAATTTATCTCGGTTTTTGCACGCAACGATGGGTTAACGACTCGCGAACGAAACCGTTCGGCCGTTCTGGATCATCGAACATCGTCCGGGAGGGATCGCTGTTTCCGAACCGTTCGGTACACTTTCGATTCCAACCGAACACCTAACAGTTCTCGTCGCCTTCTCTACGCTCGTAATTAACGCTTTTCACTATTGTCGGTCGCGAGCTTTTTGCTCCTGCTCCTTTTACGCCGGAACGGGGTTCTTGCACCGTCGCCAACTCCTCCTTTTCCCCCGGTCCCCTTCGCTCCTCCACCTCGTCCCCCTTCCCTCTTCTCCCGTCACCAACCCTGTCACCAGCGGATTTCTCTTTCGTTGGAACTGGACAACCAGCTGAAGATTAGCTTCTTCGGTAACTGGATCGAGCGTGTCGTGAAACGACACCGGCTGTGAAAGGATTCTTCGATTTCTCGAATTAGCGAGAGCTTCCTTCGTCGAAGATCCATGCGAGAATTCGATTTACCTTGCGGAGAGCGAACGACGGTCGAAAACGAAACGGCTGAATTTCGTACAAAATGATATGCCCACCGAAGACTTTAACGCGCGCATAAGTAACGATTTACGCGCGGTGATTTCGATGCCAGATAAGGAAACATTAACGCGACAACCTGTCTTCGTTGCAGCACGTATCATATAACTTTCTTGCGATCTCTGTTGGACAAGCAGTGTGTTTATCTGCTGCACCCCAATTCCTTTAAACGTAGTTGGATTATAAAATCGTAATTTAAGAAATAAAACAGCTTTTCTTTTTTGTTGATTCGTTCGAGCGATTTTACGCGCGTACATTATACAGACGGATCTGCTCCTCGGAGATCAGTTTCGTAAGATCGAAGTCAAAATCAAGAGAATACGATGTCCGTTGATTAAGATAGATAGCACGTGCTGTAAGAAGAAGTTTGAACCAACGGTTAACACGTCGATTATGTCACTGGCTATGAATCTCTTGTATCACGTGTCTCGTTTTAAAGCTAGATCGTCGTACGTTCTACCAGAGTTCCGTTACACGGAGATCGTATACATCCTCGCAGCTTGCTCCTCGCGCTCTTTCATGGTAGAAATCGTTGATGCTGTACGTTCGACGCGCGTCCGATACTAATGTATCTCAATATCGTTCAGCGTGACGTCGATACGCAAAAACGCGAGCAATTTGAACGATCGAAAGATTAATTTCTACGGCTCCGAAAAACGTGTGTGTCGCTATCATCGCCTCCGGCTGAAAGAACATTCATCACGATATGGTTGACGCTTTGACGTATCGCATTCAGTTTCGTACGTTACTTAGGTAGGTCTCGTTTTGACGTGTAGGATTAATTCGTGAATCTGGCACAAACGAAATCCTTTCGCTAAATCGTATCAGTTTGTCAGTGATCGAGGCGAGAACGAGGCGTGTCCGGTACGATACTTACTTAGTTTAATCGTAAATTTGCTCGTTGTTGCAGCAACGAAACAATAGTGACGGATGAAAATTAAATTGAAATTTAAACGTTCGATTGTCGATTCAATTTATTTTCAGCGACTGTAAAGAATTTGTCGGTCGTTTCAGATCATTCCGAGCGACGAGCAGGAGCAAAGCCGAGGGTGACAGAAGCGGTGTGATGAGCGGATATCTCGGTAACATTCCCCTGCCCCCAACGTTGTTGCACGACCCGAAGTATCCTCCAGCCATGCGGGAGAAAGACTCGAGTCCAAGAAAAATGCCGGGCCACATCAGCCCGAAGCAAGCCAGCATCTACCCGTTGAGCGTTCGCGTGCCGGACGTTGAAGAATTGCCATACGATTTGAGCCACGGCCACGGTCGTGGCCTGTCGAGTCCCACGAATCAACAGCAACACCGGCAACAGCCCCATATGAGTCCGGCGGCTAGACCGCCTCAATCTCACCATCAGGAGGATCTCGATTGCGAACCGCTGGATCTTCGCGTCGATCACAAGAAGGAGAGACTCACGGACGAGAATCAGAACGAGATAGAGGTTCTGAACCAAAATAGTCTCGGCGGAAGTCTTCCCTATCATACGGTTCTGTTTCCTCAGCATCATGCCGTTCATCCGTTGGTCCTCGAAGCCATGTACCGGTCGCATCATCACAGTTCGTCGGTTCCAGATTTACCTAAAATCCAAGTCCGGGCGTTACCGACCATGGTACCATTGCCACCGAACAGATTCTCCTCCACCACTTCCTCCACGTCGTCCTCTTCCTCTCAGGCTGCCGCGAGAGTTCCGAGTCCCTCGAGTGGCCAGCAACATCAGCCACAGCAGCAAAGTCACTCGAGTCAACAGCAGCAGCAACAACAACAGCAGCAGCAGCAGCAGCAGCAGCAGCAGCAACAGCAACAGCAACAAGCTTCCAATCTTCCACCTTACTCCATCAGCGTTCAAGCCGGTTTAAAGCCGAAAGACAGATACTCGTGCAAGTTCTGCGGTAAAGTATTCCCCAGATCGGCGAACCTGACGCGGCACCTGAGGACGCACACCGGCGAGCAGCCGTACAAGTGCAAGTACTGCGAGAGAAGCTTCAGCATCTCTAGCAACCTTCAACGTCACGTCAGGAATATCCACAACAAGGAAAAACCGTTCAAGTGCCCGCTGTGCGAACGATGTTTCGGACAGCAGACCAACCTGGACAGACACTTGAAGAAACACGACGCCGATGGCCCAACGATACTGGACGAAGTTAGATCGAGGTACCACGGACAATTACCAAGAGCGGACGAGTCTTACTTCGAAGAGATTCGCAGCTTCATGGGTAAGATCACCTCGCAGAGACAAGGAATACCGTACTTCCCTGGACTGCTGGGTCACGGAGGAGACGATTTCAGGAACGACAAACAACAACTTCAGCTGGAAGAGAAGAGAGGCGATTCTTCGTACTTCAGCGACAGGGACAACCTGAGCTCGAGGTCGAGCAGCACCGCCAGCAGACCCGAGAGCGTCCAAGAGGAGCAACGAGAAGTTAATTCTCCGCCATTGTCCCCCGGAAATAACACTTGAGTCGGGGAATCCGATCGTACGTCCGACGATTCGTCGTCGGGTACGATTAATTAGACATCGAAGTATCCCCGAATCGATACGGTTCCTTGGGATTCCAAGTTTCGCCAATACGTCGCCATCCGTTCGATGGACGACCGAACCTTCGCTCGTTTACCCGAGGACAAAATATCGATCTTACCGTTGACGAATTACTTTTACACAATGGACTTGTTTCGCTAATTTTACATTCTCGTGTAATTCTAACACTTGGTAACTAGAATCCATCGTGTTCAGACGTTGATCAAACGAAGAGGTGCCTTACAGAACGTGCCTGAAATGTTTCCCGAAGTATTTGATGCGCAGAGACTTACAATTAGCCGAGGCGGGCGGTAAAACTCGACTTTAAGTAGTATCTTAGTACCATTAGACGTCAGAATATTATGTTCCAATAGGGGAAGGTGGACTAATAAAATACGTGCAATTTCGTTTTTAAATTAATCGACAAGGCAGTGTTATGCAAGCAACTATACTATCGTCGATCGATGACAAAATTTGATATAATTCTATGAAGTACAATAGCCTGCTGTACTTTGAAGATTAATTTACACGGAACGTGTATAAACGCGCGAGGGCTGACAAACTCTAACCGAATGAATTCTCGTCGTATTCCTCTGTTCTCATCCAGCCGTTTTCTAAATTAGCAAGTTAGCGGAATCGCGTAGCTTCTCGTTAGAATATTTGCCGCTCGACACGAAGGGCAAAGCTAGATAATTTCCAGCGACTGTTGCCACCTACCAGCAGACGAGATCGTTGAACAAGACCAAGCACCAGGGGGAAATACCGAACGAACACGGTTTAAATTCCTTCTGGCTGGAAGGAATGGCTGAAAACGACGCTTCGCGATTTTACGACCTAGAAAGTGAATTTTAACCACTCCATCGCCTCGATCCTAATCCGCGGTGTCGATCACCGACGACGAACTATAAAATAGAAATCGATGGGCGGATCTGTGCGGTTGTCGATCGTCCTCGGCCGGAAGAAACGAGAAACTCGGCGCCCGCGACACGAGTCATTAAGTTCTTCGTTGAGTTCGTCATTGAGGAAGTTGGAGACGCGACATCAGAGCGTGGAACGGTTTTAGGTTAAAGCAAGAAATTATCGAAAGAACGGATCGTCTTGCCATTCGAGTGGTCCGCGGATTATTACGGCCGTCCGTATCATCGACTTTCGTTTATTAAATTAGAGAAGTTGAGCGTGTAGAAATTATGCAAAGTTTAATGAGACGAAAGGATTATGCAAAGATCGGACGGATTAAAGGATTATGCAAAGATCGAGAAATTAGTAGCACTTTAGGATGAATCTAATATCGAGGATAAATAATACTGAATGCGTGGGAAAGCACGCAGGAAAAGCAGCTTCCTGTAGCCGACCATTACCAGAATGACTCCGATGAAGCTGGTAAAGGCGCCATCGGCCGGATCCCACACGATCCTACGTGCCCCTCGTTTCCTGCGGATGGTCGCTGGAAACCGTACCCGGGGCGAAACGATCCGATCGCTTTCCGTTCGTGGTTACGAATTCGTCCGAACTTTCTAATCGGCGCGAGCGTACGGGTGGCGTTTCGACCTTGGGAGTAAGCGGGCCCCGCTTCGATTAATTACGCTCGATCTAGATCGAACAGCCAGCCAACGGAGTACCGTACGAACGCTTCTAAAATTGGCACCGGATGGTTACGTGGGCGACTCGTAATCCGCTAGAAATCCGGCTGGTGGAAAGTTGGAGGTTTTTTGCACTCATCTCGGTCGGATTGAATGAAATTGGCCGGGTTTCGTATTTACGGTGCGGTGGATCATTGAGCAACGGCTCGGTGATTGGCAAGAGAGGAACCTCGGACCGAGAAACGTGGAATCACGGTACCAAAGATCGAAACGGTAGCGAAACGAACAATTCCGCGGGAAGATTAGCGAGGAAGGAATTTCGCTTCGGAAACATGGAAATTAGGAAAATTAAAAGCGCACGATAGTAGAGGGAAGCGAGCGGAAAAGCGAGAGGGAGGCTGGAAGCGATCGAATCGGCTGCCGGCGCGGTACTAGGTGGCAATTTATCGGCACTTTCTACCATGTAGCGACGTTCACTGTAAGTAGCGCAGGTGCAGAGGTGCACGATATGGCGAACCACGCGGTCAGGAGATCATCTTGACCTTGGTAAATACGATCGGCGAGCGATTAAGCGGAAAGCGCGACGAGGAGAGGCTTGGGCGTATTCTTTCCCAAGGAATCCGAAGAAACGGTGGTGCAGAGGATCTGAGCGGTGACGCGTGAGAAACCATTTGCGCTTTCTAATTTGGAATGTCGGCGGTCTTCTAAATTACAGGAGCCGCCGACCAGATGAAACGCGAACCTCCAACAGCCGCGTCCTTGATATCTAGCCGATAAAAATCCTCATCGTTGGAAACGCATCGACTGGCAAATGCAACGTATTGCAACAAACAAACGCGATAAAATCGTCCCTGGAATCGTAAACGACGGAAAAACTAGCGTCGCTTCTGCTCGACGCAACTTTGGTAGGAAACTTTGCAACTAGAATTCTACTGAATGTTGAATACCAATAACCGGAAGATTGGCGACAGAGTTGAAACATTGAAATTTATTTCACCACGCGAAGCTACGAAACGTTCGACAGGAGTTCGTCTGGAAGCCGGGAAATGGAGAGAGAGAGAGAGAGAGAAAGAGAGAGAGAGAGAGAGAGAGAGAGAGAGAGAGAGAGAGAGAGGTGGTGGAGTTCCTTTCATCAATGCATCAGCATGCGCATCTGGAATCGGAGGATCCGCGCGCGGCATGCAACGACGTGTGCTCACAAAATCCATTTTAAGAGCGAACCGATTTCGTAAGGAGATCGATGCAACGCGTTACGAGGACGTGGCCCGAGGTGTGACTAAGCTTCTACGGTATAGATATCTCTCTCCTCCGCGGCGCTACGCGAACGAAGCCTCGAGAGAGGATGGCAGGCCCTGTTTTTCTTGCCTCACGCATACGATCTCGACCGACGATGGCCTCGGACCTCTGTTGCGTTACACTTTTGCCACGCCCCGATCGGACGGGCAAGCTCATCGCGAAAGTGAAACGCAATAAAAGAGTCACACCGAAGCGAGAGAGTCTCGACATCCATGAAACGTTAACAGAGAGATACAGCCGAGAGAAGGAACGAACGAATCGACGAATTCTCGCGGATCCAGACCGAGAGAACGCTGGACGAACGGCCGAACGAGGAGAAAGAAAGATCGATCGAAACCTCGAGGCTTGGAAATCGGTTTCCACGCCACCTCCCACAGTCATCGATCGAACGTATTTCGACCGAAATTCCCCGGTCAGTTTAACTCGTCGATCCCCGATCCCCGATCCCGTTGCACATGCTACTCCTGAAACGTCTCCTCTCCCCTCTGTCTTCGTTTCGTTTTCAGAAACCAACTCGTACACCAGCAAACGTTGCAACGTTTATCCCAAGCGTATACTCGAATAAAGCCAACACCGCGATTCTTCTCTTCTTCTAAAACTTCTAAATCATTCAACTATATTCGATATCGTAATAGAGAACCGAAGCCATAGCTTTCGAGGAAAATACACGAATCTCGTCTCCCTCTGCAGTCGTCGCTACGCGATTTCCACGCTAGGCGATCCGTCGTCGACCAGTTGCCTGGCAAAAAAGAAGCCGCGAAATTTCTCGGAGACGAGTCTATCCGCAAAATCGCGGCACGTTGTCACGTCCGCGCGCCGGCTTTTTCGATCTCATCTCGTTCCAGTTTGCACGCGTGATTTCACTGGACAGGTTAGCCCGATTCGAATTACGACAGCCTGTTATTACGAGAACAGGGAAAAACATCGTACGAAAAAGAGCCGACGAGAAAATGCGTCCGTCCGCGCCCGCTTTAAAAACCCTGCTAGAAATTCCGATTCCATCGTGGTGTACCAACTGCTCGCTCTTGCCTTTCGATTTCGAGACACGATCAGACGGATTCCCCGGCTCCTGTTTTCCAATCATTGTATATACATACGACGCGCGATATTCTAGCGATACGAATCATATTAGCGAATTATAACGTAATAAAATACATGTACCTATATAGCTGCTAGAATTTGAAACGAGGCTCAATTTAGTTAGTCGAAGTCGTCGCAAAAGTATTAGTTTCTCGCGCATCGGCGAGTTCCGCGAGATCCAGGAGCGCTATGGTTCCGCTGACAAACCAAGACGAACTCGTCGATGGGCGAATCGCTAGAAGCAGCTAATCCCGCGAGCAATCTGCGTGTGCAATTTCAACGAAGAATCTCGCCTAAACGCGCTCGTCTGTCGATGCATGGACTCGAAGGAAAACGGTGCGCAGCAAAATGCACCGAAATCGAGTTTGCTCGAAACGACGGGGGTGATGGTTCTTCTCGCGCGTCCTACTCACCGCAACTAATACATAGTCAGCCCCGCGCAACTTGTACCAAGCGGATCGTGAAAGAGTACCGTTTTAATTTTGATATATATATACATATATATATATATACATGTATATATATATAAACATAGAGTTGTATATGCAAAATGGATATAAATATAATATATATGTGCGTGCGTGTGTGTGTAAATCGTACGACGATTGTGATTTCACCGAGGTTACCGAGTTATACGTATTTACCGTTTAGCCAGAAACAGGCGCCGCGCCGCCAGCCGACCAAGCTATCAAGCGCTCGTTACCTTTTAGAACCGCTAGCTCGTAAGTGTGCGCAGGTGTTGTCCATCCACGCTCAGTTTTGTCTTTTATTCTCCTTTTCTCTTCGTTTTTTACATAGTCAAAGTTGAATAGGGCGACCGAACGCCGATCGAATCGCAGGGATCGCTGTCACCACGAGATCAACGAATCCTTTCCCTCCAGATGTGTCGCGTCCCTTCACCTTTGGTTTCGGAGATTGTAAAGTTGAACGGACGTGTATACGTCCGTTAGTGTCGATGATCTCGTCGCGAAAACGAAAGATATCCGCTCTTTTCTTACGAACGATTTTCGTTCTTACGTGCTCCTACTTTTTACTTAAGTTAAAAAGAACACACACACACTCTCTGTTTAGCCCCGTAGTCGCGCGTCCTGTAGAATATAGTGGTGAACTGTATATATGTTTATATGTAATATTCGATTTGAAAAAATATATATATATATATATATGGATGTACACGTACAGAGAAAGAGAGAGAAACGAAGTTACACGTGGAAATTTATTTTAAAGAAACTCTCATCGTACTTGCGTTTACTTTCTCCGCTCTCTCGCGGCGTTTCTGCCGCGTATACGTATACCTCTGCGAACCTTTCATTAAACTCCCTATTTTTGCGTCCCTACGATTCCGCGAGCTTCTCCGTGATTATCAGACGCGATTAAAAGAAAGTTACCTGGAAAGACGAAGAGGTCTTCGTTGATCCGAATCGAGCTGCCTTTCTCGATCGAACGGAGTTATCTAATAATTCGTCTTACCTTCTAACGCGAGAAAAATGCAAGAATTTGCAAAGTAACGGTAGATAGTAACGTAGAGCTTCTGACGAGTGGAAAGTTTAAGCTTTTCCGAAGATGGTTTCCAGAAATTCGACGTTCTCAGCTCCTTTTGCGGGGGAAAAGGACACGCGGTTAACGCGAGAAACAAAACACGCTGTCCAGGTTCGTAACCGTGCGAGAACCGCAACACCTGGTGGACGAGACGAACACGCGATCGCGTGAACAATGGATCCGGATCTTGATCTTGACTTTTCTATTCTTCGTTCGTGAATTCCTCAAGATCTCGTTTCTAGTTTTATTATTTGTTCCTCGATATCCGCGTAATGTAAGATTTTTTTATCGGAAACGTAAGAGTTCTAAAGATATAAAGACAAGGACTATGTAAAGTTGGGAAAATTGTTGCTTCCGCTGAAAGATAATCGAATCGCACGACTCTGTGTCTGTGAATGCGAATCGACGAATTGAAAGAAAGGACTCGCACGGATTAACACGCTTACCGATGCGGCTTCTCTGTTCGTCGAACGATACCGATCCATAAATAAAGACTCGCTCATCTCAACCAAACTTGGCCTGCAGGTGATCGTAACGAACAGGGAGACTAGGCCGCTTCGAGCTAAGTGGCTTCTTGGCCTCGCCGAGGACATGACTTTGACCCACATATCGGTAAACTATACGCCAACTAGACTATTGGTACGAATTCCGATTGTTCTGCTCGAAACGGCACTCAAAACGCCTCTCTAGAAAACCTATTCTATTCGACGTTCGTCGCTTTGGTAGAGAACTTTTTTGGTAGAAAATAAATACCCATCGTATAGATCGGGATGAAACGAAATATGATAAATCTTCGATATTCGTGGGACCATTTGTCCATGTAAATAGATATTTTCCGTCTAGATATGTTTGAAGTCCGCCTTGATACCGTAAATGCGATATTCGCGTAATCTTGAGGACAACGAAACCTTGATAACATCGGCGATAAAGATGATTCGTCACGTGCAACCTTAGTGGTTCGATGAATCACCGACTACGGACAGCATCTTCTCCGGAATTGACAATGACGTATTACCTACTTAAGAAACTCCTATATCAACCTGGAAAAATGTGTGCGACACACGTTTAGTCGAGATGACGCCAAAGTTCATAAATCGGATGCATCGGACAGTAGTTCTTCTTTATAAATATTAATAACTTTTATACAAGAGCCAGGCATACATTTATTTACAAATATTTCCTGTAGAAATAGCCGCAAGTGTATGAGAGTAAAAATTCGTGAGTTAAATTTCTGTTAGAAGTAATTTTTACAAATATATCGTGTTTCAAGGTAGCGTTCGATATGAAAAAATACTGGTAGTATTATTTCCAGGGAATTGACTCCAATAACCATTTCTGGTCGATGTCTTTTGTACAAGCTGCTATCACAGGACCCTCGTCGTTCTTTGATTGCAAACACATCTCGGAAGATATGTGCACAACGGTCTTCGACTAAAAAGGACGAAATAAACATTCAGAATTTGTCCAGAGCTTATAAACGAATACAGATAAAAATTCGAAACACACTTGTTCGTCGTATCGCCATTTTTGTCTATTGTGGCCGCTACATGCCATTATCTTAACCTTCGGTGTCTTGTGCTGGGTGTCATGGTCGGGTGCATCCAAGCAGACGCTCTCATCGGTCATTATAATTCCATCCTGCGTCATCACGAACATTTGACTGAGTATTGGCCGTGGAAGGCACGTTTCAAGCACTGCATATCCCGACGGTTGAGAATACGTCCCTTTCGCGGTTGGTCGCATGATGCATTTGTTCGAGGAAATATGCAAAATCTGAAATATATCGTAATCAAAATACACGAATACTTATTACGATGATTTAACGTTCGAGCTTTCTTTCAATAATAATTTTAAATTTAGATTTACCCGTCCAAAGAAACGGTCGTCTTTCGGAAAGAAGTGTTCCGGCCATATATTATTCAAATACCACTCAAAATTCTTGCATCGTAGTCTCTTACGTAATTCCAATCTACCTCGAACTGGTTGTTTGTCTCTTAATCTAGCTGCCTCTGAAAGGAAACGTACAGGGGATACTTAATTCATTTGTGAAACAATCTTTTAAATAAAGTTTAATTACCTGTATTAAATTTAAAATAAAATTCCGCCCATTCGTCCATCCAAACCAAGGCTACTCTAGCGAGATTCCCATATAGAATCTCTCCGACACCGCCTGGGAACGTGTACGGTGATGATTTTCGAAAGAGATGCCCCACGTGAGAGCAGGGGGCAATCTCAATGCTACCGCCGCATTGCCATACTCGAAAAGATAATTCCAAATTTTCACCGCCCCAAATTTTCATTTGATCGTCGTAACTGCCTAGTTCAAAAAAGTAATTCCGATTCATAGAGAACAATCCCCCAGCCATGGCGGGTGTTCTGAACGGTTCGACGATATTTTCACGCCTCTCTTTCAACAATCGACCGTTTAACGTTAGCCAACGAAAATGCATGTCCCAATTAAATGCACCCCAGTGTAACTCAAAAGACCTGCGATATTATATCGTTATTTATTTAATTGTCAAAAGATGATGAAAAAATGATGATCTCACCGTGTATAACTGAAAGTATCGTCGTTGATTATATCGATAACAGGTGATACTACTCTAGTTCTATTCTTAGCAACCGCTTCGAGTAAGGGTTCCAACCATCCTAAAACGTATCGATGTA
Organism: Bombus confusus; assembly: GCA_014737475.1. Classification (NCBI taxonomy): domain Eukaryota; kingdom Metazoa; phylum Arthropoda; class Insecta; order Hymenoptera; family Apidae; genus Bombus; species Bombus confusus. The sequence goes on from JACXIV010000048.1 coordinate 126,191, forward strand.
AACGTCGTAATAAAAGATATGTCGCTTTATTATGTATGTAATGTTGTATTTATTATAAAAGTAGTAACAAAAGAGCTTACCTACCAACCGTGCATTCGCAATGTGCGTCAAGGAATGTGAGGACTTCGCCTTTGGCTCTGTTGGCACCTAGAAGCCTAGCATTCACTAATCCTATACGTTTCCTGGAACGAAGAACTTTAGTGGAAACTTTTAAATTCTTTACATGTTCATCTAACGCGCCCTTCAAAAAATCTGACAAACAAAAAATTTATCTTTTAAAACATATATAAAGAAAAAGTATTGATAAAAGATATTGTTTGTTTACCTCTGTCACTATTGTCGTCGACGAGAATAATTTCTTCTAACAAATGCCTCGGCGATCTATTAATTACGCTGTATACAGTCCTGAGTAACGTACTCCAAGCTTCGTTATGGAAGACGATAATTATCGACGTTTTCGGTAAGTTACCTACGTTCATATATCTTGTTATGCACCTGCAATCGGTAAATTACCTATTGCTGATACGTTATAGATAAGGTAGATACCAATAAAGACATTACCCTTTTCTTCTAACATCTGGTAGAGATCGATTCAATGGTATTCTATCACTAGCCATTAAATTAAATCGATTGATTTGAAAAAGCTGCTGCATTTTATAAAAGTCTTTCGCCGGTACAAGAACCGGGTTGCCATTCTTTCCCTCAAATGGCCGTGGATCAAACATATTTTTGTTAATGAGATCTATTAATGAGAAACAAATGATATAACTAAATTCATTGCTATTAAATGCGAATTATTACGTATTTCGTAACTTACCTTTCGTAATATTCGGTGTTTTCATTGGATCTACGGAATCTCCGATATAATGTCCTACTACCACATGTACTCCTTTACGATCTATGTAATCTCTTTGATTGTCTAAGAGCCTGAGAACGAAAAGAAGATGCAGAACGGAATTACAGTAACGAAATATCGAAAATCATCTACAGTGATCAAAGCTATCGTTAATATTCTATTGCGATTACTTCTCGAAAAGAAACAATAATGTTTTTTTTTATGATATTTTCAAGAATTTTAATTACGAATTTTTATTTTCATAATCACTTACCTAAGTGAAACGTAATCGTTAGGAGAATCTTCGTCCTCTCGCCTTTTCCATGGCCAGACGAAGAATATTCCCATCAAAAGAACAATCGAGAGAATGATTGACCACGCACGACAAGACTTTCTCAGTCGTGGCCACATCGTGATCCTCGTTGAAAAGAACGCTAAACTTAACTAACTTTGAAAATAACTACACATCTATCTCATTATAGAATAGTTGGCTGTTATCGTTGAAGCCGCACTTCCATTATCACATACTTTTCATCGCGGGTCATCTTGAAGAGTAATTACGATGTCTACCTTGAACTGCAGAACATTACGAAAGTCTGGATAAATGTTAGTGCTATTATTCAAGTAATTTCTATCAAGAGAAATTCCATTTACTTTATCATTACATAAATTACAATGAAAGTGAAAATAAGAAGAAAATACAGTCTTCAAAGTTTGTAATCAATTTTATAGTTTACCTGAATTCCAATCAAAAACGCATCACGAATTTTAGCGGTGAAGTACACGGAATGCGCTGAAATAATTTCAGATATATGTACATATGTATGTACCTCACAAATACGTATATGACAACGAGAAGATGATTCCTGCCGTTATTTCTATACGATAAACACTACTTTTTCATGAAATAAAAAATTATCTCACTGTCAATGGGTACTATTAAGATTCTATTGAACTAAAACAGTGCACAGAAATTTGTATTGCATTCATGCTGCCACAGATTCGACGACTGGAATGAATTCCAAGAAGCTAGGACGCTATGAATAACGCAGTGTTGTATCAAAACACTTTGTAACCCCACATCTTCAATCAAACGTGTTTAAAAGAAAAAAATAGTTTAATAAAAAGAATCACAGTGTGTCTGAGGGGTTTGGTATTTTATATTTGTAAGCAGAATCACGTCTATTGGATGTATTACTAATTTCTTATGCAATAATTGTGTATTATATAAATTATATTTACGTTCAATTTCATATACAATGTATCCCTTCATATATTTTATATTTTCAATCATAAATCGGTGTTTTATACAATTTGCGAAATACAAATAAGCTTAAAAGCACCAAATGTCAAATAAAACTACGTATGTAGATTTGTTAATTATTAACTTTTAGGTTAAATGTCAATTAAAAAGACAGTAATGAGAATGAAAGGGGATGATAGTAAATAAATTACGATTATAATATTAAATACATTGTATACACATTTGACATTTGCTTAAATTTTCCAAATTGTCAATGTGATAAATATATACATTTAAGGAAATCTCGTACGGTCTACTCGAATGTACTGTTCCATCTAGAATGAGAATTCATTAGATCTTTTTCGTACTTGTGTACAATTATAGACTGCAATTACGTTAGGGTTATTATGAAAGAACACGTAATCTAGAATATTCTGCGTGGAAGAAATATTTGTCTATTTCTCCTCGATTATAATCTATGGAAATGAAAAAGAGCAAACTGTATGTTTATCACGAATGCCAAAGAGGTCAGCACTATTCTGAACGTATGGTTCGCCACGTTGGAAGAAGTTGACGGGTGATTGCTACTTGTTTGACATTAGGGATTTATTTCTGTAAAATACACTTAATTACTGTTAATTCGATATATTAAGGTGAGAAAATATTATTTAAATAAATTATATATTCCCTGTTCCATCTGAAATTAAAAATTAACTGTAAAATACTAATGTACACGTGCTGCAGTTTAATAGTAGTAGGGCGCTGAACCGACGAATCGAATTTAATGCATTTACAATATTATTTATGCTTATAAAATTTGCATTACAATAGTATAATTCATTCAGAGCGTATGCCATCAATAATTCATTCACATGATTTTACTGAAAGTAAAATCTTAAGAAGATATATGTTATTTCTTAAATAAATTTTCTCTTTAATGTTTCTATTAATGTCTTTGCATAAATTTATATACTTAAGATTTAAATAATTTCATAGTGAAGTACAATTAAGTAAATATATATCTATGTTACACTACAATATATCGCTGTGTATTATTTTTTAGTTGTATGTAGAAGATTTACTGAAATATCATTTAGATACAAGTAATAAATATAAATAATTTATTTCTTAGGGACCCAAGGATGAAGATTAAGGAGTTACTCAAAACTGTCAATGTAGCATGGTCACCGCCGGCTCAGCATCCTATATTATTGGCTGCAGGAACTGCAGCCCAACAACTTGATGCAAGTTTTAACACATCTGCCAGCTTGGATTTATATTCCTTAAATTTACAGCAACCTGGATATGATTTGGATCTTAAGATCAGTGTTGCAAGTGACCATAGGTAGGAGATAAATTATATTTGTACGCGTATATTAAATAATTGACAAGATTTCATGAATTTATAAAAATTTTAGATTTCATAAAATAATATGGGGTTCGTATGGTAATAATCCAGCTGGTATAATTGTCGGAGGCTGTGATTATGGCATTATAAAGATTTACTCAGCTGCTAAAATGTTAGCTAATGATAATAATTATTTAATAAGTAAGACAGACAGACATACAGGTCCTGTTAGAGCACTTGATTTTAATCCCTTTCAAGCAAATTTGTTAGCAACTGGTGCAACAGAAAATGAAATTTATATATGGGATATTATTAACACAAATTCTCCTATGACTCCTGGAGTCAGAAGTCAACCACTAGAAGATGTCCAACATATTGCTTGGAACAAACAAGGTATCTCATAATGTTTAATCCGTTAATATATTTATGTTTTTGATTTTTATTGTTTTCTTACAGTGCAACATATTCTTGCTTCCACGTTTTCACAACGATGTACTATATGGGATTTGAGAAAAAATGAGCCCATTATCAACTTAACAGATACAAATACAAAAGTAATTTTACTTATGCTATATTTTGTAATGCTCGTAGTATCGTCATTTGTACATTTATATATACATACAGGTAAGATGGAAAGTAGTTCAGTGGCATCCAGATGTTGCAACACAGTTGTGCTTAGCATCAGAAGATGATCAGGCTCCGATAATTGAGTTATGGGATTTGAGATTTGCAACATCACCCTTGAAAACGTTCCAAAATCACCAACGTGGTGTCCTATCAATTGCATGGAATCCGCATGATTCAGATTTACTCTTAAGTTGTGCCAAAGATAACAGGATATTGTGTTGGAATCCTAACTCAGATGCACCAGTAAGTCTAAAAGGAGTATGTTTACAAATACGTGTATGTAATTTATTTCTTATCTATGTATGGCTGTGTATATTTCTTTATCGTACAGAATGGTGAAGTAATTTGTGAATTAGCACAAACAAATCAGTGGATTTTTGATGTCTCGTGGTGTCCAAGACATCCTGGGTTAGTTGTGGGAAGTAGCTTTGATGGACATGCAGCAGTTTACTCTTTATTGGGAGGACAACAACAAATGTCAGCAGAAACATCTAACAAAATTGTAGATTCCTTCCCTGGAATGGATCCTTTCACACATGCACCACCTCCGGTACAGACAGAACCAGCAGTCATTTTGACAAAAGCTCCAAAATGGTTAAAACGGCCATTTGGAGCATCCTTTGGTGTAAGCATCTGTTTTTAAAATATGTAATATCTATCAATTTTTATATATTACAGTTTAAAATTTTTAATTTCTATTATAAGAATCATAAACTTTTTCTTTAGTTTGGTGGTAAATTGATAATATTTGAAAATGGACCTGTAGATCCTAATTTACCTCCAAATTCAAACAGAAGAGTGATAATATCACAAGTGGTTACACAACCAGAATTAATTCAACGTTCAAATGAGTTGGAGGAAGTTCTTAAAAGTGAGCAATATAGTGATTATTGCAAAGGGAAAGTTGACAATACTACTGATATATATAGAAAAAAGATATGGAATTGTGTAGGCGCATATTTTAGTGAAAATGTGACGAAGAATATATTGAATTTACTTGGTTATAACATAGAGACAATGAATAATAAATTAAATCAACTTGTTTCACAAGAAGATGTCAATAGTATTACAGAAGGAGTTGGTAACTTGAATAACGTAAGTTTAATTTTATATTACTTGAAGAATTTTCACAGTATTATTACATAACAGAAAGTATTCTTCGTTTAGGTACTTAATGGAAACGCTATTGATGGAAGCATAGTGTTTGATGCTATTGCACAAGAATCTAAGAAAACATCAATAACTGCTTCAAAAAATAAAAACATTCATATAAATGTGTCAGATGGTAATTTTATAGTTACAACATATATGGAACTTCTTTTCCTAAATTTTCATTACATTAGATAACGTGATTTTGCAGATGAGGATGGGCTTATAACTCAAGCAATCCTCTTAGGAAATATAGAAGCTGCTGTGTCGTTGTGCTTTGCAAATAAAAGGTACGCAGATGCGGTCATTCTTTCAATGGCTGCTGGACCTGATTTGTTAGCACGTACCCAGTACAGATACTTTTCAGAACATTCTGGAGCTCTCAATTCTCTTATCAATTCATTAGTTAGTGAAAATTGGGCTGATGTTGTTAACAATGCTGACATAAATTGCTGGAAAGAAGTGTTGATTGGAATATTTATTCATTCCAATCCACAAGAACGATCTGCTTTGTGCGGTATGTATCGTATTATAATACAGGCGTTATAACAACTTAAGATATATAATACTCAGTTCTGTCCCTTTGATTTTATAGATATGCTTGGAGATCGTTTAGCATCATCTGACAATGTAACACTCAAAGAACAAGCTCAAATTTGTTATATTTGTTCTGGTAATTTGAATAAAATGGTTGAATCTTCCAATGTTGAAATTCAGGAAATAGTAGAACTAGTAGTTATAATGCAGAAAGCATTAGAAATGCAAAATATCAGGGACGTACAAATAGAAGGAAAAATTGCCAACGTTTTGTCTCGTTATGCTGACATGTTAGCGGCCGAAGGAGATCTCGATTCTGCACTAAATTATTTGGGAAATAGTCAAGATGAAAAGGTCATAATGTTAAAAGATCGCTTGATGCGAGCTTTAGGTTATATTGAAGAATCAAAGGTCGTGCCAAAAACACCAGCAATGCAAACTTATTACGATCGAAACAGAAGACCTGTAGCAGGCGTACAAGGTGTACAAAATCCACTGTCTACTGGATCAGCAAGACCCTTTTTCGATTCAAACATTGCTTCTCCAACGAAACAATCTTTCGTACCTCCCCCAAATCAATTTAATACTCAACAACAACAACAAACGTTTGGAATATCTCCACTTCAACCACATGTACAAACAATGCAACCTGTACAATCTATGCAATCTATGCCACCTATGCCACCTATACCATCTATGCCATATGAACAAATATCTCATTCTTACACTTCAACATCCGTTTCTCAACCACTTCCTCCACCACCTCCTTCAAGTGCGTCAAGCGGAATGGGATCTCGACCACCCAGCACCGGACCTCCAGCGAGATCAAAATATATAATAGATCCGTCTGTTAAATCTACTTCAACATACGGACAAACTGGTTTCCCTCAACAAACATCGTCGTATCAACAAATTCCTCCAGTGCCAGGCTATTCTTCATCAAATATGTATCAACCACAAGTTCCTATGCCGACGAACACGTACCCCGGACAAAATCTCGTATCAAATCTTAAAGAAGCAGAAACTTTTAAGCCAGTTCAACTTAGTGTATTATCGCCATTACAAAATCCACCGCAAAGTCAAATGTATGAACCAATTACAACGCAACCAATTCGCCAGACTCAAATGTATGGAAGCGAAAATCAACCACCAATGGATCGCTCAAACATCTATCAAGCACCGGTACAGCCTGCTGGATGGAACGATCCACCAGCTGCAAAGCCCTCTAGGATACAGGTAAATATCTTTATATCTTTTTTATACAAGCGTGCCTGAAAAGTAGCGAGTAATTAGTTGTTATGTATAACTTTATTCTTATTATATATATATATATATATACATGTACATGTACATTTAAATAATATAGCCAGTACTAGCATTATGCAACAAAAATGAAATGTCTGCGGATCATGCTGGTACCAGGAAGTGGAAAGCAAAATATTCGAAGAATATGAATATTAAGGTAGACACCTAAAAAAGATTGAGTGTTGTTTATAATGTTTCATCATTGCTATTTCTTTTTAAGCAAAATATGTTTATTCCCCTCAAGTATTTCTTAAATTCGATTTAGTAAATTGCGAATAACAATTTCCTGTGACACTATATTAACTAATGTGACAGTGTGAAATACAAGGACGTTTTCAACTGCTTTATACAAACATTGTAGTTGTGGAATATTACATTTTACGATTCATGCGTACCATTTTGTTATTGCAGTTAATATATAAAGGTATTACTTTCTAAATATACCAATTTTGCAGTCAAAACAAGATTATCAGCCACAAAACCCGATTTTACATCCATTAAGAGGAGCCCAACCGCAACCCGAACCAAATGTAAGGATCATAATTAAAGTTTCTGTTAACTTATAAAATATCATTATTTTCTAGCTCTTTTTTCTTCTCTAGTTATTGCAACAAGACAAATTTTATCCGGATATGCAAGCATCTTACAACCCGCAACAATATCATCAGAATATTCCAAATCAATCCAGTATCAGTCAGAATATTCCAAATATGACTACTCAATATGCCAAATCAATGGAACCTACACCACCAGTCGCAATTGCCAGAACACCGGAACCGGAAAAGCCAAAACCACCGATTCCGGAACAGCATATGCACTTAAAAACAGTATTCGATGAATTAAAAAATCAATGCTTTGAAAACGCCAAGAATCCAGTAAGATGATTCTTCGTGTTTATAGTAATAATATATTTTATTATATTATAGTCAAAATTACCAATATTTTTAATTTTTTTTTTTCAGCAACTTAAACGCAAAATAGTAGATGTATCCAGAAAACTCGAAGTTTTATACGATTGCCTTAGAGAGAATAAGGTATGTATATCTCTTTGCATTTTGCTACTATCGATTTAAAAAAAAAAAGAAAAATATATCTATTGTGTATACCTTATTATAGCTGTCACAGAATTCTTTACAAGGATTACATCAAATATCACAGATGATACAAAGTGGAAACTATACTGGAGGCTTGGATCTTCATACACAATTAGTTTCAGGTCCAGATTTTAGCCAGATAGCTTCTTTCATGCCTGGTATTAAAGTATTATTCCTAATCGCTCTTCAATTGAATGTCTATATTAGATAGAAGGCAATATATAAAACCCGGAATATTTACACCTATTCATTTTTATAATTTGAAATTTATATAATCCTTAACAGCCTTATTAATTTAGCTGCCTAATTAATAAGATATTTACGTTGTATTAATTTTCCATATTATTCAGTATAGTACGGATAGTCATAAATATTTGTATATAAACTTTATGACAACTGTATCAACAAAATCATAATGTTTATATTTACATTTAAAGGTGGCTTGTTGGGATTAGATAAGGTATCATTATTCCGGTACAAATAAAAGTACTCATTACCTAAGACGCATGTAAAAACTAAAACAGATATTGAGGTATTTCCGCGAATTGTTAATAAAATTTTGTTTCTTTTAACATAATGTAATATGTACATAAAATATTGAAGTTGGCTTAAGTAAATCATGTGTATATCTCAAAATAAAAAATTATATAATGATTTCATTAAAATTATGTATTGAATTTGTTAATGAAAATAAGGTTAAATTGATTTATTGAATAATTAAACTGTGTAATATGGCTGTTTTTTCATTGATAATAAACTTTTGTAACAATTCATCTAACGGATCGATGCCGTCCCGACCTGCTTGTCGGCGCATTGCTTGTTTTACTTCTTCGCGGACTCCTTTATCTGCTCCACGAGTAGTAATACGTCGATCTATAAAATATTTTTATATAGGCATATTATAAATAAAAATAAAGATATGTATGGTGTAATTTATAAAATAACTTACTTTGTAGGACCCCTGATCCAGCAGCTATATCTAAAGATACACCACCTCCATGTTCTGTCCAAAGATATGTTAACTCTTCTAAAATATCTACACATATAATATAAGCCTGAAATAATGGGTAGGAAAAAGATCCGCGGTTAATAATCCTTTCCGTAATTATGGATAAAGCACTAGCTTCTTGCGGCCAATCGATTTGCATTAGAACTAATGCATGTCCTATAGCTAAATCCCCAACAGCACCAGGTAAAGAGAAATTTTCCTATTGTACAGTACGCACTGTAAATATAATAATAGAATAAGAGACGTTTTGAATCATAACATTATAATTACCTTTATTGCTAAAAGCAATAATCTACAACAATACTGTATAACAGGAAAACGCGCAAGCGTCAAATAATGCAAGTGTCTCCCACACGGAACAGTTAAATTGTGAGATATTTTACCACAAACCGAAGGTAATGCAGTAACTGCTAAAACTATATATTCTAACATTGCCTAGAAAAATATGATGTATTTAGGCATATTTTTAAGTACAAGTAAAGTATAAAAATATGAAAATACACTGTGTACCTTATAATCTTTCAAGAAAAAACATGTACTTGCTAAACGAAGGTGAACAGATAAATTAGCTGGTTCTTGAGATAATCTTGGTAACACTTCATGGTGTAAACCCTTATACATAGCTAAATCCGTTAAAAAAGAATTTAGCAACGAGTCTAATCGAAGTTGTTGATTTAGTTTCCCGATTTCTCTTTGTAAATAATCACTACTATGTAACAAGTCCCATAAATTCACGCTTAATGCCAATCCATTACCGCTGTAATCACCATCGCTAGTTATTACGATTCCTCCATTATCTTCTCTTTTCCGTTTCTTCAATTTGGGTTCTAATTATAACGAAAATAATGAAATTATAGATTAAAATAAAATTAGAGGTTATTACATATTACACTTTACCTGCGGGTGAATGTATGCATTCTGCAAATGCTTCTACCAAACAATACATGGTTTCATCGTTATTAATCAGCGTAGTATGTTCATTTAATATTCTTAGTAATACCGCAACAGTACACATTAATAGCTGTCTAGCTACTACTTCCTCGCATAAATTAGCAGAATGTGTAACAGCATATTGGTGCAATCTTTCGCAGTATGCTTCTTTGGCCCAATTCATAGAAAATATACTATTTAATTCCCATCCTAACTTTTTCCCAATTAATTCTACAACTTGAAACAGTCTATCCCAGGGTTGTTGAATCTGATTATCTTGCGGTTGTTGTATGTATGTCAAATAAAATTCTATTGCCTTACAAAGTAATCTCAAGCTAAGCCTTTGATTTAATTCTACCGGTGCAGTTCCAAGGAGAGGTAGTGCGTCACAGATTAATAATTTTCTGTATCCGTTTACCGCACATCCTGGATGACTGTGTTTCTCCGCGGTAAGAAGAGTTTCTACTAAACGTGGCTAAAAATGTAACAGATTAAAAACTAAAACAGCAGATACAAATATTAGAAACATTAATTAAAGATACTTACTCCATGAGTGGCAATTGTTTGAGGAAATCTACGCAGTAAAAGAAGTAGTAATTTACAATGCTCCATTGTATCTTCGCTATGATCAGCAGTCATGACAAGCAATCTATGCTGAAGTTCTTGCGGTATATGTTGGAACATTTGGCATAAAAATTCTGCTTCGGCATCGCATTGTTCCAAACGAAGACAAGCCGTTACTGTTTCTATTTCCTTCCATATATCGCGATCGTCCGGAAAATTCTGAAATCTATTTTTGCATTTAAACAATTGTTTCCGCGCAAATGGTTCATCATCATTTACGATACAATGTAATTTATTTCATAGACTTACATCTCGCTAAAACATTTTGCTGCTTCCTTCACATTTTTTGAAAGCTTTTCGATCCGATAGGCTTCGAACTATTGAACAAACAGCAGAATTTATTATTGAAAAGTTCCTTGCTTATTATATGTTAGATCTTAAAAAAATATCAATAATTGAATTCCATGACATAATTTGTAAAATGTCAGTCGAATGCACGACATATGATATAAATTAAAATAAATCGAATACTTTTCGTATAAATATCAATAAACATTAAGAATATTAACCTGAACTTTAGCACTGTGAGGAAACAACGATCTAGCAGTAATTAACCAGGACTTAGCTGCATAAATATCAATTGCTAACGCATCTTTCGCACGTCTAATTAAATAATCTTCTTTAGATAACTGGTTATTATCTATACTAGATGTTTTTTCTAACATTTTAAGTTATTAAAAATTTACAGACGAAAATAATAAGAATTAGAAAGCATCATTTACGATTTCGGCGAGACCATAGACAATGTATAAAATAGACATCGCATTTAATGTAATTTCGTGTTACGTTCTGAACTGATATACCGATCGTTAAAAAATCATTTTTATCGCTGAAATGCGCTGAATAAAATGTACGCTTTAGAGTGGCGAGTTTAGGAACTAATATTAGAAATCAAATCACACATAAGATACAACAGATTTCTGTTTTATCAACTGCGGATGAAAATGATATCCGTATATTATAACACGATAAGAAGACTTAAATGCAGTTTTGAAAATACAGCAGTACATTTTTTAATTTACAAAACGATGATCATGAATATTTGTTCGTATCGTATTAATGTGTTTTCAATTGAATGAGAAATATCAATCTGTATATTTGAAGCAGGTATCTTGAAATTTTTATACAACATGGAAATTCTTTATTTGCTAAATTTATCGACACGAAGCAAAAACAATAGTATCAAGAAGTTTTAAAGAAACGACTGGCGATTCTCGACAGAGATATAATATTGTAAATCCTGTAAGTGATAAAGGTTGTCGCTTTTCCATATACCCTAGGAGTGGTTCCATTTATAAAGATATAACAGGGAGCACTTTGAGGTGGGGAAATCCGCTTTACTCCACAACGCAGATTCTGTTGCAACTTTGGCCAAAGCTTCCTTAAGTGGTTATAGCGCTTTGGCTTTGTATCTCGGGATTTTCCGTATCCCAACGAAGTGCCGGAAATAAAGCAGCATTAAACGCACCACTTTTGTTTTACGCGACAAAATAAAGTTCCTGGACGCTATTTTCTCCTCCGAAACTCCTTCAAACATATTATTATATTCGTTATTACGTTTTAACGGTTACGTACGTATATTTCCACATAAATCGTTTGCGCACAACTACGTATAAGAGAAACAACGCATTAAAGGAATTCTGTGTATCTTTCATTCGTTTACGGCACACTATGAATAGCAAAGGAACGTCTAAATTTCAGGCGCTCGAATCATTCCGAGCGGAGAACCACGCGGGAATGGTAAGGATATCGTATTCGTCTCCAACTAAATTTTACGTCTACGAGGTGGTTAGGGGATGTACACTCTGTGGTTGTGTTTGTTACCTTACCCTCTGTCTCGGTGCCTCTCACCACCCCTTCAGCCACAATGGCATTAAAATTACCTAGGAAATTCAATTCCCAGTTGAAAATGTATCGCGCACGTGTAGGTCATACTCGTATAGACGATGCCGAGGGTAACGTAGGTAAAAGACAGGGACGTCGAATCATCGGGCTCCTAGGAATACGCCGCACTTTTAACGCTTGAATCAATTTTATCTCCTTTCACGTGTCACTCCATTCTCGGATAATTAGAATCGATTGTATATTTATCGGGAAATTGTATTTTCCACGATCGAAATGTATTTACAGCGTATTATCTACGTATACGTATTACGTATGTATGTATGTATTTACGTATTATTTTCGTCTTCTTGACCGGGAATTTTAAAAAGAAAAATTTGCAGATGGAGATCCATGCAAATCAGAGATCGTGCATTTCGAAGAAGCGCCAAAGTTATTAGAAAATTTGAAATTCTTAATCGCCAGCCAGCAACTAGACGTCCCTGTTTGAAGCGATACAGAAAAGCGTATAACACACGCACATCTCGCGTACGTACGCGAGCTCGCTGTGGATAGCTTAGGTTGGTTAGTTAGCGTGCAAGTACACGTATCAAAGGCACTCAGAATCCGAGCTTAACAAAGCCAGCTTTGGGTTTACCAACCGTGTCACGTAGTACGTGTATACCTTACCTGCTCACGCTTCGCAAAACCTAAACCTCCTGTGGCCCGTCTAACTTTGGTCTTAATGCGTCAACGGGGAGGGATAAGTTTCGTTGGGGCAATTAAAACTAATTATTCTCGTCCGCGGTGGCATCGGCTAACCGAGGGACCCTTGCGGCCCGATCGTTCGTAATTATATACCACGGAATTGGAATCTCGTTAACCGTGAATTTATAGAAAACACTTTGCACGTTTAATTGATTCAATTAGCCGCGTTACCCAAGTCACTTTAACTTAAACTTTTATATCAAAGCTCAATCCCATCGAACGAAATACAGAATATCTTTAAGACATTTACCGTGTTACCGTTCGTTTTAACAGCTGTATCATCCACGATCTGGTGCAACAATCTAGTACAAAGCTTCATCGACTATATCCTTAGATCCATTAATAACAGGTCGTTTTCATTTTTTATTTTTCCATTTCGTATTGGAATATTCCCTTTCAATCACAACGTGATATCAAGATCAAAAAAAAAAAAAAAAAATGAACAAAAGACTGCACTTATCGCGCGTGAACGTCGCTCTCTTCTATTTAATAAAACAATCGCAATTTTACCATTCCGTTTGAAATGAAAACGCGCGTGTCGACGGTCGAATCTCCGCGAGAGCATGTAACATAATAGCGGCCATAAGGGTGACTGAATTTCAAATAGATTACCGTGACCCGTCCAGGTACCGGTGATGCGTTCGTATCGCAAATGCGCAAAGAGATAGCATCGCGTATCTAACACGCTCGTACGATCGTACGTATCGCAGGATGGGTTGCGCAGGGGGGAGACGAGGGGCTATCGAAAATTTTAAGCCAAATGTGCAACTAAGTAGCTACTTAGGTCCCATTTGACACAGGGGATCGAGATCGCATTTGAATGGGAGATTTAGTCGACGGATTTTTCGTCCCGAATTGAGCCATTGTGTCATTTAAACCGACCACCTGACGGTTCTTGACACGCCACCGTTTGCCTTTCTGCATTTTAAATGCGCTCTTCCTCGTGTCCTGTTTCTCTCATTCGTGAAACGAATTTCCCAGCGAATCGCGAGGTTCTTGCAAATCGGCGCCGAACGATACCGAGCAAAAGTTACGTATGGAAGAGGGTGTACGGTCTATCGTAGACGTTCCGGCAGCTGTCTCGATTACTTTTTTCCAAGCCACGGCGTCAATCTGCCCTAAAGCACAACACGACAATCTAATAGCCGATTCCACGCCCAAAAAATTAGCTCAAATGAATAAATACGATCTTGACGGACCGCGAAAGTATTGACGTTCCGTATAGATTTTCTTCCGTATAGATTTCGACGATCATTCTCGCTGATAATCACGTACCCAACAAGAAAGTTGTGATACGTTTGAAACGACGTACGAATACCGAGCGATTACGGCGACTTCGATGGAGATTCCAGCGTTGAAAGTATTTTAACGAGGAATTCTTTGACAATACTTCGCCGAGTCACGGCGGATGTTTTGGCACCCCAACGTGCAGAAATGGTCACCCCTCTTGTAATACACGGCACCCCATCTATCGAATTATTTTGATTCTGCGATAATTCACCCCGCCTAATACGACATCCCCTCCTCTTCGAATCCGGCCAGGGGGGAAAAGGCGATTCGAGCATTTTGATGGAAATTCGAAAACACGAAGGCGCGACAATCTCTCTCAGGATTCGTGCGTAGAGATTAGTAGGATTTATCGACGACCACAATCGTAGCTACGCAATGGGAAGTTTACGCCCATCGAAACGCCTGCTGTATTTTACCACCGAAAGCTTAATCATACTCTCTGACTGTTCCTCGTAAATTAAAAGCCAGCGTTAACCCTTTGGTAACGGTAATACGACAATGGATTGGGCATTTTCTACGGGATTTTAAAGAGATTCGAAGAAATTTCGAGATTATGACGCGTGTGTCGTGCTTATTATCGGCTTAACGCTTGGTCGCGCGTGCTTTGCACGGAAGCAACGCTTTTAACGCGATTCAGGGGCGATTCGTCGAATCCTCGGCCCGTGACGAATCAATGGCGGATTGGTACGCTCGATTCCGATGTAATTTTTGGAAAAGTATACAGTCGGAGAGACGCGATAATCTGTCGCGGCCGGCATTGAATTTCGGCGCGGAATTGAATTTCGTCAATTAGATTTTCGGTGTTTACGGTTGGTTAGGCCGCGTACTAGCCGACACAATAGGAGAGAGAGTACGTTTCCTGGACAGCTGTGTCGAGTGTCCGCCTCGATACGTACTCTTTCGCCACCCTCGTGGCTCCCTGGCCGCTTCTCGTATTATTATAATGTGGCCTCGGGCCTGATTTTACCGGATCACGACGCCGTGTCTAATTCATTGTCCGTCTTTGCTCCCGTCGTCAACGATTCGACTAATTGGCGGCGAATTTGTCGAGTTCCGGTCGCTCGTGAAATTTCCTCGTGACGCCGTAAACCGTTAATCGTGTCCGTGGAAAGTACGCGGTAACTACGATTCGAATCTCTAAATACGAATGATCGTTCGTCGAAACGTTCGCGAGAATCGTCAAAGGAAAATAGTCTGTCGGATGTTTTCGGCGCGAGAAGAAGCGATTGGAATGCTTCAAAGAGCTTCGCTCGAGCGGACTCCGAGATTTGAATATTCCACCGAGCTAATTTGCCACCGACAAAAGATGTTATTCCCGCGCTCTCTTCGCCCCTCTTTCATCGAACAGGTTTCAGGCGAAGTTTCAGGCCGCGACGGACGTCTTGGTTAATCACTACAATTGATATTCCGCTGATATCACCGCACCGAGTGACGGAGTAACGTAGTAACGAAGTAACCCGATTAAAGGCAGCTTCTTATTGGCCCGCTCTCGCTCGTTCTATTCAATCGAGTTACATGATTAGCTACGAGGCGCGGGAAAGCGAGAAAGAGGGCAGTCCCTTGCCGACCAGCCTTCGCCATCGGTGCAAACATCGGAGAAATCTACGAAAGGGAATATTATCGATGCTCTCGTTATCGATGTCGCTCTGATTAAATACTCGTAACGCGTGTTAATATCTACCTATTGACAATACAGTTTATCGCAGTCGGATAAATAAAACCCTCGAATAAGATAAGAGGAAGGAAGTGGCAAGATAGGAGGAAGTGCTTGAGTACGATCGACCAGTAGGCCACTGCGTGTTCTAGCAGTTTGAGTAAATCGACGAAAATCAGATATGAAAATCGATCAAAATCGCAATCACCTAATATTCGTAGTAACGAACATTTACGCTTTCCAATGTAAAGTCTATACTTTTCTTTTCTTACTCTTACTAACAGATACAATTTAAACATCGAAGCATCCGTCTCCTTGTTGCTGGACAATTCTTCGATTTCGAGAAGCAACGGTACATGAGAAAGCGCGAGAACGTAGTTGCAGCGGTCGGAGGAACATCGTTCCTTCTGACAGGGATTCGTTTAGCAGAAACGTATTGGCGACTTCCGGTGAACAGAGGCAACCGGCCGGAGAATCTACGTCCGTGGACAGCCGCGTATGCACACCGGGACTCGTCAAAGCGAAATCTGGAAAACCGCATCACGCAAGGGCGTGATTACAATACGGACCGCTGATTTCCGACATTAATGACATATTTGCGACAATAATGTTCTGTGTAAACGAGTGTATTATATAATGACGAAATACGCGGTTACGTGGAAAGAGGAGATACCCGGCTGGCTGGCCGTGTTCAACCAACATCCACGAGTTGCCGCGGCTCTCCGCGGTCTCTGCATGTGCACGAATCGGTCGTTACGTGCCGGTCGTCGTCGTGTTTCTCCGTCTGCGACTCCCGTTCTGTGTATGCATCCACCCACACACACTCCCGCCAAGCCGTTTCTTGTCGACGTGTGGGTGGAAGATACTCACGGTCGCAGGAAACAGCGTATCATGGTAATAACCGTCATCAAACGACGACCACTTAGAACCGGACCAGGTTCCTCGTGGAAAATTCGTTCTTTTGCTACTGTCCGCGGAAACCATGCCGCTTCCAACGATCATCGACGATTCGACGCTTTACTTTTTGCCCCATTCCAGTAAATATTATTCTATTCCGTGTTTATACGAATCTCTATTGGACAAGTTCCAGCGAACAGTGGAAAATGTATAGAGCTTCGACGAGGCTCGACGGTGAAATCTGACCACTCGTTTTCTTTAGACGCTCAACGGCATTCGTACTCAAAGTTTTAACGTGCTTCATGGAACTTGGACAGTGACGGGCAATTTCAAGCAAGCGTTTCTCACTTAATCGATGAGATGGCTCGTTAATGTCGCAGCGGCGGTTCCTCGTTCGCGGCCGCGTGAAACGCGTGTCACGGTAACAATCGTCATCGAAAGCGACCATTTTTACCGTAAAGTTAATATGTTTCTCGAAGCTCGCGAGTTCCAAGATCTGGTTCGATAAAAATTATCCTCGTACGCCACGATCGAAATAAGCGATACTAAAGAAATCGCTGTTTCACGAAGGAGCCACGTTCACCTGATATCTTGTAACGCCGAGCTGCTGGGCTATTTTCTATCAGATCAAAGTATCGTCCACTAACGAGCATTCGTGACGGCGACACGGTATTAAACTGTCGACGATATCCGCCATTTGAAAACGAGCTGCGATGGGAATAGACAGCGAAAAAGAGCGCGATAGAGACGGATAGTGGAAAAGAGCCGTAGGAGGGAAAACAGAGAGAGGCAGAGAGCGCAGGGAGGACCGGCACGGAAAGAGAGGAAGAGAGAGACGGATGGACAGACAGAGAAATTACAGCCGCATGCTGCGTTCAGGAAACGGCGCATTCTATTGTGCTTTTGTCATAGTTAAACTGTCAGGCCAATTTTGCGTCGAGCCAATTTATGCTCACGTGTCCCGATGTACTCGCGATCTTCCCCGCCGCGCCGCTGCCCCGAAGTGGCACGTTATGCTGGACTGCATAATTTTGCAAAATTTTCTGCGCGCTCGTACACGAGAACGGGAAACGAAGGTGAACCAGACTATCCGTGTTGTTTTCAGACACGTACGACGCGGTCCCGCGTCGAATTTGAATTGCACTGGTACCTCGCCGGAAGACTACCAACGCTTTCAGCCCGTTATATAGCCGTCGCTTCAACGATGTTATGCTAATCGTTTCCAGCGAGACGATTCTTTTCCTTTCTGACGTCATCTGAACGTCGATCTCCGTGGCGGAACCAAAATAATAAGAGAAGCAAGAAAAATCGACCATCTCCGCAATTACCATTACGATAATTCGTAGTTTAGCCGATGGACGACGTTGCGATTTTGATCACGTACGGAACATGGACGATTCGTTAAAATTCTACGAAGAGTTTACATCGACTTAACGATCGCAGCTCCTCCGGAGCGGTTGGCAAATCGCGAGGGTTCTCTCCCTGTCTCGGCAATTAGCGTAATTAAATAATAATCGAAAGGAGAGAACGGTTGGTCGAGAGAGCTAGTAACCGAACCACGCCCCGAGCATTCGTGATATGTCGACCAATCGGCCGAGACCACGATGTCCTCCCAGGCTCGTCTTAATCACACTACTCTATAACTATCCTTTAATCGAAAGGCCCGCCTTACAAAGGGGCGCGAGAGCCACCGACCATCGCGGAGATATCGTTCCAATCGGACTCGGCTCGTACCGGACCATCCGATCGTAAGCTTTTTCATCGCTAAGCAGCGGTTTCTACCGGTTGTTAAATGCGTTCTTCTCGATCGTTAAATCCATCTATATCGTCTGCAAAGATGGACGAATATTATCGAAAGCAACGATTTGTTGCGACGCGAGCAGAATTTAAAGTTCGCTCATGCATTATGCATAGTGCGAAAGTGAAACAAACTACGAGCGAAAAACTGGTCCGTCGTACACGGCGGCGCTGAGCCTCTTCCAAAATCGATCGGATGCTAGAGCGTTACGCGACAACCGATCGCGCGCCGATCGTCGCCAAAGAGCTTTGTTCCGTGTGAATCCACTATCGCGTTCCATGATATCCTCTTGAGTAAGTACACGTATGTAGCACAGTAGAGTCTCGGAACTATAGAGAGAGGGGGAGAGAGAGAGAGAGAGAGAGAGAGAGAATGAAGAAATTTGTCGACTCGCGAGCATTATCCCGCTTCGAAAGAGTGATCGAAACGGACGAATGCGAGAGAATACCGGTTGAAATCGCGAAAACGATACGCAATCGAGCCTTCCAGCGAAACTTTCATTCGTAACACGTATCCGGCCAATTAGCCGAGGCGTTAAAGTATTCTATGGTTTCAAGGAAAGGCGGTTTGTGCACTTAAACACAGCCGAGTTAACTCGACCCCGCTCAACCGGCAACACTTTCGATGCCCGATGTACATGAATAAAACATCATTCGCAGAGACAGCCGATGCACGAGTGGCGTGCACGCTCGAAGAAAAAAAAAAAAAGAAAAAAAGAAGAAAAAAAAAGAAGAAGAAGCGAAGGAGAAGAACTCGTAATGTCTGAGAAACGATACTTTGTTCGCGTTCCCGTGGAACCTCGCGAGTAATTACGGTCGGGACTCGGCCGAACGAGACCGTAAGCGGCTAAATTATTCGGTAAATGCGATCAGTTCCGAAATGTAAAGCGAAAATTAGAGCACCGATGAAAATTTTAAACGCGCGGCAAAATGAATTTTCGGCAGCCGTCACGGAGGGGTTGCTCCGACACCTAGATCCCTGTGTTTCAACGTAATTGCGTTATGACACCGACGCGCTTTTGATATTCCTCGATGACGTCAGCCAGTTGCCTCTTCGTTAACGAAACATTAGTTGCCTCAAATGTGTTCTAGATTGGAGAGTAAAAATAATCGAATTGTTCGACGGAACGATTGTAAAGTATATGCGCGTCTCTGGTGTCTGGATGACTGGTTGCTCGTCTCGGAGACGAGAACGTGTAGGAGAATAGGAGTGAATGGCTGCTGGGGCACGAGTGTGTGCGAGGCTGGTTGTGTCTTCAAGTGCTAGCACGATCTTCCAATGAAATTGCAGTGCATATATACGTCGGGTGGTACAAGCCGGCGCAGACGCGTTACGGAAACAAGCAGGAGGGCGCGTATTTCCACCCTCGACTTGGGCTGGTAATGCCGTGGCCGGGGTGTGAAAATCAGGAGCGAGCCGCGGCGGAGTTGGAGGAGTCGGAAGAGAAAGAGAGCAACGGCAGGAGGGAGGATAAAAAAGGGGAGAAAGAGAAGCGCCGGGGTAGGAGGAAAAGGTTGTGGAGGAGCGGAAAGGGGCGGAGGGGACGGTTGGGGAAGAGGGTGAGAAGCCGAAACACCCCTGGGTCCAGCGAGCTAGGGAGGATCAGAAGAGGCAGAGGAGCGAGATAGAGAGGGGGTGGGGATAGTCGAGTGAGAGGGAGAGATTGCCGCCATTTTACAGTGGCGCGGATCTGCATAACGATCAGAGACTGTCGTGTTTATCAAAGCTTTTCTCCGCCATCTGCATAATTTTCTGCCGCGCCAGGATAGAGAGAACGGGTGGCGAACGGAACGCTCGGACGGGAACGCCTAGATACCCTTGCTCTCCACTCTCGAGTGCATTTTATGTGCACGACTTATGAAACTTTAACGCCCTTACGAATAAATTACTCGAGTAAGCGTCGGTCGCTCTAGCCTTCCGTACGCGTGATTGGGCCATTTGCATTTCAAGTGAGGCGAATTAATAAAAAAATATTTGCCTAAATTCTTGTCAAAACTTGCATTCACCGGTGCCGCCTTTAACGTATTTCTCTGTCTTGGTATAAATAATCTACTCGTCGGCGATCGGTATAGATATTTCAACGTTAAAGTCGCCTCGTAACGAACAAACGCGATCGTATATTCGTTCCATGTCGATTATCCGATTCGAGGTAGGAGGAAATTCCTGTGGAAAAGAGCGACGAAATAAAATTTGCAAGAGGAGACGGATCGATGTTTCTACGTCGACGACATATGTATTCGCGTATTAGAGCATCGACACGGCCGAATTCCCAAAGCAAACGTCGAGAAAGAAAAATATTTAGTGACAGTCCCTGTGTATCGATGGGGTGGTACCCGTTATTAGGGTTCTTATTAACCCAGCATATGGACTAGAAGGGCGATCTTAGATACCGATCGAGCCTTCCTCTCTCTTTTACTCTCCGTGTCGGTGATCGTGCGCACAGATACCGCAGTTTGCAGTAACAGGTCCTATTTCAAGGGATTACAAATAGATTTAATCTTTATCGGCCATCTTCTGTTTTCCGATCTATCGGCCAGAATGCAAATGCTCGCTTCTCTCGAACCGTAAAAGGAAACTTGAAAAGAGCGAGCAAATCTCGTTCCGTGTAACGTTACACCTCGATCGTTCGGTGTACCATTTCGCATGGTTTTAAATATTTTTCACTCCTCGCTATGAAACCCGGGTACACCACTTTTGAAACGTATAACATAATAGACGAAATCGTATCTCTAAGTTTGTAATTAAAACGGGTTGTTCTCTCTATCGTATACTCGCGAAATACAGGAAAGATGATATATTTTTATTCGAGCAGCGGATAATAATTTTCCAAGCGGAACGAAGAATTTATTAATTCGTTTATCAAGAAGTTCAAGGGTAGAACAGTTAACGCGTTAGTTCACTTGATTTGGAGGCTTAATGAGCCCGTTGACACTTTGATGCAGGGTGTCCCGCGTGTCGCCAGGGAATTGCCAGTTCAATAATTCAGAGGCTGGCCGTAATGGAACTTGTCCGCGGGACTCGATCTATCATAGGAAATTGCACGGAGCCCTTTTACCGCCGCTCATAAGAAACATACATATTAGAAGAATAACAGCGGCCTAGCTCGTAACCTCGTGTGTCTGTCGTTCCGTTCCGAGAATTGATTAGAGCCCGGAAATAAATCGTGCGTGCGTGCGTGTAGGTGCATTCGTCGGCATATATCTATCCACGTTCGAAAGAGAACCGAGACATTTCCTCGAAAAGAAAAAAAAAGGAGAGAGAGAGAGAGAGAGAGAGAGAGAGAGAGAGAGAGAAAGAAAGAAACTTGTCAAAAAGGGAAAATATGATCGGATTATGTAGAACGAGAGAGGAGAGAGTAGAGCAAAACATTGGATACGAGAGAAGAATTTCAAAGCTTATCGAATTCCCTCCAACAGAGGTGCTCGCTAGGTGGCCGCTGTTAATTAGCCGTCGATTCATTTAACGGGTTGACTGGCGCGACACGATTATTTCAAGTTTAACGAGCAGTCGATTAATATATTAATGACGATCAGAGGGACTTTGAGTTTTGTTGATGATCGCGAGATGAAGATGACACGCGGTGTGATTAATTGGTGCATTCGCTTCGAAAGCAGAACCGGTTCGAAATAATCGCCGATTCCGTTTGTGCGAATTTTTCCGGAAGCTCTAAGCTCGTCCCATCTGTTCGAAACGGGAGAACTCATAGCTCCGACAGCGAACCGGCCTCTCGTCGTCCGTCGGCACCGAGAAACCCTCGACGTCAAAAGCAAAGCTCAGAGGCAATCATGAGCTTTCGAATGCAAAACAGCAGCTTTCGCCTAGCAGCACTCGGCACTTTTACATTTAAATGTAAACTCGCTGAGTGCGCGCCGCAGAGCCACCCTCGCCATATCCTCCCCCATCAAGCAACGGACCCCTTCTCGACCCCCTTCGCCACCTCCAGCCCTCCTCCTCTGCACATCGTGCACCCCTATCCGCGTACCGTTTCCATCCGCCTGCTCCACCACCTCCTCTTCCTCCTCCTCCTCCTCCTCCTCTCTTTCGAGGACGTAGGCGATATGGCGGAGGCGCCTGGATTTAATATTTTACACCTCAAATGTTGGGCGCGCGCGCGCGCCAGCCAGCAATGCAAAACAGCTCGTCGAGTATCCCTCGAGCTGCTGGCCTCCCTCCGTCGCCGTCCATAACGATCCCCCCCCCCCCCCCCCCCCCCCCCCCCCCCCACCCCCCGCCCCCACCCTTTCGGCTTAGATTGGATTTAAAACGCGCTAATTTGTCGAGCACGACGCGACCCACGCTTTGCACAAACGCCCCGCTCGCGTGTCTTCGACCGTCCGTGTGACCATACTCCTTCTGTAGTCGGAACTGCGTACAGTCGCGCGCCTCTTTGCCACAGAGGCACGTGTAGAGAAGGTGTGTGTGGGCACGGTGGGCCACATCTAAATTTAAAATCTGCTTTGCATAATGCCCGACCTCGTCGTTGCTCGTCGACCCCGGGGCCGCCTAATTGCGGCCTCGTTCAAACCCCGTGTCCCTTCGACACCTACAGCAGCCATTCTCGAAAAACCGGCTCCTTCCGCCCACCACCCCTCGCTCGCTTCCGCCACTTTGAATCGACCGACCAGATAACCAGACACCGTTCCCCTCGTTCTGTCTCTCGTTATCGATCTACCTTTTTTTTACGGAGACCGATCTTCGATTTTCGAATAACACAATAGGACGTTACGTCTTCTCTTCACGGGGGAAAAAAATTTATGTTCCTCTAAGATTGAACGAACCTCGGTGAAAAGTTCTCACATTTGACTTCGTCATTGTCATACGGATCAGATATTTTAAAGCAATACCCGAGATCTATCTATTCATGGATAGATGTGTCCGAAACCACGGAGACACGTAGTAGCGAGGCCATATCTTTCGGCCGGTTGCCGATAATTATCAATTATCGATTACGTGGCCCGGTAACGAGGTAGCGTTCGATTGCTTCACGTAGCCGAACACACGTGCGGGAACCTGGAAATCTCGTTGGGAACGTCGGAAGTCGATCGAAGGAACTCGTTTCCACTCGTTTCTTTCTTCCAAGGATAATGGCTCTAGTAATCTAGCTTAACCTGGCGATACAGTACGAAATGAAATATCGCGTATCTAGACTGTAATGGCCGCTTGTACTTGAAAGAAAATCAGGTTTCTTCGTTAAATAACACCTGCATGACAAACAGCCTGTTTAAAACTACGGTTGGCAAATGAAATTCGTATATGACACGAAGATCGACGAACGTACACGAGGTCGACGAGCATTCCGTGCACGTGCCTATAGATTTCCATCCCTCGCCCACTAATACAGTCATCGTGACGCATTGTCCAGGAAACTTTGTCACAGTGGTCACGGGGTAGATCGTTCTGTATCGTGTTTAATGTAGTATTAAACGCAGCTATTGTGCCCTACCGTCCATCGTGTTCACAAATTTATTTCCTCGCTTCCCGCCGTCCATCCGCCTCTCCTTGGAAAAGAAAAAAAGCACGGGCACGTGCCACCCCCGTTACGACGCAAAGAAATTCGAAAGTAACGCGATTTCTCCCGTCTGTGTCCGTTTCTCGAGCAGGAACGGTCATCCGTCTGCGTTTCGGTAACCTTTCATTTTCCACTAGCGAGGGTAGAAGAGAAGAAGAATCGTACTAAGTAAGAGACAGGCGATAGGTATCTTCCTATTCACATGCTAAGACGTTTCACCGATATTCTCGTACGGTTCTTGGCCAACTAAGTTTTCGGTCATGATGCGCGTGATTTCCCAACTCCCCCTCCCCATTTTTTCCCCCTCCTCGTCTGTTATTCACAGTGATTGAAATTTGTAAGTTTGTCGCAAAGCGGAGCATCCGGAGGAGTTATTTAATTTTTGAGACTCTAGAATGTTGGTGGAAATATCACGGTTTCGTAGAAACGACGTATCCGATATTAAGCCACGAAGAAAGATCGAGGAGCAAACGGGTAGAGCGTGTTCGGAAGAATACCTACATGCCTCTTACTGTCGTTACTGGCAGTTTCCTGCGATAACCCCAGCATTATACTCGTGGCCCCTGAATAACAGGGGAAGAGAATTCACAATGGACCACAATGACTGAGCCAACATTACGAATTAGGCTCGGTTACGCGTTTATTGCTGATTCCGGTCCAGGACAGCGGCGTCGCAGCGTGTTTTCCAAACCGTGCGAGCAAACAGATGAGCTACGAGATACACGGTCGCGAAAGGACGCCACTGCGGAGATGCGAAGTATTAGCATTGGTTAGCTTTATGGGGCGTTCAGTTCCGCCGTTCTATCATCGTCTCTTTCGCGCCCGTGGAGCTCGTCTTTTCCCTCTCTCTTTCCAGCTCTCGTTCGGGAGAGAACGAACGCGGCAGATCAATAAAATCTGTCTGTCTGGAAAAGTAATGCCAAATCGACTGTCCGTTTTTGGCGACGAACAAATAAATGTCACAAAAGGAGTGGAACGGCTACGCGTAGCCACCATTCCGTCGAACCAGACGCTTTAAAGGTTCGATTTTCTCCTAGTTCGAGACGATCGAATCTATTTGCCAAAACACCGAAAGGAATCGACTTTAGAACATAGTTTGATATCGTAAATGGTGTTTATAGAATATCGATCAAGAGAAGCGTTCCCGTAGGAGATCGAAGAACCTGAAAAATTTGTTTTTTCACGGTTCGGTGACTAGCAAGACCGGAAAGCACGACAAGGGAAGCGAAACTGGGACGCAATAATTATTAATCAATTTCGTATTAATTGTTTTCTGGGCGTCGAGCTTAAGTGGGATGTTGTGTTCTGGCTTCTGGCAAGCTCTGCCCCGTAACCAGCTAAAGTGTCATACAAGAAGATTAATTACGTCGCACCACCCTTTATATACACCATGCGTGTGATTACCCTTCTCCTTAATCCTTGGATACTCGTAAAAGTATTGCAAGTTGCGCGCAGATATTGAAGAAGCGTAGTAAACAGCACGTCATTCCGTGAAAAGGTACTTTCTTCGGGAATAACATTCGACGGAAGTCTGCATTTCGCAAATATTTAAAGAACAAGCACTTCTTGAAATAATAACACCTATTGTTCTACGTGTCAGCTTACAAGCACCCGTTTATTTCAGACTTATTTCAGTACTAAGTATCATACAAATTTACAAGAAACATTTTAAGAAAGTAACAGCCGCAAATACGATCTTCGATTGATTTAATCTTAGATCAAGATCTCTTCGCTTTTTCGAATAAGCACGACTCTTTCGTAGTACGTATCTACTCTTCGTCGAGTTCTTTTTCGTGATTGCACCCTGGTTGGTGGAAAAAAAGGGGTACGCGAAAATAAAAGAGACTCAAGGGAATAAGATTTCGCCGGTACTTCGTCCTCGATCCACGAAAGAGCCAAGTTAGTTTTATTTTACAATCCATCGGCTTCCACGACACGGAGGGGTGAGTTTCGTCGTCTACTGGTAGGTAGGTACTTCAGTCGAAAGATGAGAAAGAGAGAAAAAGAAAGAGGGAAAGAGACGTGGAATGGTGGTTGGAATCCTTCTGGATGGTTGGACGAGTGTCGAGGAGGGTGTATAAGTTGCGAGGGGGCGGACCGGCTGTCAACTAGTGTTTTAAAAGTTTGCGACAGTCTACAAATTGGCTCGCTCAGTTCTTTTTAAAAGCACCACCAACCAACCACGTCGCGTACCCCACTGTGTCTGTCCTTCATGTTCGCAGCCGTATCGTTCAACGGAAAGCTTACGAAAGTTTTTGCTAGCGTCAATTTATACGTCGAGGATATATCTTGTTATCGATAATCGCGTAAATTGACGACGTCTTCGAGCTTAACCTAACTCTCGTATGAGAAACACGAAATTGAGAAAAATTTGCGCGGTGAAAGGATATTCGGGAATATCGTAAAAGTTGCGCCCGTTGGTGCGTTACTATTCGACGAACGCAAATGATCGCCTAGGAACGTGGTGAAACGCCTGAAATAAATCGCGAGAAGGGTCTTTTTCTATCAGCTATTGTACGCTCGATCATTATTCTCGAGAGTTTCGAGAAAAGTTCCGACCATTTTTGGACAAATCGACCTCCATCTAGGAGACGCCGGTCCTCGTATGGGGAATATGCTTGCGCGCGATTCAAATCCCGGAAGTTTAAAAGTATTTCGACGTAAAACGTGGCCATTTCTCAAATTTTCTATGCAGCTACGCTTCGCCGTGGGCGCATTTGATACACTCTATTAGTCGCATCCCCGCACTGATTTATCGAGTTACCCGCATTATTATACATTTTCCCAGTTACGGGACCGAGATTCATCGTATTCTGGTAGTTTGCCTGCTCTCCTCACATTCCATTAGTGACGAGTGATCAATGGTTATTACGCGGACTTAAGATTCGAATCTTTTCTAGAAATGGAAATGTTTTGAAAGAAAGAAAGAAAGAAAAAAAAAAAAGAAGTAAAAGGAAACACAAAAATGATATCTATACGCGTCTCTCTGTAGAACGAATTATGCATGTACTACGTGTATCGCAAAAAATAATAAAACTTTAAAGCAGTCGTTGATTTTTATGCTAAAAAGCTAAAGTTAGGAGTTGAAACCACGAATAAATATACGAATGTTAAATGAACTCGCAACGCGTAAACGATTTATCTACGTAATTAATTACTGTACGTTTTACCTGGTGTTTTTTTTTTTTTTTTTTTTTTTTTTTTGTTGCAAAGTGCAACATAGGGACAAAGTCCAAAGAGTCCACAAATTTGCAAGTATTAGCTATTTGGATAAAATCGGAGATAGTCTCGGTGAATGGAACATCAAAAAATTCTGCGAGAGGAACGATGGTGATTTTAATCCGCCGCCATTGTTCGATTGTATGGTGGATGTGGTTGACGTTAGTGGTAAATCTGTATGAATCTGTTGTTCCTCGATCCATTCTTTCCGAGCATTATACACAACCACCCATATGCACGCAGAAAATACTGAATCGGTAAAACGTAAACTTTGTCAATCATTCATATGGAAGAAAGAAGTCGATCGACAAGTACAGTCCAATAGGACATATTCTCTATCGGTAAGTTATATAATTTTAATATACTCACCTAGATAGACGCTGCACAGTGGAATGTACCATATTGATTTATCGTAAACATCATATTGCTGTTTGTGCGTCAGATGAATAGACAACGCCACAGACTGATCTATTATGCTAATCATTTGCAAATAAATCCAAGGCACGGCGCACTTAGGTTTCCTCTGTGAACGTACGCCAAAGTTAGCAAGATCGTTAGCGAGTTTAAGCAAGGTTGCTACGTGCCGAAAATACGTTCTTTAAATAAAGAAGTCTACGATCGATTCACTTCCAATACACGACTACAACGTCCGTTCTCTTTGGTCATTTACGCATTGTATTTCGAACCTATCGAGACATTAACCAGCTAAATATATACTTACGGAAATTGATCCCAAGGCGAGATACGCACTGGCCAGTAAAAACGATACTATGTATACGAGGAAGAAAATCACGGCTGTTTGTGCTAAGAGTTTCGAGTTCTACGTTAGTGTCATGATATTTCTCGAATAAATCAATGCGTTCGTCAGTGAACTTACCTTTATACCTTACTTGCAAATTTTTTAAAACCTGCAACCAATTAAAACCAAGTATACCCCAACTTTCAATGGAATTAAAGAATCCTTCGTCCGTTATTCTCGAAAAATATCTGCTCATCAACAGATTTATCATAAGTATTGACAGCGACTAGAAAAATGCAAAAGGAATGGATAATATAGCATAGAAATAGATAATGTATAACGTAGTATCGCTAATATTCGTCATCGATAGAAACAAGTTTGAACAGTAATTTAACAATATTTTCCGTTACCGTACCATGTGTTCAAAACCGGTTTAACTGACGGATTGTCTGTCACTTACCATGGTGTAGGTGCTGATGATCCTTGTGACCAACGCTAGTCCGATACAGTACATGTTCTTGTCGAATTGTTAACGTCTTCATACGATGAACTACGAATACAAAATGCTCGAACAAGCTGGAATGATCGCTGTTTTCGTTACTACGTCAAACGACACTTGACTGGTCCTTCGTAAAAAATGTAAACACAAATGTCCACAAATAAATACGCGCTTAAATTTTAAAACTACGGAATTCAATTCCTATAGCAATTCGATCCATCTACTAGTTCCTCTAATTATTTCTTCATAAATCTGTGCTCGAATCAATAGCAATCGATAATACTTCTAATCGATAACAATTAATTTCGCAATAAGAAGAAGGTATTGCATTGGAGTATGTATTTGATAATTTTTACGTGATATAGCGGTCATTACAGAAAAATGTTATTATTTCACTTAGAAACGTATATCTACAAAACCCACATACGTTGATGATAATATAAGCTTCTCAATAAATAATCTTTATTATGTTTCTAATGTGGATTTAATCGCAGATCGAAAGAAGACTGCAGTTTCGACAGTAGCCTCGAAGCCAGCCGCGCGCAACGATTTGCGCATGCTCAGTGTCTGCACTAGTCAAACGTAAATGTGTGCCTGACATGTGCTTTTAGGTTAGTTTCACGTTTTTTAAATACATATTATGTTTGTTAATAAATAATTATAGACGTGCGCGTTGTTCTTTTTGAAAGTGTACATTAAAAGAATAGCAGTTCGAAATGACTATAAAAGACATGGATATTTCTTTGAATATTTGTGCAAAACCTGTTGATAAAAAGGTAAGTGAAAGGTTAAAAATGTTGTTAAATTGTAATTTTCATAGAGAATTGTAATTTTTAAATAGAAAATAGGGACAGAAGATGATTCTATCCTTAGTTTAATGAGGCAGACAAAAAATAACGTAGCTAAAAGTAAACTTACAAACAATAACGAGTCAAAAAAAGTCTCCGTTGGAGAAAATGATACCACTAAAAAAAGAATTAAACAAAAGTCTTTAGGAGCGATTGTTGCACTGAAATTAAAGGAAAGTAATACACCTAATAAAAATCAGTCTTCTATTGCACAAAATAAATTAGAAACTAAATCACAAGTAAATGTTAAACACAAGCAATCGCACCAAGAAATATCTAAAGAGCCTATCAAAGAATATAAAAATGATATAGAAACAAGTGACTCTTTGGTCAACAAAGTGAATGAAGCTTCCAATGTCCCTCTTATTTCATTCACTAAAGTTACCAAAGAAAATTTTGGTAAAACTTTATTAGCAAGGAGGAGGAACGTTACAGATACGAATGCTAAGAAGACACTGTCTAGCATATTTTCAAAACGACCAGAATCTGGAGTTAAAGAAGCTAGTTTGATCGATTCGTTAAAGAAAAGAGAAGCAGATGAAAATGATATATCAAAAAAGAAAGTTACAAAGGAATTTAAAGAAGAACCCAAAAAACCTTCAGATTCGCCAGAAAAGATAAATCTTGGCAAGAAAAAAAAGAAAAAACAGCTAGGAAAGTTGAAAACTGATAACAATAGCAATGTAGGGGATAATAAAAATACAAATTTCTCTCATAAACCTGTTGGAAAGATATCTTCCTTATTTGGACATAACCCAGATATACCAAACATTGGACAAAGATTAGTAAAACCGATAAATGAGCCTATATTTACAGGGACAACCTTTACCGATCTTAAAATTCATCCTTTCATGGTTAGTATTGTAAAAATGTCATATCTGATATAATAATATACTTCAATAATTATAAAACATTTTATCAGATATCTAACTTGGAGCAAAATATGCATATAACTAAAATGACTATAGTGCAGCAAAAAGCAATTCCCCGGATATTCTCAGGGAAAGATATTCTAGTTAGATCTCAAACTGGTTCTGGGAAGACGTTAGCATATGCCTTGCCTATAGTTGAGTGTTTGCATAAAGTTAGACCGAAATTAAATAGAAATAGTGGTTTAAAAGCTCTTATAGTTGTACCAACTAGGGAATTAGCACTACAAACTTATGAGTGCTTTCTGAAATTAATAAAAGTAAGTTCTGCGTTATTAAGTATTTATCGATCGCTTGAGTACATCTCCATTCATTTTCCAACGATTTTAGCCATTTACGTGGATCGTACCAGGGTATCTAGCAGGTGGTGAAAAAAGAAAAGCAGAAAAAGCTAGATTGAGAAAAGGATGCAATATTTTAGTCGGTACACCGGGTAGATTGTTAGATCATATAAAACGAACGACAGCTTTAAAATTGAGCGATGTTAAATACTTCGTTTTAGACGAGGCCGATAGAATGTTTGACATGGGGTACGAAAAAGATATATCTGGGTATGTTCTTTATCTGTAGCGAAAAATATATAAAAATAAAGATAAAATTTAAGAAAAAGGATTTTAATATTTTTATAATGCAATACGATTTCAGTATAGTAAGTGCTTTGAAGGTGTCACTGCCAAGTCAAAACACAGGATACGATGCCATGAAAATGTTGCGTCAAAATATAAAGAAAGTTTTTACCGATGAAGATCTTGAGCACTTGGAAGACAGTGGTGATTTAGAAGAATCTCGAAACGATAATCAAAAGAATAACTTATTGGTTGAATCGAACAAGAGTATAGATTTAGAATCTGAGGATGATGATATTGTAAACAATGCTAAACGAAAACAAGTGTATCATTCTAGCAGTGACGATGATTCAGATCAATGCGAGCCTTATGTTAAATCGAAAAAATCGGACAGACAGAAATCTGGTCCAGACTTTGTGGGAAAGAAGGAATTTGATACACTGAAAGATCAGACGCAACTCAAAGAGGATGATAATCGTAATGGGGACGAGTCGAGACGGCAGACAATTTTACTTTCCGCGACATTGACACAGGCTGTAGAAAAATTAGCAGGCCTTGCTATGGATCATCCTGTTTTCATCGATGCTGCTAAAGAAAATTTGGAAACAACCGGTGGTGATGCAAACGAACTTAACGAAGATCTAGTAGTTCCACAAAGTGTGAATCAGAGTTATATCGTCACGCCTCCAAAACTGAGAATGGTGACTTTAAGTGCTTATATCGCGGGAAACTGTCAGGTAGATTTTCTATATGAAACTACTATTTTTTCGTACTTACAATTTCATAAGCTTGCTTGTACTATTAATAGAGCCACGGTCAACATAAAATACTGATATTTATGGCCACTCAAGATATGGTTGATTATCACACGGAGATCCTATCCTCTGTGCTAACTAAACCCATCGACGAAGATGACGATGATTCTGATCCTTTGGTCGATGTGGAATTCTTCAAGTTACACGGTAGCATGACTCAAAAGGAACGAACTGAAGTATTCAAAACTTTCAGACAGGCGAAAAGTGGAGTTCTACTCTGTACGGTAAGTAACGTTTTATGTATCTAACAGTTAGGTTTAGAAATTTTCAATGGTTTCGTGAAAGCTTACCCATACCTAAAGTAAAATAGAGCCGCAAGATCATTTTATGAAAACAGCGAAACTCTTCTGTGAGAACAAAAATTATTATAAAACAGCGGCAAATGAGAGAAAGGGAGAAGGAAAGAGTAGGAGAAAAGCTAGAGACACCAACGGCACTCCCCCAGCGGTAAATTACCCCGTGGCTTATTCTTTCAGAGCAGAATTTAATATCTCTGGACCCACGCTGTGCCCGGAGGTTAAAAATTATGCGCGCACATGAGGCCTTCGTAACGAGTATAATTACGATTGTTTGCCCGTTATCTGCTAGCCCTTTCTTTAATTGTTTTCTAGCTATTTAAATAGCGAATGCTCGCATTAATAATGCTTATCCCGATAGAGAGATTTCTAATTCTGGAAAATTCTAATTCTGGAATGCGAGCATTGGCCTGAAAGGCGTTTCCTACGTGTTATTTCGAAGAATAACGCGATGCAACGGTTTACGACCGATAGACAACTAACTTTCTTTCCTTTACCAATTACCATCGTATCACACGAATCAAATTAATCGTGTATCGATTTAGTGAATCAACTTTCTGTTATATCGTGACTCCATGACAACTGCTTTATCATTTTAATTAGCGGTGAAAGTGATCGATCCTGACGTCCGATAAATATCGTTAAAAATGCAGTAGTAATAATTAAATTCATTATCGTTCACTTCGCAATTTTCTTCCTCGTCGGTTAACATGAATTTAAAGCGCCACTTGAACGAAGAAAAAGGAAGAGACCATCAAAGTCCAGCGGAATGCACGAATTTTAAAATTCATGATCCACGACACGCAACAGTGTTACACATTACTCACAGCAAAGATTAATTTCTTTTAATCAGGCGATTGCATCGTTGATTCAACACGTGTTTCACGGTAACTCGTTACAGCTTGTCATTATTCTTTCTACCTTCTTCATTAGTCTCTATATAAACCGATTAATTGCAATTAAGATTATCGAATAAATAAAGCAGAGAACGTTTAAGGGAAAACGGACATCACGAAATGTTTGTCCCGTTGCGTTTTCGCGTTCGTTAAAATTTTGCCGCTTTACTTTCGAAAGGTACAAACGTTGATCCCAGAGTGCCTGAACAACGCTGGCAACCGCCCACATTTTACAGCGTCACTTGAACGAAGATTCTATGGCAGCATTATTAATTTCCACGTTGAAAACTCACGAGAGCCCCCGCGGATGGAATGTTCCGCGGCTCTCAGCGGTGGCGAATCCGGATCCACGAGGTGATCTATGGTCCGAGTGAGATGTTTTGAGCGGACGATCCGTTCTCGATCCTCCGAGCCACGATCGCGGCCTCTCTCCTAAACGATCGTTTGTCTTAATCGCTGCCATCGATCGCTCCTCGTCCCTGTTTTCGTTACATTATATCGCACCGGTGGCAGCTGCGGTGCTTGTTTCATCTAAAGATACGTGGGCGTCCTCGGCCGATTTCACTTTATCAGGCTATCTTTCGGTCGAGTTCTAATCGGACTTGTTTATACCCGCCGATCAATTACGACGATCTTGAAATATTCCTTCTCGGCAAAATGGTCGATCATTTTCTATAATATATTTGTATAGAGTAAGTGTATCGTGGAAAAATAATACCATAATCAGCGTGGAGAAACGGACGAAACAAAATCGCGCCGATGAAACACGGTTCGCCGGGTCAGTATTTCATTTCGATAGGGCTAACTTCTTTCTCGTTTTCCTTCACCCCGGCGCCTGGACCGTTGCGTCGTAGGTTGGCGTCGAATTAATTCGATAAAAAGATATAAAAAGGAAGAAGACAGACACATCCGTATCGTGCCGCGAAAGAATTTTCGGGGCC
The DNA here is from genome assembly GCA_014737475.1 of Bombus confusus. NCBI lineage: Eukaryota > Metazoa > Arthropoda > Insecta > Hymenoptera > Apidae > Bombus > Bombus confusus. The sequence continues at coordinate 160,377 of JACXIV010000048.1, forward strand.
ACGACGCCCCCCACTGGTGGTCCGGGATTAGTCTCCAGGGTCGTCAAGCAGAAACTCGATGTGCTCCGTTCGGTAAATCATTGGTTAACCGAACGCAAGGAAATCAGGGCCGTGCTCAAACGTTCGCTGTTGGGGTTTCACAGCGGGCGCTCGCTGCCAGCCGCGCGCATTCACCTTCGTACAAAACGAGAAATCGGCACGGTTTGTAAGACATTTGTACCAGCAGATCGCACGCTCTCTCGGTCCTTGCTCTCGCCTCGTGCGTTATTATCGAAGAACAAGATGTCCGAATCAGCCGGCCACAGCGCAGCTTTTCTCTCTTCAAGTTTTCCATAAGTATACGTTTAATTCCAAATGTTCACGTTCGATTCTCCTTATTTAGGATGTTGCAGCTCGAGGATTGGACCTACCAAAGGTGGACTGCGTGATTCAATACACAGGACCGACGTCTGCCAGGGATTACGTGCATCGAATCGGTAGAACCGCGCGAGCTGGTTCTTCCGGTTCGACGACTATCTTTTTAACCCCGCCAGAAATCGAATTTGTCCGAATGCTCGAGTCTAGGCGTATCAGGATCAGGCAAGAGAGCATGGACGATATTTTAAACAATCTGCTGACTCCGTTGACGAAACATTCTTCCGCTCATAACGCAGCGATCGCGCTGCAGAACGAGTTGGAAACTATGGTGCTGGAAGATACGAAACTGCGAGAAAGAGCGTGTAAAGGTAAGTGTGCTTTAAATACGCTAAAGTAGATGGCTGATAGACGTATGCGCGGAGGTAAGAGCTCGATAGAAACTCGAGTCGACTTCACGGTTTTACGCTTAATCCGATTTTAACCTCTGCCACGATGAGACACAAAGTACTCATGAAATTTAGCGAAGGATGAGGAAGCACGCACTTCGATTCAGTTGGATCGGAACGAAAGCGAGCTGACTTTGGGGGACAGTAAGCCAATTCCAGCGCGCACCCTACTCGCATATAAAGCAACCCTTACACGACCGCGTTACGGAGCCTTTACTACGTCTCGCTTCTCCTTGGCCACTTGGATATTTACATACTCTCCGGATGATGGGAGCGATGATCTTGTTTGCTATGTCATGGTCCCCCTATTAGAGTCGTTAAGCCGAAAAATTTATTTGCTGCGATAATAAATCCATTAGAACGTGACGATTCGAGTTTCATTCGGAGGCAAATGTAATATTTATCCTTATGCTGGAATATTACGAGCCTGATATAAAGTACGATTTGCGATGCCAGAGAGACACAGTCGATAGTGTCCGGTAGTGTTCTCGCCGTTCGAGCGCGATCGATACCAAAACGAAAAATAAAGGCCATAAATCTTTCTAAGAGGTTTTTGAATTTCGTAGTTGTATCACGTCAAGCGTGGCTTTACACGAAGGTTAGCCACGGTTTTTGAGCGCTTAGCCGCCTCCAGATTTGAGTGACGGTACACAGTTAACCACTTGACCGTGCCTCTACGTGCCTCGGGTGATTGATAGATTAATTGTCGTTGATAATTCGACGCTGCGCTTTCCGCTTTCCAGGTTGTGTCGTTACAAAGAAATAGAGAAAGGCCGTGGAAGCAAGAGACGAACACAAATTTGATTTAGTTGTACGTACCTTGAAATCGAAACCTTTCGAACGATACCGTGTGATTTTGTTTTTACAACACTTTGAAAAATCGTAACGATGACGAAGCAATATCTAAAAAAGGAAAAGGACAGTATCGAACACTTCGTAACGATATCTTTCGTTCTTTTTCTATCCCCAGAATTTCATTCGCGAGCAACCTAGCATCCTGCCAGAGCGCATAGAAGTGGAAATCTTGCTAATTCGTAACATTATCGCCCCAATAGAGCCGAACAGCCCTCAATAGCGAATACAATTCCATAGAACAACCCCCTGGTCTTCGACCACTACCACCAATCAAAGAGATTCATCCACTCCAGCTCGTGTATACGTGTCGTCCTTTATACCAGTCCGTAGCTATAGCCTTTTCAGCGTAACTTTGGTAAACGTCTCCGATACTTTTCCATCTTTGTTCAATTCTATGAAGATTTATACCATTATCTGCCCATTTACGTTTTTTCACGTTCGTGCTGTAAATTTATCGCCGATGGAACAATATATGGGAAATATTTTTTTGAAAGGAAAAACGTAATTTAACTTTTCGAAATCAAGGAATTACGATGTTTATCTTGGATATATTTTTGACAAAATTCTTTCTACCAAGAGGAAGTGGATGAATGGTACACAACAAGTTAGATCGAATCTAGTGTAGACCACTTGCACGCCTTTCGCATGGGGGTGGTCGACACAATCCAACCACTGAATGTGGCTTCCGCCAAAACCACTTACGCTTTGTGGCGAGAGACTCTTAACAATGCGATACAGGATACAAATACAATAAGACGCAGTTACATCACTTAGGAACAATGCCACCCCGCCCGGCCCACTCTTGCACCCCCTACTCGCGTTCTCTCTGCCTTCTCGGCTAGATACCACCCCCGCGGGTGATTTATGTGCTAAATGGAGAAAAACATTTCTCCCTTTTCAACGTCGACACCGGGCCACGAGAGAAAGATCTTTGCAAGTTTCTTATGTACGGAAGCGTCGAGTCGGGATAGAAGGCAGACGGAAATCAAGCCGGAAAATGTCAAGACATAAGGTCTACGAGGTGAATTATCGGGATTAAAGACGCTTAAGTTTTCCTCGTAGGAACAGTCGTCGAAGTTCTTTTTACTAGGTCTTACGTTTCAATCGTTACATACGATTTCTGTTCGACAAACAAATCCGATATATATCCAAATACGCGCTGAAAAACACACCGGAAAGAGACAACAAACTCGCGGATATTCTTTGACATCGATGATCGTAGCTTTCAACCGGGATGAATTTGAGCGAGGGGGAGAAGCCGGAGCACGCCGATCCGTCAAAAGAGCGGACAGAGAAGCACTTCACGGTAGATTTTTCGCACGGAGTGACAGTAACACTGGCACATGTCAAGTTCTCTCAGGATCGGTGAACCCCCGAGTTTCTCACCCGCTCGAGGAAGCTGGAGAAGTTAAGAGGGAATAAAGGGGATGACTATTAGCCACAGCACTTGACTCGACCCCCGTTAATGCCTCTTAATAGCACACCGCGGGCCACACACCCCATAGAACCGCGTGCGCTGCCTGCCCCCCGTCGAACTTAATGGAAGCTCGATTAATAAGGGCGCGCAGTCAATGATTAACATCCGAGTTACAGCGCACGTGGCCTCATTTACACGTGGATCTACGCAATTCTTAAAGCTGTCCGCGACGGTTCTCCAGATTTTATTCGCGCTGCTCGTCGAACGTCATTACAGCTTGTAACGTTGCGCGATTAGCTGCGACGCTGCGATCAAACGCGCGAGTAATCTCGAATCTCGTTGGTTTTCAGCGTACACCTCGTGGATACGTTTCTACTCTAGCTACCCACGCGACATGAGGGAGATCTTCGATCGACGAACCGTCCATTTGGGTCACTACGCAAAGAGTTTTGCGCTAAGGGAAACTCCACAGCGAATCGGTGGAATAGGGAAGAAACTGCACGAGAAAGACAGCTCGAAGCAACAGCATAACAACAGGCTCGCGAACGAGAAGTAAGTACTCGATTTTATTTTGCCATATCTCTCTATCGTTACCTGACCGAACGAATTCTTATTTGATTTGAAAGAGAAAGAGAGGAGAGACAGACTGCCGGGTGACCTGACCGGTTGGTCGATGTTCGAGGTAGACAATCACGGAGACGAGCGAACTCGCAGTATTAATGACGGATTCATGCGTGGCTTAGCGTGTTAACTGCGGTGCACCCCTCTGTCGATCTCTGCCTCTCTTTCCCTCTCACGACAATAACTAACAAACGCAACCACGTGTGTTAACAGATAGTACACGCAAACGTAGCGGGAGGACAGCTCGTGGTTCCTAGAGAGGTTAGATACGTCAAAACTGTCGCTTTGTGTCATTCGTCATGTACGACGAACGGGCGGACATGGTGTACGGTGGCTGGCAACCATAAGCCATACGGCTCTCGTCGTGCTCATCCTCGTTGTTCGCCATCTCTCTCGGTTTCCCTTCGTTTGTCTCTATCTGACGTCGGTCGGCTCTCGTTCTCTCTAACCGCGTCTCCGTCTATCTCTCCCGGTATGCATTTCACATGGCATTCGGCTGGCTTCTGCCCTTCTCCAGGCTTCTCCCGTTCTCTCTCTCTCTCTCTCTCTCTCTCTCTCTCTCTCTCTCTCTCTGACTATATCTCTCCATTGTTCATAATTATACAATACGGCTATTAAACAGACTGATGCGACCGCTACTTCCGGCCCTGGCTGCGCCATTTACGGAAACCACGGGACGAGCACGAGCCTCCCTTCGCTCTCTGCTTCTCTTGCCCCTGTCCCTAATCTTCTCCCTCTTTATGGAAAACTCTCACCCGCAACGTCACTCTGATTTTCTGGCCATCGCTCGTTATTTCGTCGACATTTCCGTGTTTTTTTCCAGTGCGCGTAGGTCGCGTTTCTTCGTCGATTACGACTATCGGCCGATAAGACGGCGCGTGTACCGTAGCGCTAAATTACTCTTTCGCTGTACGACGCGACGACCATGTCGAATAAATATCACCTGTCTACTCTCGTTTACGTCTCTTCTTATATTTGGCTACTTCGTCTTACAATTCTAATCGTGGAATTTACACGGTATCCGCCTGTCGCTCGCTCCAAAGGCTATTTATCTATCGAGATGTATATCGACGTTGTTTCGTTAGTGACACGCACCACGCCGCTTTCTTTGGGGCAGACATTAAGCACTAACTTGTTTAATGCGATTTGAATGGGCGTGCTTTCGATGCACACAACGGGTAACCGACGGGTGCCCTCCACCCGTAGAGAGAGAACAAGTTCGTTTTAATGGGTGAAAGGCGGGCACCGAGCTGACGCTCCAATGGATCGAGAGACCCATGGTGTACGCCTCTGTGGGTGCGATTACGCCGCTTGTTGTGTGCGTTTCTATATATATATATATATATATTTACCGACTCGCGCGCGGCTATACGTGTCACCATGTGTGCCCGTGAACACGTCTAAACACCATCTTTTCCACGATGGATCATAGGATACACGAAGAGGCAACGTTTTAGGAAGCGTTGGCGTTCACCGGTCGAAGGTCTCTCGAAACGGTTGTTTCTAGCGAAGCTGCAGATTTTTGCGGACAAACCGTCGTATCGGGTGCTTGCGCGGAAAAGAACGATCGCGTTTTCTTTCTGGCTTCGATCGTTCTTTTGTCGCGCAGCATTAGCCGCCGCCACAAAGATTAGGCGAATAAAACGGATCGACCGGGAAAAACTTAGTGACGAACGTGAAATTCGGCACGGCAGTTGGCCGAAATTCTCTGGCACGCCAGCGGACCAGGGGGTGTATTGCCGGTTTTTAATGCGAGTCCGCTTTTTTGTCGATTTTCGATTACCTCGCTCTGTCCTCGCCACATGTCGTTTACGTCGAATTACCGAAAATTGCGGGTTAGCCCTAATGCGACGATTAAGGAGCGTCTCTGCGTTTTCAGGCTCGACGGGGAGCCGGCAAAGAAGCAGAAGCGTCAAGGTGACGAACCGAAGATGGGGTTGCTGAAGAGAGTCAGAATGCTTAACACCTCCGAGTACGACAGCGGCCTCCAGCCCGTGAAGAAGCCAAAGAAATCCTGAGCTTCGCATTATCACCTCGACTACTATCGGACAAAATGCGATTTCGTTATCGTGATTCCCACCTCTCATGTAAATACACCGCCTACCTTTAAGCACACGGTTAACCGGAAAATCAGGTTACTCGTATTTTTCTCGTTTTATCGAAGCTGCTTTTACTTACTGCGTTGTATCATGCGACATACATATATCTGTAGTTACATACATGATTGCATAGATCGATTGTTCTGTATATAGAAATATAACTTCGTGTTCGATATCTCTACGATATAAAGACACAAAATGTTTGAATATTACGGAAGAAATAAACTGATTCGACTTCATTTACGAAGCTTGCGCGTTACGTTGCTCATCTACCTCTCTTCCCAAATGAAGTAATTAAATCGTTTCAACGAAATTCCTCGCTCCTTGCACAGTTCGTCGTATCGTACACACTCGCGGAGCATAGTAAACAGTGCACTAAATTGCGCTACGCCGAGTGTGCGCGGATGTGGAGTTTTTTGGTCGTAAATATGCGAGGACGAGGCGTAAGTATGTCGGTATGCAGACGAACGCAGAATAAAAGGGGAGACAGAACCGAAAGAGGAAGGGGAGGAATAAGGGCGGAGGGATATGATTAATACGGCAGCATTATTTTCAGATTTTTTGCAGCGCGATCCGCGAGCGCAAATTGCTTGCAAATAAAGGCGGCGTCGACTATCGCCGCTGGTAGGACAACGAAGAAGCGGAGGGGAGGAACAACGTTGAAGAAGAGAAGGGGTGGAGGCCGAGAGCTCAGCCGGGCTTAATTTAATTTAATTATGCCTTCTTTCTTCGCTACCAACGCGCTGGAAGATAGATGGCGTGCTCGGAATCGCCTGAATTGCCTCTCTTGCCGACATCGGCGTTCGGGATTACGATTTTCTCTGATAGATTTCCACTTTCCATTAATCGGTCAACCTTGCCGATTAATCGTTGCGATGGCGACATTCGCGAATTTTTCATTGCGAAAGCTCGATTCAACGTTCGGTACTACGCGTTCGCGATTCTACTCGGCAGCCGATTTCCAAGTGGCGGCGGCGGCCGCCGCGTCACGAAATAGAAATTTATTCGGTGTTCGCGTGCAAAGTTCGTTGGTCGATTTACCCGCGACGAGGAATAATCGGCGAACGAACGGCGACTTTTATTCCGCGTGACCGCATATTTTCGAAAAATCAGCCAGATGGTCGTGAGCCGACCCATCGCGTCGTTCGGCTCGTTCCTTCGAACTTCGAGCAGATTCATTTGCCTTAACGATTGCCCGCGTGCCGAATAAAGTGTTTTTCATCGTCGAAAGAACAGTAAGCGTCGCATGACACGGTGAAATTTAATTAAACGTAATGTCCCTCGCTCTCGTCCCGATGCCTTTTCGAAACCCACCCAAGTAGCAATCTGTGAGCGGGCACATTAGACGAGACGGGGCAAAGAGTGCGATATTTATTCGTAATGTGCATCGCAATTCGTCGTGGCTTAGCATCAGTCATAGTCATCGCGAGCGTGCACACGCTCATAATGAACCGTACGATTAGGATATCCCGTTTGTTCATTCGTCGAATGGGTTTCGTGGACGAAGAAGTAATCGTAGATTGCTTCGAACGAATAAAAAGGAAAGCCGAAGAAAGGGTGTAATTCTCATTACCGGAGGATATGCGCAGCTTGAGTCCGATTAATATGACAGAAAAGGGAGGAGGGAAGGAGATGTAAAAAAAAAAAGAGGGGGAAAAAAAACGGTAAAGAAAAGAGCCGACTGCACGGGGACGAACCGCGTATCCACCCTCGTGTTTCGTTTTTACGTAGAAAAATGCGTGTCCGCGACTAATGCGCCACTAAAAAAACGTAAGCAGATATAAAAGGAACCGATTATTCCGGGCGATTACCGATTTCCGGCCGGTTAACGATTTTTTCGAATCGTTTACACCGCAGACCGTGTTCGTTATTACCAGTCGTTACATCTGGTATTTCGTTGGCTGCTTTTGAATTACGCCAACGTCGAAATCAACGCGCGCCATTCTGCGACAGATTGCAAAATACGATTTACGAAAGAATTAATTTAAAAAAGGCATGGAAGTTCGATTTTAATTGGTTACTTTCGATCGTTTCGTTATTTCGAGAATACGCGACACGCGTCGCACGATTCCACTATCGAATTATCGCAGCTGTTCCACGGGAAATATCACGTGTGTCTCACGCGAGCGTATCGTTCACGTGACAAAACTATTTGACGATGAAAAGTATGTTTTGTGATTTCACGCTTGGAATTAAGGATAATATATATCGAGGAGATGATCGCCGATGTTCGGACACGGGTTCGACGATCCCTCTCGCGAGTGTACCATATTTTTCGTAATAAGTACGTTGTTATCGCGTGCATCGGAAGATATCGAGACGTTTCATCGGCGGTCCGAAAGGAAAAGAAAGAAAGAAAAAGCTGGCGCGATCGTTCGTGTATCGGGCGAACCATGTTAATAATTCAACCGTGTACGTAGATATGTAATTGTTGCTCTAATTATTCCGATAACGGTGCAATTAAGTTTCACGAATAACGCGATTTATGTCAGCGACGCAGTGCACTCTGTTGCCTCGACACAATGAAGAGAGAATTCTTTCGTGACGGCAGGAAGACGAGAGAATTATTTCCTCAAGACCTGGCAAGTGAAATCCGTTCGAAAATGCGTCGGAATCAAGGCGATTAGCATTTTGCGGGCTGCTCATATCCCATGGAAACGTTTTATTGGCCTGTCGTGTGAAGGAGCCATTGCCTCGGCCAGGCGGCGGTAGCAATAGTTGCACGTTACCTGCAATAGCTCTACTCTTCCCTCGTTATTTCCTCGTCTATACGATATGGATACATTGCACTCGCTCTGTGTATACACGAATCCTTGCTTTAAACTAAACTGCGATTCGGTTACTCAACGTTCCCTGTATACGCTCTCTACGTCTCTATTCGCCGCTTTAGATTATCTTCTCCGATGCGTTACGGAGATTCTACGCGTTGCGTTAATAAACAGAATCCTAACAGAGAAATAGGTTTTTTCGTCGTCTTTGGTCGATTCGATTGGAACGGGTGGGTGGGTGGGGGGGGGGGAGGCGAGGGGTAAAGAAAAAACGGAAAACGCATAACGGCGAAAAATCGTGTAAGCGAAAAGTTGCGAAAAATGTATTACGATGTTGCATTGTACCGTTTCGAACATCGTTATGTTCAATTCATGGTAGATTTGCCGGTCGATAGGATTTCTCGTGCATTACCGCATTAGTGCACTTCATCGCGATAAGTAACAAGCTGTAAACTGCTTTCCCCGATGTGATGCAGGACTGCGCGATTTTGTTGCCTCGGTACAAACGATAATAGCGGCCGTATACACCGGTTACTTAACGTTCATTATAATTAACACGCTCGATGCCTTAACTTTCCCAGGAGGAAAGCGAGAATAATGTGCGTTTGTAATCGCCGACGCGTACGCATTTAAGTTTATCATTTCCTCGAGTCGCTAATGACCAAGGAATTTACAAAATTTAACGTACCTTGTAAGTAATTTTAATAGATCTCGACTCCTTTAACCCCTGCCACGTACCGTGGATTCCGTTAGCTTTTAATTAATATAATTACAGCATCGGGCAACGCGTCATATTCGTACGGACTCGATGCAAACAGCACTCGCGTGATTCTTTAGCAGGTGTTTTGCAACACGTTAAAGTAGAAATGGGAAAAGGCAAAGATTGGAAAAAGTAGCGGCGGCGTTGGCCAATTAGAAATATTTGGACGAAAAGTGAGTCACGCAGGCGGAGTTTAATGAACGATCGCGCGCACAGCGGAAGCGTGGAAGAACTCGGTGAAAGCAACGCAATCCCATTTCGCGAATTCCGGGTGTCTTTGAAGAGACGATCCGCCGCGATATTCGCGCTCCGTGTTCCACAACAATTAACCGATGGCAATTAAGACATCTAAATTAATTCGTTATAAACAAGCCAGATATTCCGTAGCGAGCGAAGCCACGTAATTGCCCGGATTCTCACAAGCCGCGCAGAAGAGAGAGAATCCTCGGTGCACACCTACAGCTGCATCAACGCGCGCCGTGTTATACATAATGTATATGCATGTACAGCTGCAATTTACCAACACGAGCATCGTCGCCCGGTAATAGCAACAATTACTTTATTTTACCATCTTCCCGGTTCTCAAACGAGCGCGCGAGCTTCACCCAGGCAATTTCATTTCCTCGCATTTTAAATATCCGCCTGTATAGAAGAAACCCGTCGCGAACGCGACTTTCTTTTCTCGCCGCGGAATCGGCCGACTGTTTAGACGCGAATTAAAAAGCCTTCTGCGCATTTAGCTCGCCTACCGGCTGTCGGTGCGCGCTAAGACCAGACTCGAACGTTCGGGAAACAATGCGCTGATTAGACGCGATCTTCGGTATTTATGTCTGCCGTTGTAGCCTCCACACGTAACGATGGCCTTAATTTGATGATCAAGATCTGAGAAAATTATAAGTTACCGTTTCCTGCAACAGCTTCCCGTTGCCGTGTAATACACCAAATTGAAATTGTAATTTAGTCGTATGAACGCTTACTTACGCTTTGAGTACAACGATGCTTCTTCTTTTCGTCCGCTTATGACGAGTCCCTTTTACCGGCCGATAAGCATCGGTGATTATATGCATCAATTAAGAGAAGAAAATAAAACCTGTCCTGTGGAGAGTTTAAGCTAGGTAGGAAAGTTAACAAAGACACCGGCACGCCGTGCACGAATGTACGAACAGGAACCCCGGTTGGCGTTTCATCGTCGCGAATACACGGTCCGAGTGGTTTTATGTAATAATTTCATTATTGCACGAATCTCGATAGCTTCCTGATGCCGTGTTGTTATGTTACGCGATAATTGTCGTTTTTCACGTCCGTTTCCTCGTTTCGAATTATTCTAGTTACGATTCGAATATAATAATAATAATAGTAATAATAATAATAATAATAATAGTGCCCGAATAGTACGGCATACGCTTTGAAAACTAGGCGTTCGATAATGTCACAATAAAACGCATCGCCGCGACAACAATTCCCTCTTTCGTTTTATACCTCGTCGTTTACGCTAGTTTTTTTCCTTTTTTTTTCCCAACGTTTCACACGGTTTGAGCGCCAACGAAATCGTTAGAAACTCACTGTCGCAAACATACGTTTTGCGAAATTTTATGTAACAGTTTCGTCGTCTCGCGACTCCTGCCAGTTTCCTGACGGGATAACGCTGCAACGCACGGTAATTGTCATTTTTCACGTCCGTTTCCTCGTTTTAAACCATCCTGCCTATTCGCCGAGCGACATTTTAACGTTAACGAGTATGTAGTAGTTTAACGACACTCCTGGGACTTAATTGGCTACCGGTGGATTCATCATGCCGCTCAGCTACGCCTGTTTCTTTTGTTTCACGGACGCATCGATGTTGCGCTTAACTTTGCAATCCCTTCTCACCGGTGATTAATGTCCTGCAAACGATGCACGCTGATGAACAATGACAAATCACTATCGCCGAACAACTGGTCGGTAATTTAAAAATTCGAATTTAAATAACGAAAATATATCTCTCCTTCCCTACGACGAACGAACGAACGAACGAACGAACGAACGAACGAACGAACGAACGAACGAAGGAACGAACGAACGAAGGAACGAACGAACGAAAGAAAAAACGGAAAGGAAAGACGACAACTACGGAGACTAATGCAAGATTGTATTCGCAAGAGTACATCGATGCCGACAAATTGCAAGGAGTATCGACAGTGTGACGTTTAGCAAATCGATGATGTTGCTGGTCGACGCCTCGCGGTAAAAACGGCGGTTTGAAAAAAGAAGGAAAAAGGAAACGACGGCAAGAGGAATGGGTGGGGAGGGATGCTCGAAAATTATTCCGATATGAAACTCATCGCGCGGCGTATCGCGTCAAAGGAGCCAATTTAAAACAGCCCTTTCCAAGATTATCAGCGCGTCGTTGCGGTGGGATTAATACATAAAAAAGACGAGTACAACAAAGTCGGGGAAGGGTGAGCCGAGAAGAGAGATAAAGGGAGAAAAAGAAAGAGTAAGAGGAGGGGCAGAAGCGTGCGGGATTGGTAAACTTCCCGGTAATTTGTTCGTCAGACGCTTTGAACCTCTTTTAAACAACTACTGTGTTCTCTTCCACGTTTTTTCGCTATCTTCCCCCACCCTTCACGTTGCTCGTTTGAAAGAGGAAATTATTGCATACTCGGCGAACGAACGAAGGAAGGAAAAAGAAAGGCGGAGAAAGGGGCAGGGAAACGGTGGAGGAAAAACTTCGTGATTAAAGGTGCTTCGGCTTGTTAAATTATTCGGTAAGAAAGTGCTTGGCATGGCATTAAAGATTCTATCGTGAGAAGTTTCGGACGCTATTTCCCTCGCAATTATCGATGAGTCTAATGAATTTGTTCCTACTTCCCTCTTGCCTCGTCCTACGCCGTTTTTCTGCAAATCTCAAATGCATTAAACATTTCAGTGTCACTGGTGAACGGCGGGCATTCCCATTTCTTAAGTAATTACAGAGAATAACGTGGATTTCAAGAATGAGAAAATTACAGCAAGGGATTGTTGCCTTGTGTATCCTTAATTGGCCCACTTTTAAACGTACATCCTGGATCTTGGTATTAACGACACGCGAGCTCCCTCCGAGTAGTAACGAATATCCTTCGCAGCCGCAATAAAATTTAATTCGTTAATTCGTAGTATCGACATCATGAAAGCAACTGGACGCAACACGATAAACAGATTACAAGATACTTGCCGGCCACGGTGCCTTCGGGGCGGGTTTTACGTTTCTGTATTTGTAATGCACTTGAATACATTCTGATGCAAATTCGAACAGTTTCTTTAGATCGAGATTATTAAAACAGAAACTTATCTGTATTTTAAATTCGTTCGAACATACGTTTCTTCGTGTTTAATTATATGTGTATCGTTATTTCTACATCTATTAACTGCTATCATACCACATTAAAGGCGATTTCAGAGGCATTATGAAACATAGTTATAAAAGATAAGATCGTTATAACTTACCGCGTAATCTCGGTTACGGATCTCGGCGTGCGTAAAATGGCGTTGAATTTTCCGCTTCCTACGTTTGTCGTTAGAAGGTATTTTTATTCCTCCTCGGTCCTTACGTGACTTCTCATTGCTTCTTTTCAAACGAGACACGCAAACACACACATGTCGACAGATGGTCAATCGAACGTTCTACAGCGTCGTTGGCAATTCCATCAAACGCTCTTGTAACTCTCGATCGGATAGAACGATAAAACTTTTCGAGCTTTCCTACTTCGTTATTGCAATTCATATTATTTTTAATTACTTGCGATTACTCTGACGAACAACATGTCCGATCGATAAAAAAAATTAGATAGATCGTTTCGTTCATTGATAAATATTATTGTCGAACCAAGTGGGAATGACATCTCATCGATATAATTTCCTGCTGCGTCAAAGTTAATTCGAGGAACAGCGCAACACGGTTCGTTGTACCTTCGAGGCACGAGTAAGAAAAAGTGAAACGATCACGATTGGACACACCTGTAACTGCATGGCCATTATGCGATGTTGTCGTGTCGATTTCGAAATTCGATCGCCTCGGATCACCTAAGGTTTCTCGACCGTTACTCGTTGTCACCGGCTCTGCCAGATTATATTTGGATTTGCATACGATCGACGCGAGTCATGAGCTGCCGCGTTACAATCGCACTAACACATATTCCCGCTTCCGTATCGCATCATACGGAACAATTCGACGCGTTAATTACGGAGGCACAAACGAGATATACGAGAATCTCAGGTAGAAACGTGTCACGCCGCGAAAACACTTGATTAATTAATCGGCGAATTGAACGTTGACAAAAAAGTTAGGTTACGGTCTACTCGACGAGTCAAAACGGTTCTTACTAATCACTGAATATACCGCGTTGATATTTATCATAATTGGATATGGTAAATCATTTTAATTAAAAAGAAAAGAAATACATACTTACGACAGTGCGATATAGATATTCATAGAAAAAAAATTATACGTGGAATTGTTCGTACATACATTACACTGATTAGACTTTCTTTTACACGCTACTTCCGCTTTCGCTGCGCCGGAAGTGTTTCCATAATTAATTCGTAGGAAAGATACGTATCTGGATTAAACGAGCGGTAAAGCAGAGAAGAGATTTCTTTCTCGATTTTAACGTTCGCACCATTTCACCGTTATTTTCCATGGTAGAAAAGACGAGACACCGATAAGCGCGGGACAAAGTTAGGTCGGCGTCTGCGCATCGAGAAATTCGATCGGTCCGTCGATGATAGATTTTAAATCCGCAGCACTGTGCTGTTCGATAATAATTGGAAGAAGAACGGTTCGCGTACTAGTCGGTAGGGTGTGTGTACAGCGCGTACAGGCTGATGTTAGACGTTTGATTAATAGCGTCAGCGCTCATTGGTCACGCTACTAATAAAGGAGCGTTCACAGGTATTAAAAGTTCGCGCCTCTGCGTCCACGCCGGTATGCTCGTCGTCTTCGGTCGTTGTGGTCGAGAGTAGTGCGATATAACGAGGGAATGGCGTGTCTTGCTCATAATTGAAGCGAGCACCTACAATCCAATCGTTCTTAATCATTCGAATTCATCTCGCCTGCGAGTTCCGTTCTCCATTATTGCTCGTTGCCTTGCCAAGTCGCGAAAGTTATACGAACCTCCGCGTTCCTTTACCGCCAATAACAAGTATGGACGAATGACGTTTGGGCAGTTACCGTCCCAGTTCGAGTAAAAATATAATTCGACACGGTAGGTAAGTTTAAAATGTTTGCCGCTATTCGTTCAATGTTAAACGTTCGATTTCGTATGCTTATACATCGTACGACAGGAGGTGTATATATAAGAAGGTAACGGTAATCGACGCGAAAACACGTGGATTTAAGTACGTGCTCGAGACAAGCGAGTGTTCGTAAATTCATTTTGCCCTCTCCTTCGTAGTAAAAGGGCGAAGAGATTCGCGAAGAGCGAAAATGGCGGAGATTACGCGAAATTATGCAAATGCGCGGCATTGTAAAGGGGATCTGTTTTTCGTTTTATTGGACTGGGGCCTGCGGTATCCTCGGTCGTATAACCGAAACAAAAGCTTACCTAACGCAGAAACAAAGGGTGTAGGGGCGAGTAGAAATCTCTTGGGGGCACACATGCAACGAATTTAACTGCTTCCCCAGGCATTACTCTTGCTGGGTTTCTTTTATTCCCGCCTATTCTCCAACTACCCTCTCCTATCGGTCTTCGTATCCTTCTCACATGGTTTACTATTTGCACAAGCGAAGATCTTTCGGTTTAACCTTTACCTGCGATATAAGGCATTATCCTGTTACGAGATCTGCAGACTGAATACATGTTACGCAACGCTTGCCTAAATATCAAAATATACATTTATGCTTAGAACTATTTATTAACAGTAGATTTTCTTCTGACAGCTTATAAATCGATATGCAAGCTTGAAGGACGGTTGCTTTGAAAGGATATTCATTATGCCTCTGAAAGTCCGGAGTCTTCGTAACTGCTTTTAAAAGGTGACAAAATCCCCTTAGAGCACGCTTCGCAAGGGTGGACTAAGTTACAATTAATTAATTGACTTCGAGTCCCTGTAATTCATGCGGTGAGTCAAACTTAATTAATTATCCTTCAGGATCAGAAAGGAAAAGGTTGGGTCAGGAAGAACTTTTCACCTTCCGATTCTAAAGGCTATTTGTAATGCTTTCGCCTATAAACCATTTACTTCCTATGAACTGTACATTAACAATTGGTTTCTTACACTGATATTTCATTAAGCAGTGAATTGCTAACGAAGATAAAAACGTTATTCGTATTTCGACTACTTAGTAAGAAGTATTTTCGAAATAAGTGCTAGAATTAAAACTAAGCGTCGTGCAATATCGATGAATGTAGCGACTTCGTCCCCGCCCCCATATCCGACATCGATAAAATAGGTTGAAATGTCAGTGGTTGGGAAGGCTATTAATTACAAACACCCTCCGCTATTGTAACGTCGCCGATAACTTTTCTATTATCCTGTTAAAGGGGATTTAAGGCCGTGTAGTCTTAACAACGGCACGCTTGTGGGGCGTATAATCCTTACTATCATTATCCATATTTCCTTTTTTTAACACGACTTTTACATCTGCTGCGAAACGAATAAAAATTCGAAATCTCGTTATCCGGGAAAGACGACGTTCAGCTGTTAGGCTATACGATACAGGGGCACGATTTCGTTCTTGAAGTCATGAAGTTTGAGGTAAGGACCACCGCGTACACGTATGGTACGGCCCTTTGTTGTTAATGGAGGCCTTGATGATTGCGGACGATCGCCGAAGGTGTCTGCCTGTCTGACAAGCCGACACTCTACATTGTAATTAATCAATATTACATCGACAATGGACTTCGAGGCAAGGGCTATCGTTGTAATTTGCTGTTCTTCTCCCTTTTGTTTACGCCGCAATCGGCCACAGCTGCGATTTTAATTGCACCGCTTTAGCGGGATACAGAGCTGCGCGACTTTCAAAAAATCGCTCAAACGAGATCCTGCTTGATGAGTCCTCGCGATACCGATTGCATCGCCTTCGTAAATAGCTTCGTCGATTTCACACGCGTGCCTGTATGAACGATAACAGTCCTATATAACGATACGATTACTTAACTAAACGATTTCCTCGGTGTTTTTTTTTTTTTTTTTTTTTGTGTGGAAAATCTGCCTTAAACGAGGGTGAAAATTAATTGGTAGGAGAAAAAAAAAGAAAGAAAAAAAAAAAGAATCAGGAAGGAAGAAGAGAAACGGGCGAAAATTTGGCGAGATTCTAGCGTAGAAGCGGGAAAGGGTAATTACTAATGATCGCGGAGGATCGTTATTAACCCTTCTGGTGGCGAGGCATCAGGCTTCGGACGTAGCAGGACCATTGTCCATTCCGCTAGGTTCATTACGGTGTTCCAGTAGGGAATGAGGCGATGGTCGGCGGGATGAAGTAAAAAAGGGGTAAAAGAAAAATAAGAAAAGTGTCGAGGTCAGAGGAGACCGAACGGCTACCGTGAATGGCGTAGCCTGACCCAAGAGCTGCCGGGCATCAAAGGGCCTCAAAAGGGCCGCTTCGAACCTCGGCTGTCCGAAGCTCATTTGTTTTCACCGGCGTATGGAAAGATCGATCGGCCGATGTCTTAACCCTACACTCTCACAGAATCATCTGCTTTCGATAAGAAAAATTCTGAGGCATTAATTAGATCGGCCGGTAATAGAGTCATGATGGAAAACTGATTGCCGCGTGGAAGTTCCGGCAATTTACTTACGTCAAGCGTCCTCCGCTATGTTTTCTTCAACATTTTCTTCCTGATCTTCTTGTACAGGCTTCTTGCGATACCGGCGATCAGTTCGATGGATAGTCGTTAATTTTAATCGACGAAACGATTTGAAATCGTTCGTTCGAAGAACAAAACGACAGAAGCTACGACGAATTCTTCCGATCGTCTACGAAATCGTCGTATCTACATGTTCTCACGGCAAAAACATGTTAGATATCTTACGTGATTGCAACGAATGAAAATTCCAAAAAGAGAGAGAAAAAAAAAAAAGAAATATCGGATGAGGAAAAGGTTACGGGGATACTAGGATTGCATTTACAAGGAGCGCACGCGGTAGTCGAGAAACGAAGTGAAATTATCGATGCGATTGCCACTGAAACATCTCTGGACGAAGGGCCGACAAAGGGTCGATCAGCGATTCTCTCCATCTCGCTTCATCTGGTTTCTTTTTCGAAAGATAACCCCACAGTGGCCACCTTTTTGTTTGCACAGTAAGATTGCTTGCCTCTTGCTCGGAAATTGACCGAAGATTGCGGCCGACCGACGTTTGCTCTGCGGCCACGGCCTTAACTTTTGCGCTACCACAAAAATATCATTGGCTTCCTCCTTTTCTCTGCCAACTTCTTTCTCTTCTTCTTCTCCCCTTCTTGGTATTTCTTCTCGGTATCAATTTCTTTTGCATTTTACGCGTCCGTGAAAAACCAAACGATCTTTTAAATTTTTCTTCGTCGAAAGAGTCGACGCTGGAAACGTCATCCGCTTGCGGACGCACTGCCGAAAGAACTGTTTGTTATTACGAGATACCGTTTCAAATTTCTCCGAAAGACCATGGAGATAGTGGCACTTTGATAAAACCGTTCTTTCCTCGTACGATTTGAAGTCGAAACAAAGGATAGTCGTTGGAAATTATATCGTACAGATTTTAATACGAGTTAACCACAGAACTTCTCTTTTCCCTCGCGTACTTCTCTTTCCTCCCGGCTCGAAGAGATGATGTCTAAGCTTATTATCGAGCCCCTCGAGACTTCTCTTTCTCTTCGTCTGACTCGTAGGCTTTGATCGAAGTTGATGGAGCGAGCACCGAGCTAACCGCTCAGAGTATTATGTGTCGAAAAATATTCAAGAAAACCTCTTGGGCCAGTCCTTCGAGGAGCAATGACTTTTGTTCGCCACGATACTGTCAGAAGCGATTACTCGTAATGGATCGCGCTCTTAATGCTCCTCGTGGGTTAGAGAATTATCCGTGCTAGCGTCGAAGCAGCTAGCGCGTTTAAAAGGGCGTCGTACGAGGTCATCGGATCGCGGTAACAAGCCGCGTGATTTCAGCGTACAATTAAAAGTAGGATGGCTCCTCGATGCGCGTTAATACGACCGAGTCGAATCGTTTGATCCTCGATGGAAAAATTCGCTCGATTCAGCGCCGAGAGAAAGGAAAGATTTATGACGTTTCTAACGGCCGTAAATCATTGGTATCGTAAACAGCCAATAAGCCGAGATCAAAGAGACATTAAACTTGGCGCGGAGGAAGAGAAAGAGCGAGAACCGGTTAATCGTTGTAGAGGAGCGATTATTAAATAAAAAGAAGAACGACAGATTATCTTCTCCTAGAGAGGCTAATTACGAGAGGCATTAATTAACCACTAACGACGCAGGATTATTAACGAACAAATCGGTTCTCCTTACGAGAGGACAAGGTTTGATCGACGAGCCATGAGTTTAGCCGGAGGCAACTACGACGACCAATCGATCCGCCGATCGATCGATCGGATTACCGACGTGCATGATCCTCGTTGCGCCGGGAATCGTATGGACGATGTCGTAGGATCGATTGCGGAACGAAAGACTGTGAACTAATGCACAGGAGACACAAGGGAGGACAGACGCACGGGAAACACGCTATTGAATTACCATAAAACGCCATGATTAACGTAAAGTAAACGAATATAATGCCGCAATGACCGCAGCCTGTTCTGTAGCAGTTAAAGTATGTGCCCTACATGGTTTCCCCTATCTCTCTGCCATCTTATTTCTTTCGCGCCGTTCGTCGCACAGTTCTCCACGAGAGATGATAATTCTATTATATTTAGGTAAATTCGAATTTAATTGTTAGTTGAGAGTTACGATAGGCATCTATAATGAGAAACATATCTGGCAAAATGAAATTATAATCAAGGCGAAGTTAGAACTTCGCACGATCCTTCAACTAGATCTTACTTAGATGTTTGATTACCGGGGGGACAATTTGATTTCTCCAACCTTTGGAATCTCGGCACACGATCTAATTGTTCCGGCAGAAATTCCGGTGTTTTTTCCTTAAAAGACTTAAGTGGCCGATGTGCGTGCACGAGTGCGTGAGAATTGACATGCGTGCGTGCGTGTGCGTGCGCGTGACGGTGTACGGTAGGACAGAACATATGATACATATGGGAACGTTAGGCTCTGTGGTTTGAAGCCCGTAACGTGTGGCCAGGGCCGTAGGAGCTGGAAGGCGCTTGAACGAGAAAAGGGGGCCACGATCGGCAAGGAGAAACGAAGAAAGAAGCGAATAGTCGAACGATCGTCGTGCTTCTGCGTCTCGCCACGTTATTACACGTGCATTTAGCCTTCGTGGATTGCGCCAGCGACCGGCCAGGCTTGATTTCCGATCGATCGTAGTGTCTCCAATGACAGGAATCGCTATCGAAGCCTAGTAACGATACTAAGATTCTTCTCAAATTCCATTCGATTAATAGAAATCTTTCCTTTCCAAGGTTTACTTTGCTTTAGCTCTGTTTCGCGTCTCGATCTGACGTTCGATGAAAGTGATTTTACGATCGAAAGAAACGCGTCTATCAGCTCTTCTTCTTCTTCTTCTTTACTAGATCATTACGACTGAAAATTCACGGTGTGTGGTCACGGCGGTCCCCTCGAAAGAGAGCGCCGAAAGGGGTAGTACATCGATATATATATATATATATACGTATATATTGTGTATCATTCTTCGGTGCATTGCGCAAGCTTGTGAGAGAGCCGATTGACCGATCAGTTACAAAGTCTTTCTTGTGGCAAGACCGCATTCCGTCTTTAACCGGTCCCTTCATCGACTCGTCGGCTCGATCTCATCGATGAATTCGTCGATCCGGCAATACCCACGATTTTTACGATCCTTCGACCAGGATCAGGCTTCGTCGCTTCCTTTCTGCAGGAATGTAACGTCGATCGGGAACATCGTACGACCCGCACACACAGACCACGTACTTGCAAGTTCCACGACTTCCGTAACCGGTAGCATTTACTAATCACCGCATCTATCATGCAGATTCCTCGTAATTTGAAATTTACAGCGTGTCTTCGAAATTACGCGTCTTCTTTCGACTTGAAGTTAGAAGAGAGTGTGCGACCCCCGTTGCTTTCGAACACACGATTTAACGTCGCTGTTTTGATGAATGTGCGTTTTCTATATCTACCTCTTCTTCTGTAACCTGCTGCAGCAGGTAGCAAGAGCGTAACTTCGTCTGATTGATAAAACACCAGCGATCTGCATGCCGACACGCACTTGCGTAAATACCTATATGCAAGAGTTACGCGTTGCTGGGTTCAATCCGTGAAAGAATCCTCGCGGAATATACAAACAAACGCAGAAAGCGTAAACCCTTGGCTGTTGACTGCAGCATCTTTATCTCTTGTTACTCTTGTTACCGTTGGTTCCTGCTAATGACGTAATCGACTAACAAGAATTCCAGCTACCTACTTCTCGTGCTCGATCGTTTCCTCTCTCCGTTAACGTATCTCGCGGACCATCTCGTTCCTCAATCTCGGTAATCGGTTTTAATGTTTCGCGGTGGAAGCAACTGCGGCTAAATTGAGATCTCGCCGTGCCGGTTCGTCCAGTCTGGCCGAGGTGAATTTCATCGATTCACCCTTTTCCCTCTAGGAAAGCGGACGCGCGCGTATAATCAGCCGCGCGGTCTTCCTAATTTCGCGCTCTCAATTTCCTACGGTATAGAAAAATGCATAATTCGTCGGGGTTCCGTTGGCTTAAAAGTTGCACGGTTTGAATTATCGGCAACGTTGGTTCGCCGGAGAACGATCGTTCCATCGCGAGGGAGCCGCAGCATGGGAAAAGGTATTGGTCATAATTTCTGCTCGTATAAAATTGGAATCGCGTGGTGTTTAAATCCGTGGTCTGGACGTAAAGCGCAATTTATCGGATTAGACCGTGGGGTCTAAGGGGGTCGTTTCGTTTCTAAGGAGCAACGAGTGCATCGATGCGCGATACACCTTAGGCGAGAATAAAATCGCCGGGAGTGACGAAGGGTCGCGGCAAAAACGCGCTCTCGAAGAGCTAATTTTTCATTCGTCTTCTCGGTCTATTTGGCTCCTCTACTCCCTTGCATGCTACCACTTACGTGTAGATCGGCCAAAGCATCCATCAACCACGCGGCGGTGGTGACTTCTAGATGCAGAAAAACTTAATTACCTTCATTAAGCGAGGCTGCCTGCGTGATCGCGGCTGATCAGTCCCCGATTTCGTCCGCGCCGTGTTCCTCGATCATTTTCGAACGATTCGTCTTGGATCGCCTGTCAAATCAACATTCCTGCCACCATACAAAAATTAATTTCGCAACGAAG
Source organism: Bombus confusus (assembly GCA_014737475.1). Taxonomy (NCBI): domain Eukaryota; kingdom Metazoa; phylum Arthropoda; class Insecta; order Hymenoptera; family Apidae; genus Bombus; species Bombus confusus. Next base: position 182,080 of record JACXIV010000048.1, read on the forward strand.
CAACGGACCAGCTTTCTCGTCGCTTATTTTCATTTGGAACTTGGTCGAGTCGAGCCGAGTTAAGGATCCGCTCCGATTCCTCCGTCTAATAATCGCGTAATCACGGCGCTGTTGTTCATCGATTAAAAACAAACACGCAACGCCAGCGATCATGGGCAATTAGAAACTTTATTACTCGGCTCGTGCCGTTGCAACCGCGCCAAATGGGAGCGAGAAAGAAGCCGAGGCTCGAACAGCGCGAATGCGTGTGCGCGTGCACATGCACTTTCGCAGTAACGCACGAGATATTATACAATGCCTTCCCCTCCTTTTTTCCCCTCCCCCGTCCGCTTAATGACTCGCCGCCGTAGTGCCGCCAAAGGGGCGAGCTTCGTGCCATTTTATTTTTACTTCCGCAGGCACCCTATAGGCACCCGCTATTAATTGCCGTCGTTCCGCACCGACTTCGCCGCGAATCCATCTACAACCACCATCACGGCGAATACTTCTGCGTGCCCGCGGGGTTTCCGCGCTTAAACTTCCGACCAAAGACCACGCTAATTTCTCGCTCCGTACTCCCTGTAGTCAGAAAATTCAATCGACTACGTAGGCGGAGACCGCCATTGTCCCTCGATACGTAACAATTTGCGTACAAGTCGCCAACGAACGATATTACAGCCTGACGGCTGTAAAGCGTAGCCACGATCGTGATTTCCAGTGTATTTTTACACCGCTTCGTCGTCCTACCACGTACGCAAGAATTCCTGTCACCGAACTTTCCATTCGTTTTGCATTTTTTTTCATTCTCGCGAGACGAAGTGAATCTCGGATTTCAATTGAAAATCAAACTTCTCTCGCTTTACGGTAATGGACGCACGAGAACCCGTACGTAGAACGTTTCTCCAGCCGATAAACGATGAACTTTCAACGCGATTCAACTGCGTACTGGTTGGTTTCCGCGTTATCGACGTATAAAATCTCCCATAACCCGCGACATACGCATTCGTTCGCCGTAGACAATTAAGAACAGATAACTGTATCAGTTACTGTATCATGCATTAGCCGTATTGTCAGCAACGTCTTCATGGTACCTTGAGCGCGCATGTATAACCTGGCACGACGTGAATGTGTTCCCCTGGAAGGGGGCAGGTGTGGAGAGGAACACGCCGATTAAGGAGGTGTCTATGGGAATTTATGCTCGCGTTAATTCACGGCAGCGGAGTTCAGCTCCGCTCGTAGCCGCCGCTTCGTTATAGTCCTTTGCTCTCGTTTAACGGCGGGCAATAACGAGCGGACTACCCAGCGACGCGATAATAAAGCAGCAACGATAATGACAGCAAGAAGGGAGTCTCGTCGCGCCATTACTCTTATCGTCATCTTCGAACGCGGATTGCCATTGTCATGTACTGGAAAATTGCCTTCGGCAAAATGCTGCTGGAACACGAAAGGGGAAAATGAAGGTATTCCTTTGCCGAAGCGGTATTGCTAGCTGCTATCTATCTCGTCCTCTAATTCAGTTACACGATCGATACCGTGCGAACGAACGTTTTCCAAGACGGGGAATCGCTACACACCCGGACACAACACCGGAAGAAATATATTGCTAATCGCGTAGTAGACGCGAGACGTACACCGATTTTAGCGGCGTTTCTTGCGAGTAATATGGTCACGGTGGTTTCGTCGTGGGGCGCCAGGGATTTTAAAGCTGTGAGAATCGCTAAGAACCGGGGTTAGGTCGAATTTGGAAGATTACAAAGCGAGTCAGGTATCGTAGAACGAAGACGAAGCTTGTTAAGAAACGAAAGAAGGGTAAGGGTAGTAAGTAACTGGATTGTTTAGCAGGTAGAAAGCTATACAGAGTGTTTTAAGATGACAAAAATATTTGAAGATCACGATGGAAAAGGATTACGAGGAATAACGTAATCGGTAGGTTTTATTTTCGCCTGTACCTGTTTCTACGAGACTCGTGCGACGACGAGTTGTGCAAACAGAAGGGTTTCTCGAGGTTGCTGCTGCTGCGTGCACGAACTATGGAGAAGCGTTCGGACGTTTCGACCTTTGTCGGCAAGAATATTTCAGTAGCAATCATATCGGTAATTCACCAGGCTGATTGTCCCTGACCGCAGTCCGATCCACGAACGGGCATCGTTCTTTATTTTATTCCGTCCTTATTTGGTCAAAGATAAACTCTAACGGATCCGTGGCTAGCCATATCGCGGAGGAATATATGGACGAAGAGGAGGGGGGGGGGGAAAGATGAGATCAAAGGATCAGCATAAACGATCCAATCAGTCGAGTAATTCGCCGTGATTGCGTGGTATTGGCGCTGACGGACCGTTCTGCTACCGTGCTGAATATCGTGCGGCTACGTTAGAAAACAATCGTCGAATTGCTGCCGGACCCTTGTAGAAAACGACCGAATCTCGTTCGATCTTTCAGTTCCCACGCCAAACAACTTCAAGGATAACGCTTCACCCGAGCCTCTTTCTCCTACGAATACCCTAAGGGTAGTTAAGATACCGAGAGCAAACGGTTTACTGGTTTCAACGTTTAGTCTCGTAGATGGGGAAAACTTGAGTTGCTCTCCAAAAACATACGTATCCATTCTGTACCATCGTTTACAGGAAAGTAGATATTTTTCCTCGCTAAAGATTACACCTTTACCTTTTGCGTGGCTTATTAAATTAGGATGATACGCTGTCTCACGTCTGCAACAATTACGATCCGACGGGTGTTTTTAAAGATCACCGCCGAGGCCGGCACGGTCAATTAGTGATCGGGATCGTCACCCGGGTCCGCGTATCGTATTTCCAACGTGGGAGGTCCACGGTATCTCTTCCGAAAGGATGAACTCGTGGAACTCCATAAGAGGCTTCCACGGTATGGCCTCTGACGCGTTTGGAAATCCTTGGTTTACGTGGAATACAGAAGAAAAATTTTCGCGACGCTCCGACGACAAGCTTATTGAATGTCTAGCCGCGACCGCAACAGATCGTTTCTACAAAAAGACGGTAAAATATTTGAGAGAATCCGGTTCCGTACTATCAGCTAGAAAATCAGATTCGCTCGCAAGGAAATTACTATGCGAAGACGCGTGGTTCGAGAATTATAATTGCCGCGCTATAGAGGGACGAGGAAGGAGGATCGATGTATCGAGGGCGTTTCCCGGCGTAATGCGACTGTCGATTACGTATCAGCGCGAGTAGTTAACGAGAATCATTAATATACATTGTAGTCGATCGTGAACGAGAAGGAAGGTGTCCGCATGTCCGCGACGGACGAATTCGGGTGCGATCATGCAAGAAATCTGGCCGAACGAACCGGAAGGGACGGGTATCCCGTAACACGATCGGGCCAGTACGATCACTTCGGTGATCCCTGATGAGGTACACGTATGTAAACGTGAAATCGTGATACGAGATCGTCGCCGAAGAAACCGGCACACTCGTCCTCGCCTCTCTACGAGAAACGAGACGAGTGTCGACCTGTCCCGAACGATTAGCGCGTATACTGTGACGCGAGCCAACGGGAACCAGAATCCTGTGAAGATTAAAAGCTTCGTTGTGCCGGAGCACAGGAAGACGCGTGTTCCACCGTGGTTTTGCATTACTTTTCTTACATGTGTTTCGTTTGTCGTTGCTCCGTTAACGAACGATGCTTCGAAGTTGCGGTAATAGGCGAAATGCAACGTGACTTTGCAAAGACGAGAGGTCCACGTCTAGGAATATTAGAGGGTCGTTAGAAAGAATTCTTCCGAAAAAGGAGAAATTCTTTCGACTCGGTGTTCGTCCGTTGCGAATCGCTCAGAGATCGGCGAATTTGACCGAGAAAACTCTTCGGGGATGTATATATTGTGAGGTTGCCTTAAGGGCCGCTGCGCCTAATGGAGGGTGTCGCAACAAAAGGAGGAACCGGGTGTCCCTTCGGCTTGTTGACTAAATAAAGGATTGCAAATTTTCGATTCGAATGGCCACAGGTCTGTGCACTCGCCTGGCTAACGGTCGTCGATTTGTCACACGGCTTATACCAGGCTCTGCAACTTTGGCTACCCGTAACTCTACGAATAAACGATTTTAACGTGGCTTCCGTGACACAATGCCTCGGTAACTGGTCTAATGTACCGAGGAAATTATTGGGGGCAGGACATTGTAAACGGCCGCTTACGGTGCAAATAGATGCCGAGTACAAGACGTCGACGTGACTTAATAAACCTCTCTAGTCCAGTGGGAATAACCGAGAAAGCAATTTGTCTTCTGCGTTCGAGAGGAATCGATCGTCGAAGAGTTAATTTTGGTTACTCGGACAATATCATTGGAAGTGTTTTAA
>JACXIV010000048.1:192330-278556 GCA_014737475.1 Bombus confusus
GGGGGGGGGGGGGGGGGGGGGGGGGGGGGAGGGCAAGCGGAGCAAGGAAATTTTGGTCGCCTCGGAGAATCGCGCGACGATCGCCACGCAATAACCAGCGGAAGAGATAACCGAGAGAAGTCGGGCGACGCGACGGTGACAAAAAATAAGGAGAAAAGGGAGAAAAAGGAGAAATCGGATAACGCTAATAGTTCGCAAAAGATTTGGCATTAAGAGCTGGCAGGATCGGGATCGCCGGCAGCTCGATCCAACAGCAAATTCGTAATTCACAGTTTCGTCGGAGCTCGTTTATAAGAGGCGTCGGGGGCACCGCAGTCGCTTTTGGATTGGCTGCGAGAAAGTTTTTGTCCTGTTATTTTTGTAATTAAAATTAACAACCGGCACGCTGCCAAATTGTCTTCTTAGTACGGTCTCCTCCCCATCGGTATCCCCGTGTCGTTTCTCGCCGATCTCCCTTGGCAATGCAACTGCTTTGAGCAAAGAAAAGGACGGCCGATGCCTGGCATCATCAATACGTGTCATCGTGTTATACGCTTATCTTTATACGTATATACGCGTATTATATAACGCGCACACGATGCAGCATTTAGCGTACAACGGCGTGCCACTATTATTTCGCGAATTAATCATATTTTTTGCCTCGCACGCACGACAGAATCTCTCTGTGATGTTCTCTATGCAGATTTCTATTAAACTTTATTTCTTCTATTCGGCGTTTCGCCTTACTCGATGCAACAGGAAATGTTTGTGCCGGATCGGATGCCCGCCAGTGACATCCGTCATACACACAGGCCAGAGCGAACAATTTCCTCTGCCGCCAGCAAAATTCCAGAATCACCACGTTCGTTGATTTTTCGCCTTTGCCCTTTCCTTCGCGCCACCCCTTCCTTCCTTCCTTCCTTCCTTCGTCGTTATCGAAGATATGTATCCGGCGGCGAGAAAAGAAAAACGAAAGGTCAGAAAAGAGGCGAGTAGTAGTTAAAAGATGGCAGTGCCACCATCATCAATATGTGTCACGGAACATGTACTGCTCTCGATATATATAACGCGCACAGCCGCACACCGTTGCACACGGACGACCAAGTATTTACTACGGGACCGCCTTAATTATCTCTCGCCCTCTCTTTTGGCGCGGCCACTCAGTGTACGACGACGTTGCCCGTGCTTTTCTGATATCTGCCGCGATCGGTCTGTTCCTTCTAACGACCGGACACACCGTATAAACTCGAGCCGCGCGTCTCTCGTCTCTCGTCTCTCGAACCTCGACCGTGTAAAAGACTATCCACGTGTGTTCCAGAGCAACCGATATAACCAGCTGCCGTGCATCTCCTTTTCCCCCGAGCCGCGTTATCGTCCGAGAAAAGAAGACGACCCCTTCGTCGATAGGCGCGATCAAGTCGAGCGCTCGTCGATTTCTCCACCTGAGAAAGATTCCGCTCACTACGCGCAGATGCTACGTACGCCCGAACAGATCGCAACGATCCGATCCGTTGCTTAATCGAATCGATAGTTGTCGGCGTTACGAATTTATCGTGTCACCGCAGTCTTCAACGAAAACCTGCAGCCACGCTGATGCAAATTGCAGGACCACGACGGTGGGGGATAACATATCATTTCCTTCTTTCTCTCTTTCTTTTTTTCTCTCTTCCTTTCCGCTAATTACATAGCCTGCTGTTGTACGACTGTAGCCTCGCTTGACCTCAGCAAACGCTTCTTCTTGGCAACTTTTTTCTCGATCACGACGATCGCGAACCTTCCATGGCCAAACTTTGCGCGAGAGAGAAACGCACACGTACACACAGAGAGAGGGAGAGCGATGGTGCACGGCGATGCCGGCTAAAAATGATCCAATTTTCAAGATAGATTCCTTAAGAGCAGCGAACACCGGTCAAAGAGAGTCGTATTAGAGACGGTATTCGGTAGTCGAGCGTAGCGGCGGCCTCGATCCTCGTGGATCGTTGAAATGATTCCACTTATCCGCTACGGGGAGTCCCCGAAGAATCCAATGCCGGTACAAAAGCCGGTGGAAGCGAACTCGATCGCCGCAGGACGCCCAGCTACCGAAGATATTTCATTTACCGGACAAAAACTGCCCCTCTTCCCTGCCTTCCGCTTGCCGTTGCCTCGGTTCGTTGCGAGGACGAGCGGTCTAAGGGAGGAATTCGAATTAATATTCGGCGCTGACGTATGAAATTACAGGCAGCCTTGTCTGCCGTTCCTGTCATCGTCGTTCTCGTTGTTGCTGCTGCTCTCTTGCCGTCTTGACGCCTCTTGCCGTCCCGCCAGGAAACAAATGAGCGACGATCATCCTGTCCACTCGAGACACAATGGGAAACGACCAAGACCGCTGAAACCGTCTCGGATGCGCTGCCACGCCGCGCCGTCACGACATCCTACATATTGGATAACCTACTGTTCTTTAAAAGCGCGCGCTCAATTTGGCTACCGATTTTGCTATAACGAAGATCATTTTGCCCCGGTTGCCGAGTCATTGTTGTTCGGTTATTTGGTCCACTTTGAACACACGGTCGATGGAAAAGCCGAATGCCCTTCGGTCTTGTCTTTAACACCTATCCTTCGTGAATAACATTTTGTCACGGCTCGGATAGCGGTTCCACCGTCTTAACCGTCTTCCTTCGTGCCCGAAGAGGAAGTTTCTTTTGTCACGTGCGTCCGTTTCGTGACTACGTATCTCAACGAATTATTTAGCCAGGAAAACGAAACACGCGGATTTTTCGTACAACGCGATAAAACAACAGCAGCGGAGAAGAGACAGTAACGAGGAGTAACGTTCTAGCTGATAGACTAAACTTGCTCTAAATTGATCGAAAGTATTTTTGCTCGTGAAATTTCTTGTCGTCGCATACGCTATTCCTTCACTGGCTGCTTAAGGAAACATTAGTTACTGCAATCTGTAGCACCATCTCACGTGTAAAAAAATGTAAAAAATTACACGTAATTTGTTCTCGCTAATCTTCCATCTGAAGGATTTAAGCGAAAGCTAAAATACCAAGTGCAGTTCGTTACAAATACGTAGAACCTGATTCTGTCAAAGCGATATTATTACGAAGCGAGGGGACGGAAATTCGAAAAAACCTGAATACGCCTTTTCCGTGCATCGTTTCGCGAACAGGGCAACGATCTTCCGGAATCGAAATACGAAGCAAAAGAAGACTTCTCACCTGTTGGCCCCATTGTCCGCGAGATAATTTGGTTAAAGTAACTAATCGTTCGCTCTTTTCAGTCCCGCCGCTTATATACTCGATGCCGAACCGCGGCCCCTTTTGTCGTAATTAATAGTCCTCCCCGCAAGACCCTACTGCTTCTTCTCTAAATGATTCTTCATCCATCATCGTGCGCCCGACTTTTGAACCTTCGCCTTTCGATTTCCCAGAAACCGTTTCCCACCGGCGATGGCTCGCCTCGCTTCTAACATCGCGAACACCGATTCAACATTCTATACCGAACAACGTCAGCGAATAAACCTACGAAAGCTCGAACAGGAAATCAGTTTTCTCGATTCGATGAAACAACAAACGCGCCGATCGTTTCTTTTTTCTTTTTCTTTTCTTTTCTTTTTTTTTTTTCGACATCGGAGGATCTCGAGTTTTTCTCGCTTTGTGATAGCTACTACGGTTTTCGTTCGGCTGTCTTTTCGGTCTTTCATCGTCGGTGCCCCAGAAGTCGTTTCGGTGGATAATATCACGATCTTGAATTCGTTTGCCGAGTCATCTCTTAAGATGATAGTAATTGTTCGTTAATTTGGAGGCAAAGGAATCCGTTTCCATTTTGCGTTTCGAGGGAATGTTGGCTCGGTAGGTAGGAGAAAAAATTAGCTACGTTCCGTGGCAGCTGTGGCGGCTTTTAAGCGACACACCTGCTAATTTCTTCAAATGCCCCGATGGAACTGACCCGCGAGTAATCTTCCCCCCCCCCCCAAAAAAAGAAAGCACCGTTTGAAAGCGACTTTGGAGAAAATATAAAGGCGAAGAATGGGAAGTTCGTGGGTGAAACGTTTCGACTCGCGGGCAGTCGAAGAAAGGAAGAACGAAGCACAGATCGAACGATCGTGGATCACGCTGCGGTTCTCGAGTAGTCTGAAATTTCGTTGAAAGCGAAGGTGAAGAGGAGGAAGAGGCAAGAGAAAGCGTATAACGCACGCGCAAGGGGGCTGAAAATATGGGAGTGATTTAAACTAACACCAATCGCGACATCCGCAGGAAGGCAGCCAAGTAAACAATCCGTGTTCTCAGCGGTTCTCGCTAAATTCCACCTGCCGCGTCACTTTCCCCTTGCATGGCGTAAATTTATCGGATCCGCCTCTTCTCGAGGCAACGAAATTCCCTGAAACGGTGCTGCATGCTGAATCCAGAACCGTGTTTCGTTCGTATCGTGCGATACTCGATACGTTAACCGAAATTACGTATTTTGCAACTAACGAGGGAATCAAGTTGTCGTTAACGAGGGAATGTTGGGCCGAAAAAGGAGAAAAAACCCAGCGTTCATAAAGCAGTCGCGGGCAAAAGTCGTAAATTCCTGGCAACGTATTTTATAAATGATTTACGAAACTCGTATGCAAATGTTTCCGCGCGCTAAAACGATAAGTTACAAAAATGTTGATAGTTGAAATATATCGTCGATTGGTAAATCTGATTCCCGCTTCCTCCTTTCTCCTCTTCGCCGCTGTTTCGCCACTTCGTCCTTTCTCTCTTCCTCCTCTTGCTCTCGCGATCGCGCTCGCTCTTTCTGCCTTTCCACGCCGCGCTTTGCCTCTCGTCCCTTCGGCCCGTAGTCGCGCGCACACGCGAGAGTGCGACTGCACATGCAATCGCATCTCGATGACTGTACCTGCCGGTGATTTAACGACTTGTCACCCACTTTATCAATTTACCGCCGCTGGAGACCTCGGGTTTACGCACGTAAACTGGGCATCCAGCGTGTACTTATAGTTTCTACCCACCGCGCGCAGTGTATCGGTTTAAGTAATGATTCTGTCGTCGTGCTGACTGCCGAACGGTTGCCGGGGACATTACTCACCTATAATCTGGAATCGAACTCGCCGGTTATCACGTGAAATTTCTTCACGTCCGCATATTAATCAACACCGATTCCCGGTATTTATCGTCGTCCCTCTTGATATCTCTCCCTCCCTCCCTCTCTCTCTCTCTCTCTCTCTCTCTCTCTCTCTCTCTCTCTCTGTGCTTTTCTTTTTATCGTTCGACTTTATCGTGTCCCGAGAAACAATTAGCCGTGACACGGGAAAACTCTTGGACGAGAATCCTGCAAGACAATATTTTTGTCTCGATGCAGCGTGCAACACACGAGCACCGTTGCTTCGAAAAATACGTTACACGAAACGACAAACGTGGATGTTATATCTTCGGAGCAGCGTTTCAACCGACGAGCAGCACGGGCCTAAAAATGGTCGGGATCGAGGAGGAAGATAAGGCGGGACGGTGTCCCTCGTGTTTTCGGAGTTTGCGTGGTAATTGTCCGAGCCATATGCTCGGCCGAAGCTCGCCCACCGAAACGATGCTCGGTGCTCGACGAAACTCGGGCTTCGGGTCTCGATTACGCGTAGCCTCTCCTCTTAATTACAATATTTAAATTCTCGCGGCCATGTGTTTCCCCGAAGGTTTCCCGGGCTTTATCTCAGGATACGGCGATGCGTCTATTTCAGCCACAGGGCGGCTGTTCGCGTGGGCACACGCTTTCACGCACGCAAATTGCAAGGGTTACGCGGAGAAAACTGTTGGCTAAACATTCGACGGTTATCGCGATCGGACGACGATAATTCATTACCTTAATACGATCGCATCAGATACAGCGTGTAAGTGGCCGCTCGGAAAAGAACGAGCTGCGTTTCCATAATTTTACAAGCGCCGAATGAATTATTTCTTTTTTTTTTTTTCTTTTTTTTTTCGCTACGCGCGATACTAACGATAATCGTCGAAAACCGTGTCCAACGTAAAGTTCTACGCGACTAGTGGATTATATAATTACGACGAACACGTTTTAACGAATTAATAAATAATACTCGAATCCTAGGTAGAACCTGTTTAGGTCGTACAGTTAAAGTTGGCGCGGAGTGTCAATTTTTGGCAGAGTTTTACGTAACGCGTTTATTTATGTTTCGCATAGAAAATTAATACGCGTGTATTATATAAGAGGATTATGCTTGTCGATGGCCAGTATGACATAATTCGATAGATTTCGCGATAAAGAAACTGGCGGAGAAATTACAAACGATTCACCGAGAAATTATACTTTATTACGCTCTTATCTTCATTGGGCGAACGGTATTTGCATATTCTCGTTAAGTCAATGGGAAGGAACGAGCTTTTTCTCTCGGGGTTAATAAAGGCAGGTAACTGCGGTGACATTAGAGTATCGCGGTAGAATCGTGGAACTGGCCGGACGATGATTTGTCATCGAATGGGTAACGATGCAAGCGACAAATCTCACTCGTCTGGCACATTGACGAGCGCCGATAATATACGATACTCGATAATGACAAGCTACCATCGATTATATCGTTTTCACTCCTCGTACACCTGCACGCGTCACGTTATCGTTTCGAAACAGGCGCGCAATTAAAGGATTCGATTAACGATAAACATCTCGTTCCGCGGATCTTACTTTTACGTTTTGCAATTTATCGTATCCTTAATGATGAATTATAGCGAGACATAGTTTCACTCTTGACTGTGAAATATGTCGTTCGATTAAATTTTATTTACCACATCGACACGAAACGAACGGCTAAAAGCATTCTAGGTGTTTTAATAGAAATTTACGATGCGGACGTGCCGCGATATTATTTAAATACGCGACACTTTGACCTCGATACGACCACTGATAGGTAGAAAATAGAGTGGAGACACGGCAAACGTTCGGTCAACGAATTTCATTGGAGCAGAATGGCTCGGTTTGCGACCAATTTACTGGCCCGTGTTCCATATTATTCCCAATTTTCGCCAACACGCTGGAAATAGGAGGCGAGACTGGTTGATTTTTCGAACAGGCGTGCGTTTACGCGAGTAAGTGGTTGCCACGATTACGCCTGGTGATCCCTCGCTTTTTTCTCCCTCCTCGCTGGTTCATCCTGTCACGTTGACTCGACCAACTGGTTTCGTCTTAATCTTGTTCGACGAATCTCCGTGACGTCGAGAAAGGTAGATCGTTAACGCGTTGCCGAGAGGAATTTCGCGCCACTACTTACCGATGTTTCGACGTTTCGGCGATCCATTATTCGCGGCGTAAATCGGTGCATGATCGGGACGTTTCTCGCGCCTCTTGTCGATCGATCGATCGATCGATGCTTTCGCCGCTTCTACCAAGTATCACGACCATCGAATCTTCCACTTTTGTACGAGATATTTGCAAAATGCGGCAGCAACACGGTTGCTGGTCGCAGGTTTTTCGCAGAAACGATTACGCCTACGTTGCGCCACGTACTCGTTATAACGACGTAAGAGCAGCGAAGCTGCAAGATCTGGAAATAACGAAACTTGCCTGCCAATTTGTTAACTGTTTAACGTACCCTCGTAAAATCTGGCATAAATTACGGTTAATCGTCATCGCTCCATACTGATTTTACACTCGAGCTCGCCCCGAGGCTGCGCGAGAGCAATTCATTGGATATTCTTCAATTAATTACGCGGCTACCCTCCAGCTTTCCGCGGCCATGCACCCGATCTACATGCAATAAAGTTTATAAGTATTTCCCTGTTAAACCTGCCCAATTACCACTGATTTCCTCGTGAAACGGAATCCGCGATAAATAATTTCGTGACGAGGCGATTAAAATACATTGTGCTTGAGGCCGGTTGAACACTTTACACGAGACCGCTTAAAAGGGCATAAGCTTCCGTGCTCGCCTTTCCGAAGTTTAACCGAGGGCATAATGCGTGCTCTTAGCGCTCGCGTCAGCGTACGAGCACTCGCGCGAGCACACGCATCGGCCAACAGATAAAACCGGCGGGAGCGAGATGGACGTCGAGGAAGAACGCGAGGCGGAAGGTAGAGAAAGAAAGAGGGAGAAGGGAGGCCGGAAGTGGGAGCAATTAACGATATAAGTGGTTCGCTGGTCTCGCAACGAGATAACATCGGCTAACTCGAGTCTAGCTCCTTTTCTCGAGACCATTCGATGGGAAGATAGTAAGCTCGAAAGAAGCAGGTGCCTTTTGGACACATTATACGCTGTTACTCACCTCGATCCACCTTTTTTCCCTTACTCTCTTCTCTCAGGCCCTTCTCCTTTTCTTTCTTTTTCTTCTTCTTCTTCTCCTTCTTCGTCTCCTTCTTCTTCTCCTTCTCCTTCTTCTTCTCCGTCGTTTCTGTTCGATCTGCCGTCGTCGTATCTTTGCCTCCGCCACCTTTGCGATCGCGCGTTCCCCCTCGATCGCCGCGTAATACGAGCGGGAACCTTTTGTACCGTGTTCGATCCGTTCGCGATTTGCCGATGTCGTCGAAATAACTTTATTTACCGCTAACCGCGATAATCGATCGGCGACCGGTTATTTGCATTTTATTAAATGCCCACCGGTTAATCGCTTTCCGCCTCGCTCGCCTTGTGTTTCCAGGCGACGCGTTATTAATATTAAGTAGACGTCGCGTCTCGACATTCCGGGTAAGCCAGAGGCCAGCGTACGTACGTATTGTCAGCGCTAAGATAGCGGCACGATAATCCATTAATCTTCCCCCGACGCCCCGTATCTGTATCTCATTTTTGTCTCTTTGAGTCTTTATTTCGTGCAATTTGTCCATCGATAAACTGTGCAATTTCAGTTGCGCGGCGCGTATTTCGTTACGATACCGATACGCGTCGTACCGCAGCAAAACGTGGAAAAGCAGAGGGATGGAAGTAAATGGCGAGGTTCGGATCTGTCGAAAAGACAGAGCTAGACTGTAAACGAAGGATCGAGAGAGAACAGGATGCGGGGGCAGTATACGGGTGTACTTTTGTTCCGGTGATTCTCTTTTGTCGCCCGTTTCAGGATGCAGAAGCCCGGCAAAAGCTCGATTTGACCGTGGGTTAACCACATCCTCTCGCCAGTCCCTTCTTCCCTTCTTCTTCTTCTTCTTCTTCTTCTTCTTCTTCTTCTTCGGTTTCCATCAGGCGTGTACCTTCGCGAAACGAACCGCGTGGAACCTTCACGCGAAAAAATGAAACTGTGATTTCCTACCGCTTTCAGCTAATAAGCGCATCCGTTCTCGGCCACGGTCTGCAATTATGCAAACGGCGCGCGCGCGCGCGCGCGCGCGCCAGCACACCACTTTCTTAAAACATTTTACGAGGCACACGTTCGGTGCGCGATATTTAACAGTGTGTTGCGTTCAAGCCCTGTCCCACGGAAGTGACGCTCGTTCCGCCGCCGAGCCTTCCATAGAAAGTATTATAAAAGGAGAGGAAAAAAAGAATAGAATAAATATCTCACTTTCCTCGTCCACGCGGTTTGTATCCTTTCACCGAAAGATCGTTAACACCCTATCCGCGACGAAATCTTTGCCTCGTCGATGCGTTTCCTGTCAACTGCCACTCTCTGACAACACCCAGCAACGATCGTGCTAAGCGCAACGTGGTTGCGCTTTCTCAACGGATCGAAGAATATTCGCGTTAGATGTTCTCGCGTTAACGAACACGCGTTCTACGCTTCGTAAACGTAAGTAAGAAACGTTTACGTGATCTGTGGTTTACGCTTAAGGTGTGTATTACGGCGAAAGGAAGCGCAGGCAAACCGTTGGGAAAAATCGTTGACGCGGCAGCGGTGGGCCACCGCTAATGGCATCGAAATTAATTTCACGTAATTGGGGATACACGAGAATGCGCGTCGTCCTGACTACCCGTTTTACCCTAATAGGAATAAAATAAGCCCTTATGCAGCAGTTAGCGCTCCAGCTCGCTCCTACATAATTGCAGCGTCGGCTGACCAACGCCGGAAATAAGCAAACGCGATTAAGCCCCGAGCACGCTGTCACGCTTCTCGGGTTTTACCTTCGACGACTAAGGCCCTAGCAAATTACACACCGTGGCACGGTCGGACTGCCGAAAATTCGCTCGGTAATGGAGACGAGACAGCCAGCGTCGTAATAGTCTTTACGCTCGAAATTCTTTCACGCGAATCGCGAATAAAACTTTGTCCATCCGATTTCCTTCTATATACCATTCTGTATACGACACAGTGCTCTTAAAAGAAGAAAAAAAAAAGTAGAAAAAATAGAAAAAAAGAAAAAAGAAAAAAAATCAGAACTCAACACCCTCGCGGAGAATACGAGGATATTGTACAACTTGTAAAGTCTCGTACGATCGAGTTACGTTGGAGAACTGTCGCGATTATCGATAAGTCTTTGGGTCGTTTGCTTGTTTGTTGCCGTAAGATGCGAAACGCGATCAAACAATCTACGCAAGTGCGTATGCAAATGGGAATGCAAATAAGCAAGCAGGAGGTGGACGCGATCTCTGTGTAGGCATTAACCCGATCGTAAAAGTCTTGAAATATTCATCGTCGCGTGAAAAACTGCTCGAAGGGCTGGAGTCTTTCGTTTAAAGGGCAATCTGCTGAGCGCGCGTTACCCGTGGGAAGAAGGGATCGATAGGCGAACCCCGAAGGATCGCCACTTACAAACGATAGTTCGATTACGGCGATCTAGTGGCGAAAAGAACGAAAGGATAGAACCAGACACAGCTTCGTCCTTTCGTTTTCGTCCAACGATCCAGTTAATTTTAATTGTAATCTACGATCGCTTCCGGCTCGCCGTTAAGTTTCGCGAACTAAGACGAAAGTGCTAATTCGAGAATTCAATTAAGTTGTGTATAGCAGCCGCGGTGGAAGATAATGCTGGAAATAATGAAATTCGCTAAATCTCCGAGTTACGAGTGGTTGGTCGCGCGGACAAGCAATCAAAATGTTTCTTGCTACATTGCTCGCCTCGATAGCATCTATAACCTTATGAATACTAACGAACTTATTACCAGCGAAAGGATAGGATATTCCGTTTAATAGAAAGATGAGAGAGAAGCGAGAGAGGCTGAGCGTTAAATTTAGTATAATATATTTTCCATATAATAATTCTCGCTATACAGACATTATTTTACAAAGCATGATTTATACTATGTACTTCTTGCTGCATTACTTAACGTTAAGTCACACGATACCGTGAGACTCTCCGATCGCGTCTCGTCGTAGGATTTGCAACAAACGCCGTCATTCCTTTAAAGTGTTCCTTTTACTTCGTACACCTGTTCTCGCCATCGTACAGCCTAATTTTATGCATTCGTAATACTGGTATTTCATCGCTGAACACGCAACAACCGTGTCTGCACCGTCGAACTTGATCTTTCTCCTTCTATTCGTGGTTACGACTCGTCTCAAACATCTTTCTCTCTCTCTCGAATCGATCGAACGATTCTAAACGGTACAACACCTTCCGACGGTTCAAACACGTCTCGCGCGTTCTTCTACGTATACTGGAATCTGAAAAATACTTCGGAATACCTTGTTATCACGGTTGGCTTCGACTTACGCCTTACAAGTATCTGCGACTTCGACGCATCCAACCGGCCTACTATTCCACTTACATACGACTTCATCCTCGAGCGTAGCTATTTACAACAGTTGTCCGCGAAATTATGTGGACGATGCGTCGCGGCGAATCGCGCGGATCGAGTTCCAATCGTATTTACAATGGGAATTTATTATTCCCGCGAATTTATTATTTAGCCGCGTGCTCGTCGCGTGGTAGAATCGGGGAGCCGCGCCGATATCAGTTAGCCAATTTTCTGTTGGCGCTTTGCGAGCGAACCAACGATGAGCAAAAATGTCGCGTGGCGAGAAACGCTACTCGATCGTTCGAACAGCCAGTCGGTCCCTTCACGCTCTACGTATTTACCGAAACTCCCCGGCGACGTCTTCTTCTTTTCCGACCGGTCTTTTTTCTTTTTCTTTATTTTTTCTTTTTTTTCTTTTTTTTTTCTTTTTTTTTTCTTTTTTTCGGCGACCGCGTGTAATTTCGTGTCATTTCGGATTTCTTCCCCCGCAGGCAGGTCCCCCCTAATGTCATATTAATTGTAGATTCGCGTTCGTGCGCGATTGGCTCGTTTCCTGGCGCGACTCCGGTCGTTCTCGATGGTAGATCTAGCCGGCTCTCTAACCTATTCTTTATCCTTCCCCTTTCCCAGACAGGTGAACAGTTTTTATTTACACCGCGAAAAGTAGCCGCCTCGCGTCGTTCAACGACGTTTCTACCAATTAACAACCGTTTCCTTTTGGCGTTTACGTCCACACGCGCATTCCTACATGCACACACACACACACACACACACACACACACACACACACACATATACACTGATGGATATACAGACAGGCACACACGATCGACGAACCGTGTGAGCGTTACGATAAATCTGTCGAGACGCCGTCGATTAGTCGATTCGTTCTCTTCCGATCTACCGGTATAACGATTATTACATCGAGTATGAATACTGTGTTTCAGCGTACCGTTGGTTCGCTAAATGTTCCAATCGCGAAACTTTGGTTAACCACATAACGCTTCCTCTGCGCATTCTCATTATCTAGGAAATCCCGGACGTCCCGTGCCGTGTCACTTCCGGTGTTCCACCTCACGAAATCCATTGCGAGTTCCATTGGACACCGAACCGGCGAGACGATTCTTTATACGCGCGTTCTTGCTTACGTAACGTAGCAAGGATTCGAGTAACCGCTATATAGAGACCATCGTGCGCTGGTCTGTTAACTCGGTCGCTTCTCTCCGCGTTGCTTCTCCATAGACGTTCGACTTCTGCCTTTCGGCTGCTCTGACGCGAAAGACTCGAACGTGTTGCCGATGAACCTCGTGTCCGCGTTAAATATCGCAACTTCGTGGAAGTTGAACCTGTCGGTGGAACGCGCCAACCTTTCCAGAGGATTAATCGTCCTCCTCTTGGAAACAGCCTGATCGATCCTCCTCGATCTCGACGTAGCCGCTTCCTAATGGTTCTCTCAGGTCGTCGAACCTTCCTTCGGCATCTATACCCTAGATATCGTGTATACTTTCATCGTCGCTGTCCGCTCTTATACTCTGAGGACTGTCTTCTCTTTTCGGCGAACGACTGGCGCTCCTGTCCCTCTGTCTGGTCGCTCTCAAGTGTTCTCTCTCCCTTCCCTCGATCATGTCGGGACTGTCTCTGTAGTAGCTGCCCAAACTCGACAGACCCGAATTCGCCGTCAACGAGCCGATGGTATTACTAGGCCCTGCTTGAAGCATCGTAGGCGGATACAGTCTATCGTCTTTGCATATAGGAGATCTCTCCCTCAACGCGGGACTCTTGCTCCTGTCCCTCTGTCTCGATGCTCTGTTTATGTTCTCCCTTTCTCGTCCGTCCACTGCTTCCGGACTGTCTCTGTAATAGTTGCTCAGATTCGACAGGCTGGAACTCGCCGTGAGAGTTCCAAGATTGTTACTCGAACCGGCTTGCACCATCGTCGGCGCGTACAGTCTTTCCTCTTTCATCAATGGCGACCTGTCGCTCAGCACCGGACTTTTGCTTCTGTCCCTCTGCCTCGACGATCTCTCCATGTTTTCTCTGTCTCTTCCATCCGGCATCTCCGGACTGTCTCTGTAATAGTTGCTAAGATTCGACAGGCTGGAGCTCGCTGTCAGAGATCCAAGGGGATTGCTAGGCCCTGCCAGGATCATCGTCGGAGGATACAGTCTGTAGGGAAGGGGTTTCTGTAGGGTGACCGCCGCTGAGGCTTGCTGGTAGAAGAGACCGTTGGTTGGCAACGCGTGTGCGCTAGGATACGGCCAGTATCGTCCTGCCGCAGGATGCGCAGGAACCGCCGCCGCTCCGCTTCCGTACAGCTGCTGGAATGCCGCCACCGCGAAATTGTTCTCCGCCATTATTTCGAAGCCCACGATCGTCTGCCTCTTCCACTTCGTTCTGCAAACAGAATACAGGGGGCAACTTAATTTCCATCGTACGATTGATTCCTCGTCGCTCTATACGACGTTCATACTTCATCGGCGTGCCTCTTGCAATTTACTCGCCAATCGTCACGAATTTGTCGTTGATCGTGTTCGTAGCTACCGCTTGACAAGCAACGCCTCGGCGATATTCAAACGCATCTACGGGGCAAAAGGTTTCCCTTCGTTGCTTTCTTTACGATTTCTTCGAATTCACCCCTAACTGTTCCCCGCCGGTTGATTCGATCGCCTCCCAATCTCTGTCCGCGTATGTAAATCTCGATCTGAGACAATTACGCTAAAACGGGATGGCGTGCCGCCGAGCGGTTACGTTGGCCACACTGTTGGCGAGCTTATTATACTAACAAATAGCCCGCGGAGTTTCACCGCCTAATCATCGCGTATCATGCCACGCGCGCAACTTCCTACGCCGTGGTTGCGAACGTTAAAGCGCCTTTTTTAGACGTGCTTGCGGATGTGTCGGTGTGTCTTTTCCACGGGTTACCAGCCGATGGACAACGCGCACGACTCGATAAAGGCTAAGCGCACGGACAGGTTAGAGAGAGAGAGAGAGCGAACTATCGCGTGGGGTGAAAAAAACAACGAACGATCCCCGGCGATACGCGTGTACGCAGTCGTAAGTCGCGGGACGACCGGCACGATGACTCGTGGAAAATTGCGATCATTTGTAAAATAAAAGGGTAGCATTCGCTCGATCCCGGTTAAAGATAGGGAAATGTTTCCGACTATGAACTTGGAGGAAAAGAAAAAAACAAAAAGAAAAAAGAAAAGGAGAGGGGCGGGGGTGCGATTTCGTGCTGTACGCTTTTCGCCAGCGTTATTATGGAAATGCGGGATAAACGAAAAGGGCGAAACGCATCCGTGAGGCTTGCGACGATGATAACAGTGCACCGATTGAACCAATTACGCAACTCGTTGCATCGCGCGTAATTATCAAAGAGCGGAGTGGAAAATTATAGTCTGGCGTCTGTACCGACACGTGGTGATTTAGCTCTCTCGCTCGAGTTGCAGCGTATTACTCGTTTGTTATTACTGTAAACATAACGTTGCGTCTCATTGTCCGCTTGGACTGTACACGCGCGGTGGCGTGCACGATGGTAAACTGTCCCCGACGTAGCAGCGCGTCGTAGGCGAAAACGAAGATCAACGTTGTTAGCGGACGGCGTTGGAGAAATTAGCGGAGCACGGAGCAAAGTACATTACGAGTATCTACGCGTATAATTTGGTGCACGCGAACGGTTGATAAAACAATTTTTCATCGATGCAAAAATAATTTGCCCGTGCATGCTGGTTATAATAATTAACGGCAGTTATACGCGTAATCGATTCCCGTTTAAATATGGATTCACGCTCCAGTAATCGACGATCGATCGACTCGTTCGAGGTGGTAATTACCGCGGGATAATTAGAAAACTTGGCAGCTTGGAATCGCGAAATCGGGAATAAAATTTCGGCCAATCTCGCCCGGCTCGACGAGCGCCGTCAAACGTCACGATTATCTACGACGATAAATCAGCTCGGCGGTTCGCTACCCTCTCAATTAAAAGCCGACGATCCGCTGGCTGCGGAATTCGGGACGATAATTAACGAGCCCCCCAACGGTCGACGGGGACATTCGTTACGTTTTTCCATAAAAACCGGCGGCACGGGATAAAAATTAAAAAAATGAAAAAAAAAAAAAAGAAAAATATAGCAGAGGAAAAACGTTGTGCCTTCGAAACGAGGCCGCGAATTTCACGAGAGGCGAGGCGCGAGGGGGGGGGGCGAGCAGGGGGGACGAAGTTGGTTGTCAGGGTAATTAATAATCAGGAGATCCGTGGCTGGCAAGGGACAAAGCGGCTCTAACGGATATGCAGCTCGCACGGAAAATTCGACAATTAATATATTTCGTGGGGTGCATGCCTCCCTCTTCGCCGCCCCTCCCGTCCACCGCTTGTCTCTCTTACTCTGCACGGGTTGCGCGCATCGTTCGAAAATGTGGGCCACTCTCTCTCTCGATATGCCCCCCAGCTTTCGGCCTTTTGTGACGCTCGACGATAGGGGAGGTAGCAGTAAAATCGTTCATGAATTTTAAACAGGGCCCTGCCCGAATCGAGCCACGATCATTTCTCATTTTTCCGCTGGCATGCTGGCGAAAAGGAGACCGGCCGATGCACAGGCACGGGAGAACGAAACGGCAGAGAGAAAGAGAGAAACACAGAGGCCGTGCAACCGAGCGAAGAGGGTGAGTTATTACGGGCTGAAGAACGGAGACGACAAGTTGCAATGAAAACCACTCGTGCGATTATATGATGAGTAATGTTTTTTAATACCCCCGCTAGGGGTGGCCGGTCATTTTCGAGTGCAGCCACTCTAAAACACCCTTAATTGCTGTGCCTGCTCTTTGTAGCGGCGGTTGAATAACCGCGAGAGCGAGCGAGACAGGGCAAGGGTCGGAAGTAGCTGCGGAAAGAGCACGAGAGTCATTGATTTATCGTTCTCGAAAGGTTCCCGCGAGCTGCCTTCGAGCTTGCCTCGAATAAAACGAAGGGTAAACCGGGGAGAGAGGTCCGAGGGAAGTGTTAAGAAAAGTGTAACGATCGCTTCCATCGGGCTTAACGATCGTCGACTTTTCGCAGACGAAGGAAAGCCAACCACCGGCGGGGTTCCTTCGGTGACTCTGGCAAACGTTTCTGTTCGATCGTTGCATCTTTCCAGACTCTTCTACGATCGAATCAATCGGGAAATTTCTTGGTATTCGTTCTTCGATAACGCGCGACTTGTAACAGTACGACGATAAAGAATTACGCGAGCAACGCGCGTTTAAAAGGCGTGGGGGGATAAGTGGGGGGGGGGGGGGGGGGGGGCAGGAGGATAAAGCCAAGGGAGAGAGTTAATGCATTTATAATGGTGTTTGGGACTGGTCGGTGGTTTTGTGGTTACGAGTCCTCGCGACACTAATGCAACCAAGCTGTCGGCTCGGTTTGCGATAATAATGGCGACAGACAGAGAACGGAGGCAGAGAATAGGGCGACATATTTTCAAATTATTATTTGCTCGACTGACTATGGAACACATGTTCCACCGGATAGACGGCTGTAATATACGTATTAATTTTCATTCGCGATACAAAGGAATAAAAGGAGAAGAAGTTGAATTAGCATTTGCCATTACGGAACGCGTTTACGCTCTGCAACGCTCGATCGCCAGTTTCATCGAGTCGTGTTCACCCTTTGGAAGCGTACAAAGTTTGAGAAGAGAGAGAGTGAGAGAGAGAGAGAGAGAGAGAGAGAGAGAGAAAATGACCGCCTAAAGGGTAGCTTGTAACGAGCCGAGAAAATAACGATAGAATTGTACGAGCCACGCTTTCTCGGCCAAGATTGCCGTGCTATTTAGTATTTTTAGATGGAAAACTTAGCTGGAACGTTAGACCAGGCACCGTATAGGCGGACAAACGCGCATGCAAATATATCGTTACACCGCACACTCCCCTCGGTTATCGGGTACCGGCCGGTTAGCCTGGTTTTTCTAGCTATTTCGCGAAATTCCTCGGCCACCGCCCATTCCGTACTTGAAATCGTGTCGGTGGTCGGTGGTTTCGTGACACGAATTTTTCTTCAATCACGCCGACCGTGGATGGCTGGTTGCCTCGGCAAAAGATCGCCTCGAAACCAGTGCATTTGACTAGCCGAGAAATCAAGACGATCCGTTATAAAGCGGTTTGCTAGAGGCGTGGGAAGCTCGTGTGTTCTTCCGGCTGGTGTCGAGAAGCCTCAAGAAACAACGAAGCCGGATTCTCACGATTGCGATGTATCACGACGCGTTAGCGATGTCGCCATGCTGTTACGGCGCCGTGGCTTCGAGAAAAGAGGAGAGAAGAGAGAAAAAGAAACGAGAGAAAAAAACTGCTGTTTCTTCGTTGCATTTCTCCTCGTGTTTCTTTCAGCCGGTCCCGCGGTAGAATTTGCACCTAATTTACCGTTTCAATGGAAATGTTTTGCGCGCGTCTCTAATTAACAGATCGCCTCGGGTGAGCCTGTTCGTGTTTAGCAGCGCCTCGATCCGACGCTTTAGGTAATTGCTATATTTACGAGAACTTTCTCTTCGTTCGTCGTGTCCTTTTCCGTGTACCCTTGTTCGCCGTACGCTGAATAATTGGTTCGTTAATTCGAAACACGAACCACGTAACGGTACGATCGGAACGAAACACCGGCGACAAGGCGATAATATTACACGATTAAACGTAGCATTTACGCGATACGTAGGACATTCCACGATATTCGCTATCGTTTCGCTTAACAAAGCTCTGCCGGACAAAGGAAAAGCAAATTTCGATTCGTTTCGAGTCCTTGGTCGAGTCGTTTAATCGTTAGACTTACCCGACGCGGCACTAACCTAACACTAGCATAACATCGCGTTATTATTTTTGTACGTCGTAAAATTCTATACCGTTTCGTTTCGTTTTAACGACCATTATATACAGCACTTCGTTAGCCTAATGTTCTCAAGTACGTGACTCGCTGTTTTAGTTTTACATCTAAATTTAGCGCTACTTCGTTCAAACGTTCGATGTTTCGCTGGAAGATGGAAGATCATCGATAATCGTTTCCTTGTCCGACCAAAAAGTAAGAGAACAAACACGTGATTGGCCTTAAAGCGTAGTAGAATCGAACTCTCGGATAAACGTAGACGCGTAGCGTGTTCGAGGGTAATTTTTAATTTCCTCTTGACTTATCGGTATCTTATTATCGCACCGGCATCTCTATTGCGCGGCCCGTTACACGCGTATCACTCTTGCTTCTTATCCAACGTGTGTATGAGGTATTACCTCTAGATAGCCATGTAGTAAAATATTATAGCGTGTTCATGGTTGATGGTGTTTAGCGTTGATGGCATATAACGAGCGCAAAACCGTGTGAAGGACTCTTGCCTCCCTCTCGCAATGATCCTGCTCGCTCGTGACGTTTTCACTTGCTCGTATTTTCATTTAACGCGCCATAGTTTCGTCTCTCTTAACGCAACGGAACTCATTCCGCTTAAGATTCTTCCCCGTCGTTTTTCTCTTTTCCAACCACGCTCTTCAAACAGCGTACGATACAGCGGCTGAGAGAAGCGACCACGATAAACCGTTTATAAATTTCATTGGCATCGTAACGAGCCACGACCGCCCCAATTACGTCGATAATAACTCGACAACTTACATTTGCAGATTCGCTCGGATCTCTGTTAATGTCGTATTTCGTGTAACGCGCGCAACTCTTTTCTCTTCTGTTTTTGGAAAAGACGATCGATCGAAAGATATCTCAGATATCTGGTAGATTGTTGTCGTAGACGTGGTCGAGACTTTATCTCTCGGTGATGACTGCCATATCGGTATAATCTCGTTGTCTGAGATGACGCGAATCGCGTATGCGCTTTTACCGTAAAGGCGAAGTCTCGGCCTTGGCGGATTCGGCAGCGCGGCAGATTCGCGTGCGTGCGAGGGAATACTACCCCGAGGACGTGACTCGTAATTCTAGAGCATTACGCGGTGGCTCGGTGCTGCTTTGCAGCTCGGCTTACAGTTTTTCGAAATCATCGCGCAACTCCTTCTCCACGATCGAACCCACGCGTTCCTGGAATATTTCCTACCTGTCGTGTTCTCGATTCCACGTAACGAGAACGTCGAAGCGTTCGATGTCTATCGATTTGCAAACGATCAGATTACATCTAATCCGGATGGACGTAACGCTGCGTCGATGCGAGTAGAAGTTTTCCGCTAAGAAGGGTAAACGTGATCGAGGAGGGTTAAGGCCGCGATTCGAACTAATTAAAGTTGCAGGGCTTCCGCAGTGGCTTTGCAGCGATAAATCCAGCCGCGAGCGCATAAATCCGCCGCGGATACATAAATCTACGTGTCCGAATGCATAAATCTCGATGCGCGTCGCGAATTACATAAACGAGCGAGCGAGCGAGCGGGTCTTGTGGCGTTTCATTAGAATGCAGTTTCTGAACGCGCAGGTAAGTGTGCCGAGGGGACGCTAAAGACCGAAAGCGCGCGAACGATCGGCCGTACGGCGTGTGTGCGCGCCACTTATGGATCCACCGATGCACCGACCCGTGTACGGCTGTGTACGTAATTAGCCGATAAGTAGGGACTGTGCGCGGTGAGTAACGTAACGAGTCCTAATGACTTCTAAATAACCAACTCCGCCGTTGCGTATGGCCGGCACGCAGCGAAGAAAAAGTGGCCAGCGTATCGCTTATCGGCACTCGACCAGGCAATTTAACCGAAGCTGCCGGGCCACGATCGATTTCGCGGAAAATACGTCCACCGCGAGAAAATCACCGCGACTCGACAACGGCTTCGGACGGCGATCCTGCCACCGTAGATTCAAGAACGAGGTAAATACACCGGTCGAGCGGAGCGTTCGTTACCGGCAACGACCTGTTCCGTTTTGCCTCGCTTGTTTTCCTTCTTCTTGTTCCTTCTTCATCTTGTTACGAACGATCTGCGAATCGCCGCATAGTCGCGGAAGCTCGCGTCAGCTTCCAAGCGGTCGATCGATCGTCGATCATCGCTCGTTTTCCATAGAAATTGGCTGAAAACGCAGCAGGTACGCGTGTACGAAGAGACGACTGATAGCAGCAAGTAGCCTCGTTGAAGAATCGTTTGGCATCTTTCGAAGGTGATAGTTTAGCCGAGAAAAAGAGATCCGAAATGCGTCTAGGTGGCGCCCGAGGTGTGGTCGGCGCCTCCGCGAAAAGGCGTCGAGTCATTCCGGCCGCGTACACCGAGCAATAAAAGTTTAAGCGGGCACTTAAGAAGCCGGCTGACAGAAGCGTCACTAATTTTCCCGGCTTTTTGCGCCCTCTTACCAGCCTTTCGTTCTTTCATCCATACCGGCGATAATCATGGCACGCGTATCATCATCGTCCTTCTTCTCCTCCGTTAATTAATCCTTTTCGATCATTCGTACGAATATATTTCTCTGTCATATACGCATACGTATATAATTAAACGAAAGTTAAACTGGAGAATGTCGAACGTCGTGGATCGTTGTGTCTTCTCTGGCCGCTTCTCTGCCCAAGTGGCAACGATTCTTAACAAATTGTCAGGTCGAGGGATAGACACGCGTAATACGCGGCCAGTTTGCTCGCAAGATGGGAAACGATTTCAGGCTGGCCGCAATTAGATCCGAGAGACTGAATGGCCACCGAAATACGGGTCGATGCAATAGCTGACAGCGTGCGCCGTCTGTCATTACGGTGTTCGGTCGCCTCGTAATTGACAGTCTAATGGCACGGTTTAGAGTCTAAGATTTGCCCCTCTTGTCCCGCGTTCTTTGCTTTTTGTTCGCCGCTATACGCGAACCATCACGAGCCTCGGAGATTCTCATTAACGATTCGCTTTCTTTGAACTCGATGGGCCGCTTGTCCAAACTAAACGGCCACAGAAGTCGCGTAGTCACGAGTTGTGGGTGTTTCGAAGCTAATCACCCTCGCAGGCAACTAACGACGGGGTGGAAATTGGCGTGAAGCCATTTCCAGGACAGAAAGTCATTGGAAAGAAATTTTGTTCGTGACAAACGAAACGTGTATTTTCCGACCAGGCGATGATTCAGGCAACTTTCAACCCTTAAACGCTGTCAGGCAACTGATTTCTTCGTCGCGTGACACCCTGGCCTCGAGCTTTCACCTTCTCTCGGCTTTTTGAATATTCCTTTGTGCGTTAAACCACGGCCGCTTCGAAATTCACATTTTCTATAAATTCGGAGGTCTTTGAACGCGCTGCAACAACCGGAGAACGAAAAGACCGGGTCCTCGAAGCACGTTCGTTTCAATGGACGAGTTTTAAAATGCAAGCAGCGTCCGGTTTAATTGAATTCGCTTTGATTAGAAATTCTTCTTCCACCGCTGACAACGCCGTTACACTCTGCAAGGATTATTTACTGGTCCGAGGAAGTTTCAGTCAAACGCTTTGTCGGATAGAAATTATTTTCCAAGCCCGTTCGCAGTCGGTCAGATCGCAGCGCGGAGAGAAGAGAGGTAGCTTCTAAAGACAATGCGAAGCCTACGAATTTAATTTTCCTCGCTGCGTCGTAAATACCGAATTCTCGTGACTAACGAGCGTGATGATCGAGGAAAGATAGGACCGCGAAGTATCGACAGGACGAAATTGCAGGCGCCACTGAATGACTCGGTAGAAACGCCGTTCGAATACAAAGGACGCCGCCGAGGATTCGAAAATCGAGCCTTCGATTACGTGTATTGGCCTATACCCTCGTTGCTCCGTTTCTTCCCTCTCCCTTTAATATTACGCTCTCGAGCGACGGAATTTCTTTAATTTCCGAACGTTCGAACCCTCGAGTTTTCAAACGTTCCGGTCTTCGAACTAATATTTCGTATTTTTAAGATTCGATCATTCGCAAACGTTCGAGCGTCTAAAGTTTCCAAATTTTCATTCTCAACTGAAATTCTTTCGCTTGAAAGTTGAATGACCGAAGCGGTATTTTGGCTGATTCGCGAGATCCGATAGTAACGACTCAGGTGGTGAATTCCGTCTTTGTCAAGTGGCCGAAATGTATCACTCTTTCGCGGTAAAAAGCCACGGTTCCCAAGAGTGGCAGTTTTTTAAAGGATCGTTCACGCTGCTACGATTATCGACGTTCGCGAAGCTGGGCAGAAGAGCTACGTGACTTTCGAAATATTGGGGCAGAAACGTCCGTACGGCCGGTGATCCTTGCGTTTAACCACGTAAACAGCGCCTTTGTTGGCCGCCGCGATTTCCATTTACGGATTCGATACGGGTTGTCACGAAAGGCCTCGCCGCTATGCTACTCATTCCGAGATGCCTTGATGAGCAGCATCCTCCGATTGACATGCACAGAGTAACGAAAGTGTCGAACCACCCCTCGATCGATCGCCTTCTTCGCCCGCTTCTTACCTTGCTCCTTTAAACGTTTTATAAAGTAAATTCTCCATTGTCTGTCCGGTTTCTTCCTTCATCGCGTATCCAACACGGTCGTGATTCGCGCGTTTCTTTGTTACGTGGCAATAGGATCCTGGTAGTTTATTAAAACGTCGCAACCGCAACATCCTCCTCTATCGGCTTCCCTTCTCTTTGAACACGGACCAAGCTCGCTCTCGTCCGAGGTTATCGAAATACGCTACTCGAAACAACTCTGTGTCTCTACACGGTTCTTCCACGATCCTCTTAGAGTCAACGATTTTTATTCATGGCGAACTTAGAAATGCGTATAACGCGCGAATGACACGTAACCTCGACACGATCAAAGTAGAATATTCCTTGTTATATCCAGTGGAAGAAATAAATCACTATCCATGTTCTGCTGCTTTACGCATTTGCATAAATATCCGCAAGCCAGTAGTTAGAATATTATACCTAGGCATAATATTCCCGATCAAGAGAATCTTCGTTCGATGCGATGAAACCTTCCACGGCGATGATTCTCTAATTGTTTCGTGCGGTATATCATTACGCGAGGCAGTTTATTATCAAGCAATTTAGACTCGGTGCAAGCTTGTTTCGCATCGAAGGAAGCTTCCCAAGGAAGAAGAATGCTATTTTTCCGTTATATCGTCGTACAGCGTTATCACGTCGCAGCGGGTTTGTTCGTTTCGTCTGCGACGATAATCCACCGCCAGAGTCATCCCGGACAGCCGTAATCTGTCAAACGAACGATACATTTTTGCGAATGGCAATCCTACCTTCTGTTCTGATACCACGTCTTGACTTGAGTGTCGGTCAACTGCAACTTTGCCGCCAGTTCCATCCTGTCTTGCACGCTCAGATACTTTTGTCGCTCGAAACTCTTCTCCAGAGTTTGAAGCTGATGATCCGTGAAAGCCGTGCGCGCCTTTCGCTGTTTCTTGCTCTGCGCCGAGCTGAGCGTGCTGGACGAGGAACTCTTTGGATCGTCCTCCTTGCCACCTGAAACCCCGACAATGTTCCATTAAGTCTCGCCGCGAATCAAACGCTTCGTTACTTAATTCATTAGCCACGTTAAAAACTAGATGCTTTCTATCTAGCGAGTGAAAGGTCTGTATCCTTTCTACGTTACTCGAACCACCTTATCTTCTGCGTTCTCGTTTCCTCGCACTCCGAGCGAACCATCTTTTGTGTCAGTTAGGATAAGGGTGGAGCAAGCGAACGACAACTTTGCTGCCTCCGTATGTTCGATGTCGTTTATTACTCGTTTTATTTTTCGTATCAATAGGTAGAAATATTTGTTAATATAAATTGATATATAATTTACATTTTATCAATATAGTTGATATAAATAGTTGTCCGAAAAGCGTCTTTCTTTTAGAGACGCGTCTTTTGAATGCGTCTTTGTACAAACGTGAAAGCTAATCCGTCGAACGTTGCGATCTTTATCTTGATAGGACAAAATGGATCATACGTAATTCGATAAAGTAATATAAAACGACAAATCTTGTGCATCCATTATTTGCTTGTCAAACGAAAGACTTTTCGCGCGAGCTAATACATCCTTTCCATATCAACGGTTAAAATTGTAATTGAATTCAAATCGAAAAAGCAGCGAACAGAATCCATATTCCAATATCTCGCGTAAGTACGCGATACACGGCCGATCGACATTTTCGAATGTCAATTTTTACGTTTGTTTTGACACGTAGAATCGATCACACGTAATTACTACCATTGCGTACATTAGTCGAAGAGGAAGGTTCTTTTGTTATTTTCTAAATCGAACATTTTCCATCTCGACGATTAAACGTTCGGTTTCTTGTAACCTAGCTTTCACGACGCATTAACTTTCACGGTTAAGTCTACGAAATGTTTCATTATCGTAAGCTACTTGGAAATGCTATAGGAACTGGTAGGAACGCCTACCGTCCATTATAAGATCCTAATTACACGTAATCAGAGAGGAACTCGTATCTGGGAAGAGAGTAAACGCGGAGATTCCGTGAGCCGGGCCGTGGAAGTTTGTCAGGTCGGAGTTCGAAGAGGCTTTATTGCAAGCCGTAGGGGAAGTAATCGATGCCGTGGTGCGCTCCGTATATACGTAGCTGGCGTTTTTGCTGGTCCCTGCATGGCGATCACAGCCGCCTCTCTCTCTATCGGCAGAGATCCTTTTGTTCTCCGTTCGAGTCCGCGCAGCCGTGAGCCGATTGGCTGGTATCGCGGATTGGACCACGCAGCCGCGTCGAGACGCCGCAAATTATCCCCCCGGTTCGCCGGCACCCACGGAGAGGGTGGGATTCCCCGAGGAAACCGATTACACTCGATACACGTCGGCAAGTTGCGCTTCTCCACGCACACACGCTCGTTTGCCGGATCAAATCTGACGCGAACCACGCAACACCCCCTCCTCTCGATTCGTCTCTCCCTCGAATCTCGTTAACGTAGCTGCTTTATTTTTCTCGTCGTCCGAGAGACGCAATTTGCCTGTCTCGAGCGCAGGAAAACGCGTATCAGGCGATATCAACTCGATCGAGATAAATACGAAGCTACGACGAACGGAGTTCGGCCAATTGGAAAGAAATTGTTCGACTCGTCCGGAAGATCGCCTTCGCGTCTTTTGACCAGACGCTTCGAGCGATGGAAGGCGATCGTTGTCCGTGGTTGGTAGGTGCTCGGACAGGTTGATAGGAAAATGTAGCGCGATAGACGGGATTAAGGTCGGAAGAGCGTACGTTCCGGTGCGGAACCGAAGGATCCGTTGGCGAAGTTGGCAGGAATCCCGCGAGGGGACCGATCAGCCGGCTGCAACCCCACGGGAGATGTTCTGCGGGCTTCTAAAAGTATCTAAAGGACTGTTGTCGCGAGCTCATCGATTGGAACGGTCGTGGGTGGTGCGGAAGAAACGGGACCGAAGGGCTGCAGTAGGGGAATGGACGTGGAGAAACGAAAAGAAGAAAGAGAGACCCGTGGGGTGGGGAGGACTAGGAAGAGAGAAGTGCACGCGCGAAAGGGATAGAGAAAGAGAGGGAGGGAAAAGTGGGATGGTAGAGAGCCAGTGGATTGAGTTAACTCGAACGAAAGCGTGGCTCTTAGCCTCCGTTTGATCGGCCAGATTCGCTCGAACGGATCCAGGACTGGTCCGCCATGTTGGGAAACATGGCCGACGATCCCCGAGGAAAAGCTGGTGCAGGAATTTCATCGTAGACTGCAGCTCCAGGTGGAATCGCGAGGTGGAATCGCGAGGTGGAATCGCGAGGTGGATTCGAGAGAAAGGCAGAAAGACGGAAGACGATAAAACGGAGGTTGGAAAACTAAATTTACTATGTGATACACTTAGAGCCCGGGTCTCAACCAACGCAGTTCTCTTTTTTACACGCTTCCGAGATGTTGGGCTGGAACTTTCTCAGCCCCTCTGCTATCCCCTCGTGTACACAGTTTCAAGTAACTGGAGAACTATCGCGAAACACACGGTCCTTTTCTTTCCTCTCCTTCGTCGTCGTCGTCGTCGTCTTCTGCTGCTTTCGCTTCTTCTACTTTCCGCGTAAAAGCGCTCTTGCTACTACGTTTCTTCCACCGCTTACTCCCACGGCACGTACTTGCGAGCTTTGTCCGTGTGTTGGCTCGTCTTTACGAGCCTGTTCTACGCTTTGTAAGTATGTTTCACTTTGCCTCGGCCAGTAATAGAAGCCGATGCTCTCGAAGGGGATTGGCAAAAACGTTTTCCGCCATGTACGATCGCCATCGAAACGAAAACGATCAACGTCAAGCCGGACGTTGAAAGATATCTTACTGCTTATCCTTTAATCCACCTCTTTCTCCTCCTCTGATCAACCATCGGTTTAATTCGATGAAAAATGAAGAGACTCCTTCCTAGCCTGCGAGCACGAGCGTATCGCGACTCCGGAACCGCACCAAAGTACTCATTTTTCTTCCTTTCCCCGTTGACAGTATTCTTTTGACTTTTTCACCGCTTCTTTCTCTTACAACATGCTCCGAGTTTCATCCACTTTTTCCTCGAGAACCGGCCACCGTCTTCTTCGCGACTTTCCAACAAACAACATACATCTCGCGCTGTCCACCTAGCACACGTTTTCCATAAACTTGATTCTTTTCTTCGTACGTAGTTTTTGAGATCGAAGCGTCGAAACTCTCGAGATTATTCAGCGATCTGTTTGCCGCAAAAACTTTATCGTTCTCACTGTTTAACACTTACTTGTTGCGATTATTATTACACGCAGGACAGACTACAATTTTTTCTTAGAAAAAAAAAAAAAAAAGAAAACTAGAAATAAATACCGAAGGATATATCGTATGCATATTTCATGAAAAGTCATAGATTCGGAAGCGATCCGATAACGTTTAAATATGGTCAAATTCGTGTAGAAATGTCAAAGCGGTCAGTTCGACCGCCGTAGTAGGTTTAGCCGTTAAGTGAATTTCTCGCTGTGCAAGTTTGCTTCGAAATTAATGGATCGGGCGTCGGAACTCTCGAAAAGGTTACTCAGCGGTTTGTCTCTCTCCTCCGTAAAGATAAGGGGAAGATTACGCGACCGTCGTAGAGTCGCGTTACTTTAATTGAGTTTGTAATTGTCGCAACGGGCATGAAAATATACGCCGGTGTACCGGATACACGGCGTGTATGCGCCAATGAAAATTGTCGTGTTTCGTGAGCGAAAAACAGAGAGGGAAATCCAGGCCCTCGCGTGCTGCGCCAGCACGCCGACGCGGCACAATGTATGGAACATAAAAGTGAGATTAACAGGATGTTTATCGAGCAATTATTCGCCGGCGTAATTAGTGCCAGCACGGCCGCGTCCACGTCGTTGACCAGGTATCGTCTTCGTTTAAGTCCATGCGAAATACTACTGCTTGGCCGGTTTACAACGAAACGCGACACCTGCAGGATGTACAGACGATTACGGCGGAACGGACATACTCGGACGACCGATTACGTCGCCCCGAGAGGCCAACCGCGCGTATTTTTCACCGATCCATCGCGATCGATCAAATCCATCTACCGTGAGACTTTGTAGGTTAGGTTCGGCAATTCCACGTTTCCGACCTTGGTCTTGGAGTTGGTGGTTATTTGTCGGATAGATTAGTACAGATTAGTACAGATTATGTGGTGAAATTCGTGCAAAAATTTAGCGTCTTTGGTATTGGGATTCGATAACGATCTGTTGATGAATAGACCGTTGCATGGTAAGCTAAAAATTGTAAGATCGTATTCCGCTTCGATATTACAAAAAAAAAAAAAAAAAAAAAAAAAAAAAAAAAAAAAAAAAAAAAAAAAAAAAAAAAAGAAAAGAAAAATTATTTCAAAGACAGACTAAAGACAAAAGCGAAGAAACAGTCGTGTAGCTACCAACTATCGAGACAACGACACTGCAAAGTAGAAATCAAGACAAGTACTGGACGTATGACGGCGTGGCAATTAAAAACTACGAACTGCTGCGTTATACCTCGATATCATCATAAAATAAAAGGGCGAAAGAGAGGAGCGAAGCGTCGATCGGAGGGCGACGATCAGAGCCTCTGCCGCGTGGCGGTTTTTATCGCCGACTGTTACGTGCGGTTTACATCTACATTCCGCGAATGTTAACGGCATTGCGCCAGCTTTGCGGGTAAAAACGCACACCTGCGGACTAGTTAGCCGCCGCGCGGCTCAGCCCGCGACGAAATAAAGCAATAAGCAAATGAAATCGTAGCTACCGGCGCACAATGCAGGACTTTCCACCCTTCCGTGCCGCCCCCCGTACGTCCGCCCTCTTTCCTCCGCTTCGTTCCTCGCCTTTCTTTCCAGCTATCTCCGCCAGTCGTAAAGCAACGCGGAGCAACGGTTTGCGAAACTTTTATTATCGCTGCTTTTACGATCTGTCCAGGTTAACTCGAAAAGCTCTAGCGAGTTCTGCCAGCACGTTCAATTTTCGCGTTACGATCTCGCGTCGTTTATTCTTCCTACACGCACGATCGTTCGTAGATGCGCAAACCGTTTAGTCGGCCGCATAATATTAACTGGTTAAAGTTTAGCGATTCGGAATGAACAGGTGACGATAAAAAGGTAATAATTGGTAAAAATGGAGCAGAGAAATTCAGGCAACTCGGCGTAGGAATTTAGCTTTCTCGATTCGAGTCGCACACCCCCTATCTTAGTTTGCCGTGTACGCACCCTCGCTCGTATCGTGTACAAGGGTGGTGGTCCCCGACGGGGGTAGAATTTGACCCCTCTTGTGTATTGTGTTACCGTGTCACCACCTTTGGGGGTAGAGAACACCGGAGATAATGTTATAGGGTTAACGTTTTATTGCCTGCCCACTCTATTTGCAGTCACCCCGCGGCGGATAAACTGCCAGGGCGAGAATTTGAAAAACAAATTACGACGATGCCGGTGTCGAATTAATATCCTAACGCACATAGTGGCATTCTTGATTGCCATGGTCGGTGGTGGAAAAATAAATCGAAAATAAATGCAGGAACGTATAGCGCGTGCTGTAGAGTCGGTTCTCCAGGACCACGGAGCGGATGGATGTCGCTTCTCGCGTTCGTTTACCGTTTGACGAGCAATTTTGTCAACGCGAAGCGTTTTCAAAGGGATCTCAGCGGCGGAATAAGGACAGGCAGGTGTCGAGTGTCGGCTCGCAGAACGATCTGTCGCAGCGTGGAAACATTATAGGGAAAAATGCAATCGGGAGTTACTGTCAGATCGAATTATGCGAGCCTAAGGTTTCGCGGGCTCCGTAACGAACGCGTTTCTCGAATTTCATCGATGCATTCCGCGTGACCGGTGAATAGGAATACGACTACTGCACCATGCGATCGTTCCGAGGTAATTAGCTAGGACACCGGAGAAGTTTTACGCAGTTTCGTCGACCGCACATATTTTCTCTTATTCGTTACGCACCGGCGATGTTATCGTTTCGAGCGTCCACGTAACGTCGACGATTCCAGCGACGAGGTTCTCAAACGCAGAGGCCAGGAGGAAATTAATTCGATCGCCGGAGAAACATCGTTTCCGATACACGAGGTCGCGGACGATGAAAAGGCTGCAACAAGATGGAGGGTGGAACGAGGACACCGGGTCCGCAGAATCGCGAGCGGAACAAAGTTCGCAGCAACGAGCAGCTTACTTTAATCGCGAGTGGCCGACGGGAAAGTGCATAGTTGGCACTCGTTTCGGCTTGAAATCGGATTTACTCGTATCGACAAACCGAACGTTGGGCGCGCGTTCACCGAAAACCGACAAGAGCTCGATCTTCCCGATCGTTCGTTTAGTCGTAACAGGCACTTGGGCTAAAAGATTGGAAACGTCGACGTCGAAGAAAGAAAAGAGGAGCATCGGGGACGCGGTTGCGACGGTCTGTGGAAGGCGTTAGCGTGTAAAAATTCGAAAGGCAAAGTACAAGTGGAATGATGGAAAGTCGGTGGCTGAAATGGCAGCACGTAGACACTCGTTGCTCGTTCCTGCCACGCCGAAACTCGGTCCTTGTGATATCAAGGCCGACCTGCTGGTCACGCAAAAGTCGTGTTAGCGACTCGCCAAGTGGCCTCCTAGCAGTCGTCAACGTTGCTCTAGGGGGTTCGTGTACACGTGTCCACCTTCCTGTACGTGGTCGGTGGTACACATTGGCGACAGTGGTTGTGTGGGTGTGTTAGGTTCGTGACTACACTCGCGTGTTAATTGCGACTGCATTGGGCGTAATACGTGGAAGGAAATTTCGGCAAACCGAGATACCGGTGCCAATTAACCTCGGTGACGTCGACGAACGGGGCGTTTTTTTTTTTTTTGTTTCTTTTTTCTTTCTTACGGCGCCGGGTTCCACTTGGAAATCGTGGATCGAGAATGGCTGTTCCTCGTTATCGAGTTAATAATAACCCCAGTCGGAGAATCGAGGAACCGAAAATTAGCGGAAGAGGCGGTTAGACATTTGTGTAAGGTGTGGAGGAAAGGAAGCCACACCGTTTAGCGATTCGGCCCGATAGCAAAGAAACTCTTGGCTTGAAAAATGATCATAGCGTTATAGAGTTTTCACGATATACAGAAATATCGCGAGATACGTAATCAGGCTGGACTATCGGTACGGTTAATTGGCAACACGTGGAAAGCGTCCAGTGTTTACAAAGTGGCCGATCCTAGATTAAGCGAGCATGATTAATTATTCGAGCGCTTGCGAAGTCAGCCGTTTGAAACAATACACCCTGACCCGATTAAGTTGGCGAGATGTTCGTGTACAATGACGTTCCTCGAAGTCGTTATGCTTCTACGATGCGACGACAGTTTAACCTAACCCCCTCTCGTCATCAACGTTGCCGCTCGCGTCCTTCGAAGTTCAAGCACCATGACGGCGGTGCCTTTGCACCCTCGTGTTCGCAACGTTTCTTTCCAGCCATCTCGATTCGTTCGATTTATACTTTTTATGGATGATTTACTTAGCAGGTTGCATCGTCCGGACGATCGCTTTACTTCCAGTCGCATAATTTCCAGTGCGGCAAACAATGTAGAAGTTGCCTCTTGAAAGATAGCGCAAAGCGAGGTCAGCGCTGTCGTCGTTGGAACAAGCTAGTTAAGAGGATTTGCGATCGCGAATCTCGTTAAGAGAACGTTGAAAACCAACCGCGCGAATCCCGACGACAGCAACGTCGCTCACTGGCGTTTCAGTGCTAAGGAATGTTTAGGTAATCTGACAATTCGTCGTCCGCCTGTGCTACCGTGGTTGCAAAAGCATAGAATCCACGACCGTATGCGTTACGCATCGACCGACCAGCGATCTAATTTCCAAGATGTTCGTTGAACGTTGCACTGCGAATTTATATTTTTAGCGACATCGAGGCAGACGTTCTTTCCATCCGTTAAAACAGCACTTTACGAATTTTTTCATTTTCGAAGATCGTTTAACCGGTAGGATACTTGGATGCAGGAAATCTCGCCGGTAAGAAATCGCTGCGCGCAAGAAAAAGCGTGTCTGCCGCTTACGGGAAATTCTACTCGCGGACTGAAACTTTTCCTAATCGTCCAATCTGTGCGTTGCATTTTCTCGCGATCAATTCTCCTCGATTCGAATCGTTGAGAATCGACTTTGAAAGACTCCTCTCGGTTACCCTTTTCCCTTTTGATTCTTTCAAAAATCTCAAGCCCGTTCCTACGATGTTCGCGGCGATATCCTTTGACGTTTCTATAAAAGACGCGTCCCAAGCCTCGATTATTCGGAGCACGGATTAATCCCGGCCAGATAGTCTCGTCAGAAAGGCGACAGCCGGTTCTCGTTTGTCAGGCTGTTCTCGTACGGGGCGCGAGAGAAAGAAAAAAAGAGAGAGAACTAGGAAAGAGGAACGAAGAAGTCAAAGTCGCCTTTCGTCTCGGCGTCTATGACGCCTCTCATAGAATTCCTAATCCGCGCCGAGATCTAAACGGTTGCCAATCATTTCCGGTTCTCGGATTAGTCGCGCGCGAAAAGTCGGTTGCCTTTTAAGGGCGTGAAACTGGCTGGCCCCCGGATTCTTCCGGCCCGACGCCAGACGCCAACAACAATGAGTCCCAGAAACGAATGTTGGCTTCGTAAGCCGATTACAAACGATTTGTACGCGCGCTCGAAAAACTCTGTATTTCGCGAAGCATTTCACGCGTTTGCCCGCTCTCCGATCGATGTCTTGCGAGCGGATATTTGTGCATTTATGGGAAATTAAAAACGCAAAGGTATACGGAAAGCGGGCAAAAGTATCGAAATATCTAAAGTGGAACAACGATCGTTACGATGTCCATCGTGTGGAACTATAGCGTAACCGTAGGTTCAATTTGTTCGGTTGCTTCGATAAAAATATGAAATCGCGTAAACGCGAGAAGCGAAGTTACGAGGCGTGATTTACCATCGAATATCCATCTGTATTTTCATAGTAAAATTACGCGTAATAGGTCGGACGGACGAAAGTGGAAACGCGAACGTAGAAACTGTGGAGAATAGGAGTTTGATTTTTGATTTCGCAGCGTCTTATCGTATAGGTTCTATCGGGGGGGGGGGGGAATAATAGAGGCGCGTAAAAATCTACGATTGATCGTGGAAAATTGTGCAGCCCGACGCGGTGCGAGCGTGTCCGACGGCAATTACATCGGCGTTACTCTTCTTAATTGGCTTTCATTAATTCTTTATTGGAACGAACGAGCAAGATGGACAACGACGCATGTACCGACAATTACTCCCGCGAGATTAGATATGCACACAAAACAGCTGTACGAGATAACGCATCGCGTCGACAACGACGGCTTTTTTTCAATATTAAAGAGCAATTCTACTTTGATATCGTGGCGAACGTATCTCGATAGCCGTTCTTCGTCGTTCAAGCAGGCAAACGAAAAAGTAAAAGAAATTATACGAACAGGACAAACATCGTACCAAGGGATATACGGGTTAAGGAAAATAATTGCGAATCGACGTTTTGTAGCACGATCGGCGCGCCTGTTAAACGATCGGGGTGGAAAAAGTTGATCAGGCGAGAGAAGATATGGGAAGAAAGGATGTTGGCGTCGAAAGCGCCGATAGATCAAGAGGATGGATCGTGTATAATCACCGGTTCGATCATCCGGAAAGCATGTTCACCGGCAATTACAACGGCGTTACTCCTTCTAATTGGCCTTCATTAATTCTTTAGTCGACGCCGGGGCGACGATTAGCCGCGTGTGAGGTTAACCGCGACTGATAACGGCCCTCGAGCATACGTTATTCGATGGAAAGAAAAACGTCGACCACGATATATCGGCCAGCTATCGCGACGCACGCTTTCCCAGGAATATTTCAACTTTGCGAATCGCCATCTACGATCGCTGGCTACGCTAGAGCGGACGAGACAACGGAGGTTGCCCCGCTGTCTCCTCTTATCGGCAATCGTACGCTTCGGCACGGGTACGCAGGTACCCTGACGGTTACCCTGGAGATTTTCAGGCCGACGATTCGGTCTCAATTGACGAACGGCGGCTAAATTCGTAGGTGCGCCGATTTCTTGCAATTTCTCGTCGTACGTAACACGGTTACACGGCGAGAGATCGATGTCGAGGGAAGAAACGAGGGATCCGCGATTTTACCTAGCGAGAGTAATTGTTTAGAGGAGGATAAAAGGCTGTTTCCGTTTTTGCGAGAAACTGTCTATTCGGTTCTCACAGTCAGAAGCAGTATTAGTGCTCGGAACCGTGTCTCTAATCACGTAGCCGTAGTCATGCGCGTAATTGTTCTTAATGTACTTTTTGTGCAAAATAAGCCGATTACGATGTAAGCGTATGAACTTAGCCTGGAAGGAAAGTACCGTGGAGCGGCGATCGACGGCAAACGTAAAACGGGAATGTACAACGCGGAGAGAAGGGTAAAAAGCTGGTTGTAAATTGACGGAAATCGTCTCGAGATGATTGGTATTAGCCGTGCTCTCCCAATGCCTCTGTCAATGCGGCTGCGAGGCTAGCTGGAAACTGACAAATGCCTGTAATTAGCGTTTTTCATCTCTTTTTCTCTAATAATCGTAACTAGAGAAATATCACCGTGGTGTAGCCGACGTTTAATCGCTGACGCGGTTCGAAACATTCTCCCTGGGAGGAAGTGGCGTTCGATGTTTGTATAAACAAAGGAGAACACGATCTCGCGATTACGGCTGTAATTTCGAGTTACGGCTGGGTGAATCGGTTGGAAATAAAAAGACAGATACGTCATAGTATCTATAAAGGAGAACGAGTGGAATAATGGACGGAAGTGTCGAAACGGTAAGCTTCGACCGGCTAACGATTATTCGGCGTTCCATTAAGTCGAAAAAACCGCGATGGCCTCTAATTAGCGGACCAGGGCCGAAAAGGAAAAATCATCGGATCGTTAAAAACCGCGGCGTTCTATGAAATTTCGAAAGGCAAATCGATCACCGCAGTAGGTACGTATTACGCGGTGTGGCCGACGATGCCCCGGCATCCTTAAGGGTCAATAGCCGTGTAGCATCGGTCAATTAAAGGAGAGGACCGAGGTAAACTGGCGCGATAGGTCCGTAACAGGTCAGAAATGATGAATGAAGGAAGCGTTAGACACCGGACTGGCCGTACCTTTCCTTCTTTTTTCCCTTCTCCGAAGAGAATTGATTGTAATTTAACCGTGGAGATTTATCTCGTGGAAATGCTTCCTTTAACACGGAACGTACACGTATACGCGCGGCGTTTCCCTTTCCGGTAAAAAGATTTTCTTGCGCGTCCCCTCTCCGTCGGTCGTCCCGCGGAGAAGACGTTTACCTACTCGCCTCTCGAACGGATCGGCAGAGTGCGAGCGAGAACGGTAAATTCACTTGGCATTAGGAGGCCCCGAGGGTGCTAAACGGCGGAAGGCGGCCGCTCACGGATACGAGAGTTAAAGGAAACAAACGAGGGTTTAACGTAATTAAAGCGTTGGAGCGGCCAAGTCCGATCGCGGACCATTAAAATCCCTAAACGATGGTCGGGACAGAGGGGGCAGCGTGGAGGCAGAGGCGGAGAAGACGGAGAAGGGGGCGACCGTAGGAGCAGGACGTTCCTTCTATCTCTGCCGGGAAATATCTTTCGATTCTCGAATCACGATCCGAGCTCTGCGAGTTTCGTGCGCTCGTACAACCACCGACGGCCGACACGATCTCTCACCGAGTGGAACATCCGGTCGGGACAGTCCGCCCCATAAATGTCCTTGACACCTTCGTGAAAGTGCACGGCGAGCGGTCAGGCGAAGAAACCGAGTGGCGAAATTAATTTCGCGCCTCCTTCGCCTCTCTGTCTCTCCCTCTTTTATTTTCTCCCCACCTGCCCCCCCACCTGCCCCCCCCGTCCCCTCCCTCTCTCTTTTCCGTTCCTCGTCTCCTTCTACCATCATCGGTCGGCCAATTAGCCAACGTGGCCGAACAACGATTAGAAGCTCGTGTCGCGTATGTCGGGTACGCGGCGAATCTCGAATTTCGCTGGACACGATCGCAAAGTTATCCCGCGTAACGATTTAATGGAGGTTGGTTGGCCGGCGGAAATATTTACGCGCGCCGACTGAAACCGAGATAAGCACATAATCGACAACCGCTTACCATTAGAAGTAACGGAAGCACCGTCGTGATGACTCGCGTCGCTATCCTCGTCGAGGTTGCTGTTGTTCAAGGACGTCCTCGACTGATGCCTGACACTGAGGTCCCTCGGTGTAGAGGGCGGACTGCCGGGCGGTTCTTGAGTCTGTAGACCCGCCTGGTGCATCTTGCTGGACGCGCCACCGAGGATATCGGTGATCATAAATCGCGATCTCTGCGGCATCGTGGTCGACGCGTCGCCGCGTTCCACCAGACCGTTGTTGCTGCTGTGATTGTTGTTCCTGGCGTCGAGCCCATTCGACAGACGTTCCACGCTCACTCCGTTCCTCTCGACGATGTTCTCCAGCCTGTGCGCCTCGAGGCCGGACATCCTGCTCAGATTCAGACCGTTATTGGCCACGGTGACGCCGCTGCGAGCCGCCACGTGGTGATTCTGATGATGATGGACCGTCATCACGGTACACGTAGGTGGTTCCTTCGGGCTACGGGCACCCGCAGGTGCCTCTGTCGCCACCCCAGGACTCGCCCGGTACCTGGGAGACAGAATCTTGCCGACGGTGACGGCGTCGCCTCGGGTTAGGAACTTCGTTTCACCGAATCTCCGCGGGCACCTACACTTCACTGTATCCGATTTATCCCTCGGTACGCCGTTCTCTCTTCTTCCAGTGTCTCTCTGCCTTCCTTGCGAACATTCCTCCCATCGATGGCAGCGTTATCGCTATCGCGTTCGAACGTACGCTCTAACGTATCGCGATCTTTTCTTCCGTTCTTTCGCCAATTCTTCCGCAACGCGAGATATAACTTTCGTCGGCGAATCTCGTGGTCGACGAATCTCGTGGTCGATTTCAGAGCGAGAATAGAGAGTAAATGGCGCGTGAGATGGTTACGATGCACCTTGCGCTTCCTCCCGTTCACTCGGTCGCTCCACCTCCGTCTCCACCTTCTTCGTCGTCCTCTTGTTCTCCGCAATTAAGGGGCCGCTCCGCTGGTCTCCTTGGTTAATTGCTAATTGGCCACTTAACATAATTGCCGCGCGTAACAGCCAGTTCGCCGGCCATTTCCGCTCTCCTTTTTCTTCTTTTCTTCGGCCGTTTAATTATTAATTATTTTTTATATAAAACATCCGACTTTATCTCTCTCTCCCTCTCTCCTTCTCTTTCTCTCTCTCTCTCTCTCTCTCTCTCTCTCTCTGTCTGTCTCTCTCTTTCTCTCTGTCTGTCTGTCTGTCGCTTTTTTTCCCGCGATACACACGGTGCACCGTGAAGAACTCGCTGTCGCGTCAACCAATAGCCGCCGCGTTAATCGCGCTTGTTATACCTGTTCTGCTAAGGAGAACGCTTAATAGAGCTGGCTCGTGTTGCCGACGCGATACCTTCCAACCATCGATAAGACACTCGATCGTTCGACCGGCTAGAATCACTAGGATCGCACTGCGATTAACGGACAGTCACCGAACCGGTTTACTACCTCTCTCTGTTCCTCGTCTCGCGTTCACCGAACTTCAACGTCTCTTTTATCCCGTCAACTGCGTCACATCGATCAACCGCGGCTATCGCTTCGAACTCGATAGTTCACAACATCAGACTCGCTGTCTTCTCGCCGACGATGCAACACCAACGATCACCGTAACCGTAGCGGACGTCATCCTCGAGCCCGGTGCTGCTGCGGATCCGCGCGACTCAATTTTGGCCAGGTTGTCTCGTCGTCGTCGTTGTCGTCGTCGTCGTCGATCTCGTGGCACCACGGACGAAGAGAATACGCGTGCAATGGAACTCGCGGCAGATTTCCACGCGATCGATCTCGATGGGATGGCGGTCGGATCGCAGCGATCGTCGAAGGAGAGAATGCGTTGCGTCTGGTGATGAGGCGTCGGCAGCGTTGTTGGCTGGGGCGAGGCGTGCGTGTGCATCGGGTTGCCTCGACTGATCTGCTCGCACTGAGCAGACCAGGCGCCTCCGTACGTTCCTGGGCGGCCATATCGGCGTCGTGGCACGCCCTGAGCATTCCCCTCTGCTCCTTCTGCTCCGCCAATCCTCGAAAGCGGCGCTAACTAGCCAGCCAATCGGCTACACGGCAACCTCGGCGCCTCCGCTACGTGGCGCGGCTACGCCCAACTAATTTGAAATGTGTTTCAGCGGTAATTCGATATAAAATTGTAGTTAATATCTTTCATTATAGCGCGGGGAGGGAGGGTCAGGTTGCGCTCGCAGCGCAGCAAAGTGGAGGGGTTTCGGTACCGAGGAGGGCCAACCGACCGAGAGAAGGGTACAGCCAGAGGGGTAGAAGAGGCTAGAGGAGAGATTGATACGAACGCGCTCCCACTTCGACCGCTTTCCGCCGCTCTCGTTCTCTCCTCGCCCGTTCGAGATCGCTTCCCGGAGCAGTCGAGCGGGAGGAGAGGTCCGACGCGTCCACCTGGAAGGGGTTGAAGAGCCATCGAGGCCGAAGGGTGGTCCTACCTCGAGCTTCTGCCGCGAATCCACCGGCCGCCGTCCACTTCTACTTGCCTCGCGCTCTGCGTGTCCGTGCCACGCCGGACGTTTCTACTTACGTGCCAAGCCACGACCGCGCCGCTCTTCTTTTTCCTCCTTCGTCGTTTAGTCCATTCGATCGATCCACCCCGCTCGGTTGGACCAACCTCGCCAACATCTTCGCGAGGCGATTGCAACGCGTACGGACGAGCGAGCGAGTCTTCGCGAATGGCAACGACGATGCTTCCGAAAGGGAAGGCAACTTTCCACGGGGAATTTCACCACCGGTGGATCACTGAATCGAATCTAACCGGACCATCTGGTTCGAAGGTGTCTCCGCGCTCTTCTTCTTCTCCCCCTTTTCCCCGCGGCCGCCGACTTTGTCCCTTCGAATCGACGAACCGCCGTCGCCTCTCTGCGAGCTGTTCGAGCGTTTCGAAATCGCCGCTGCAAGTTCGTTCCAGCTCGGAAACAACGCGCGCAAGCGTATCCGCCGAGGAATAATTGCAGCGTCGTACGAACGCGACCCGGCACCAAATCGAATTAGCCACGCGACTGTAAACCGAAATGGAAGAATCGTAGAAACTAGGGACAGCGACGTGGCGCCTGATCGGGCCAGCTGACCGCCCATAGGTTCGCTTATTTACGCCGACAGCCCGTATGGCGCGCGTACTCGACGCCGGCCGATCCTTCTCGCCACGCGCCGCCGTAACGTACGCGCGTTTCGATGTTCCCCTGGAAACCTGTCCACGCATTCTCTGCCAATGGTACATCGTGCGAAGATGCGCGAACGTACGGTCGAACGTGTACGCACGAGGATCCGGCAAAGTTGACGATAGGATGCGAGAATTTGAAAAATCCGCGAGACCGAGGCGACCGGATTCTCCTATCGGGGCGGGCAAATTGCGAGACCGAATCGCGAGAGAGTCGGAAGTGCTGGCGTCGTTAAACGTTGAGCTACTCGCGCTAACTACGCTGCGTGACGTGTACCATTAAGCGACGATTAGGTATTGCACGCCGTGGAGAAAAAAACCAAGCGGTATATCAACGTCTCTTTTTTCGCCGTTACTTTCCTCGCTTTTTACCCGGTTCGTACGAATAAGGCACCGAACAAGATGGTCTTGGTCCGATGAAAAAACGGGTTAACGGAGCCTGTAACGAGACTATCAAACCGTGACACGATTTAAACCGCTGCGAGCAGGCAACGCTCGGCTTTCCTTCGTCCCTTCGTTCGCGCCACCTACGCCTCGCGTTCTACGCTGCCCTTTCGCGGACATCCGTACAGCCGCTCGCGCGTTCTTGCCGCGACTAGCGCACCTGGAAAGGTTAGCGCGTTCGTTCGTGGGCGGCTCGTTGAGCGAACGCGAGAATCAGCGACGAGTGTCGCGACTAAACGACAGAAGGCGACGAAACAAAAGCTTCGCGTCGTTAAACAACGGCGCCGCGAACAACGACTTTTCCACGACTCGTCGCTCCCCGTGTGACGTACATCCACGCGTCGGCTGCAGAGGATGGAAATTCCGTCGGTGTGTCTTGCGCGGTTGAATTCGGCCCTGTTCGATTCCGGGCGAAATCAGAGGAGACGTTGAAGCAAAGAGAAGAAGCAGCTAGGTGCTAAGAAATACGCTGGAATTTTTGAAAGCTCGACGTCGCTGCCGGCGAATTAACATGGATATCGCGTTTAGCAGCCTAAACAAGTGTATCCACGTGTCG
Organism: Bombus confusus; assembly: GCA_014737475.1. Classification (NCBI taxonomy): domain Eukaryota; kingdom Metazoa; phylum Arthropoda; class Insecta; order Hymenoptera; family Apidae; genus Bombus; species Bombus confusus. The sequence goes on from JACXIV010000048.1 coordinate 232,471, forward strand.
GTTGTTAAATATACATGAGAGTCCGGCCTGAGAGACCAAGTGAAAAGTTAAAGGCGTTAAAACCGTTTTCATCAGCTTGCGATTAACCCTCATGAATGCCGTAGCTTTGCGCCGTGCTTCGCGCTAGAACGAACATTGGATACTCTTCTAACGAGCTTTTAAAGATCTTAGACTCGAAGCGTCGCAACGATCTCGTCCAAAAGATACGACGCTTCGCCGATATAGCCTCGACTCCGCGTCCAGCGGAAAATTCCCGCGTTATACCGCTTCTTGTTCGACTTTTTCCAAAGACACGGCGCCGGAAGCTCGCGCGAGGCGCTAAAACGAGCTGCAGCCCGATAACCCGATTTTAACGTAGCTCGCGTTTCGAAGATCGGCCGAGAAGATCTGTTTAAAAAAATATGTTACAGATCGGTGGTGAAATTGGCTTTACGAGCGAATGAAAATCCGACAAATGGCGTCGCGAAAGGTCGTCTGGTCGGCGATACCCGAAACACCGAGAACGTACGTCCGCTTTCAGTTGCTTCGTGACGTACGGCGGACAACGTTCCAAAGATCGATGTTCGAATTTTCATCTCGGCAAGGGGAATCGGTTGACCGCCGACAATCGTCTGTAAAGGGAGGAGGAGGCGAGATGGAAGGATCCGCGGGGCGGGCAGGCGATAAACGCTCGAAAATTAACGATCCTTTAAAGCGGTCGTAAAATTCGACCAGATAAGGATCCACCTTCCACTTGCTTCCTCCGTAGAGCCGTATCGGCCGGCACGCACGAAACGCACTCGCGAGCTCACAAATTACTCCCACGCGCGGTTAACAGCGTCTCGCGCGTGCAACCTGCGCTCTCGGCGAGCGGCCTGCCTACGCGCGAACCCTCTCTCGCGCAGCACGAGCCGGCGCGGCGATCCGCTCGCAAAAATGAAATCCTGTTGGCCGGTGAATTACGACCGGCCAACCTTCGGGACGAAAGCAACGTTTACGCTGTTTAAATGACCACGCGATGCGTAGGGATTAATCGCGGCACGCGATTCGCCCAAGCCTGTAAGCGACTCGCTTCGATTCCTCCGATTCTCGTTTCCAGCCTCGCTATCTCGTATACCTACGTGTCCAACGTTTAAGTCGAACCTCGTACGAACGAACGCCAGTCGGAACGAGCATCGCGGTGATTTTACGCGCCTTGCTGCTGTCCGCTTTTCTCACCAGGCGATTGGCAGCGGGCTCGCCATCAGCCACATCGTTCAGCTTCGTGTATAAAAGGAAGGCGCGCGGGTCGGCCGCGTGCACGCTGGCCGGCAAACCCAGCGTAAGCAAACACACGAACGAGGCAGACTCGCAGGGGCGAACGGTTGCATAGGTAAACGTAGCCGTCGCTATACGTGGCACACGTACGCGCGCGTTTACATCGGTGGTAGACCTCATACCGTGTCCAATGCATATTCATACGGCCATACATTATACCGAGCAGTGCACGCGGCAGGCCAGAGCTGATCTTAGATTAAGGTAAACGCCGGTTAAGTTAACGGCTAAACTTCCATAAGTCGGAGGTGCTCGCATGCGCATCGCGTGGTATAAACCAAAGCCTGTCTTCTTTCCATTCCCTCTTTCTCTTTCTCTTTCTTCTTTTCTTTTTCCCTTTTTTTTTCCTTTTTTCCTTTCTGCCTCCTATCGCCTTTAAACGTCCCGCGTTTCCACCTTTTTTCCTTCTCTCGTTTCCACCCCACCACCACACCACTTTTATCTCGCTTTCTTCCCGCTTCGTTCACCTTTTCCCTGCCCCTCCCTTTTTCCCACACTCCCTTTTCTCTTCGTTCGCCAGCCCTTTTAACAAGCGCGCGCGCGCGCAGCACTCTCCGCTACTCGAACCAGGCCGTGCGTGTACCGTACAACCTGGCAACCCGATCCGATCTTACGTTTGTTATGCTAAGTGCTCATTAAGATGGCAATGCGTTGCCGCGGGTGCGATAGCGGAAATTTGGCGCACGAAAGAGAGAAGCATGGACGATGTTGCTCGGGCTAGTGGCGGCTAAACGCGGGCTTAATCGAAGGTGAAACTACGTCGTGTTTCGCCATCAAACGCCGCGGTTTTGCCGATGCAAATTGCATCGTGCATGAACGTTACGTGTCTTTACGCGAGCCCACTGTTAACACGAACGTTTGGTACTCGATGATTTTCAACGAAACGTTTTTGCGGCTGCTACAACCGTCCCATTTTCCACTTGGGCTTTCGCAACCCGGTTGATCGCATGCAAATTGCTGTGCGATCGCGTTAACGACGCATTATCGATCGCTATGCGATTTTCCTGCGATTACGCGGCTACTGGAATTGATCGATCGCTACGAAACACAGAAACGCGGATTTCTTCCAACGTTTGCAACGACGCAAGCGGCGTTTAAGCTGTTCGGAAGCCGAGCCGTGGAAAAGCGCAGAACGAACGTCGTCGATGCTTCTTTCAGTCACGCAGCCGACGACGACGGACGATTAGTCGAAACGAGGATAATCAAAATCGTCGCGAGAACGTTCACGAACGAACGCAACCTGCTGCGATTTCTTCGCTCGATGCTCGCGTCGACTCATTATGCGCGAATTCGCGCCAGCTATCCGAGTTTCCACGGGCCGGTATGCATGAGAAATTAATTAAAGGCAACGCGCGGAGAAGCGCTATTGACAGGATACGCGGCGGCGGAAGTTGCCTAAAGAGCGTTGGCAAATACGCGATTCGTCATCGTGGGTGTCGACACGAATTCGTCTCGGCCGTGTCGTAATTGCCAAACTTAATAACCGTCGCATCGTAATAAGCGGATAAAAAATTCTCCATTTATTCCACCGCCCCTTTCTTCTTCTCCTTCGAATTAAAGACTCATCTACGTTGTTCACACGCGAACGCGTTTCGATAGCATAGGAGATTTTCCGTCGACGACACAATCGCGCAGCTGAGACGATTAAAGAGAACCGACGAACGCCAGCTCCCTTATTCCCGTACGTATCCGATTTCGTCTAAGAGCCTGCATTACGGGCGATTTGCATTGATAGCGAGCTAGATAACCTTGAAACCAATGTAAGAGCCACTTTGCGCCTCGTAGCCCGACTTTTAGCCACGTAACGTTCTACGTGACAAACAGCCGTGCGAGTACCGGCGAAAATTCTCCTGCGAACACGCGAAACCTTCGAAGTATCTTGCGTCTTATATCTACCCTGTTCCTCGTCGAAAATCTGCCACCGTTCCCATGGCCGTCGCCACCAAGGGATTTATTATTATTATTATTTGACGTTTCACGCTCGAGTTTCTAGCGAGTCATCGTTCGCTCGGCGTTGTGCAACGTGTGGACGGTTTCGTTTAGGGGTTGATAGGTGCGCGCCCTATGTTCAACGGCGGAGCAATCTCGGACCCGGTCACACTCGTTAACGCGACGCAAAGCTGAAAGAAAAAAGCGTTTCCGCGTAATGGCGCTACTTTTCTATAGCAATTAAGATAATATTTGCATTCGGGGGTTGTGATTTCCTGCAGGTGTTTCCACCGGCCAGGGGTTGAGGGCTCTCGTTAGTTATACCGTGTGTTCCGCCTGTTACACACACACGCGCGCGCGCTAGTTGCTCTCTCATGGTTAATGCTTTGTGTCGTACCTTCTGTCGCATAGGCGTCGTTTCTCACAATCATCGCGATGCGACGATATTTCATACTCTCTGGAATAAACGCCGCGAAATCGTTAGTGCCTGCTTGCTCCTTCCAATAAAAACACACCGAGTGCGCGTCGATCAAGCGTAGCGCACGAACGCGATCGAGTCGCGCGACGTTAATCGCTTCGCGGTAACGACCAGAGCGCCGTTAAACCGCGACCGTAATGGTCGCGTTGCGGCCGACGTGGAAGCCAGAAATCGCGTAGAATGGTTACGCGCTTTCTCGAGCATCGTGTCACGAGACACGCTAATTACCTCGTGACGGCGTATCAATCTGGAAAATTCTACGCCTATGTCCCGTGTAACTAACTACTTGTAACGTACGTACAGGCACACGAACACGCGCGCACGCGCGCTCCTCGATACACGTACCGCTGTGGCCTGGGCCATTGGCGTGCTCGCACTCATCGCGCACGTTCGATAGACGAAGAGGCGCGAGCGACACAAGTGGCGCGCGTATGACACATCGAGGGGGTTCCTTCGCGCGTACATACACACGCGACACCGGAGAATTAGCGAGTTGAGCGAGGGCTGAACGAGAAGGGAGGTGTACGCTCGCTATTAGATCTTTCTCATGCTGATAAAACTGTATAATGGACTTAATCGCTTTGCGGCCGGCCCTCGACTAAATTTTCGTTATTTTTCATGGGTGCCCGGGCAGCGGTGGCCGCAGACCAGCTCTATCGCCACGACAGATCTACTCCCGTTTTTCGGCCTCTCTATCGGCCTCTGTTCCGTATCTCTCTCTCTCTCTCTCTCTCTCTCTCTCTCTCTTTCTCTCTCTCTCTGCTGCGTCGGATTCGCTCTTTTCTTCGTCCCCTTTCGGCCGTTTCGCCTTCCCGGCCCTTTGTTCCTCGGCCGCGAATCCATTGATCCCGCGGGGCGCGGAACACGCACGTCCGGTGCTAGCTCGCCGATGAAGCACTTTTACGGGCATCCATCGTTCGGGAAATTTCGAAACAAAGGAAGGAACAACGCCAGCTACCTACCCGCCCTCCCCAATCGTCACCAAGATTATTTGTTACTTGTCGCGTCTCGTCGATCCAGCCTTTTTTTCGCTTTTTACGCTTCCCCTCTGCCTGTCCGAACCTCTCTCTTCTTTCTCTCTACCCTTCCACGCCTTCTTTCCAACCTTTCAGCTCAAATTTCCGTATTTATTGCCCGCCAGGGTTGGTATTTTACTGCCGCGAATCTTCGAATCGTACGATTTCCAACAACCCCTGTACGTGTTTCGCGTCGTTGCGAAATCAACGAAATAAACGAACTCTCGGTCCTTTCACCCTGGAAATTTTCTACACCGCCGCATCCTCGATTTCCTATTCCAACTATCGTCTCCAGGTATACGATCGCGCACAATTGTCTACGGTTTCACGGGTCGCTCCCGATGCAACTCTTTTCTCGTTTCGCTGTTAGCCCGAACCACAGGCAACGGGCCGTTATGCGGTAGCCGACCGATGCAGGAATCTCGGCATCCCCTGCCGGATCCAACAACCGACAATCTGCATGCTGCGTCGGCCGATGGCGCCCGAGACCGCTTTTTAAGCCAGTTACGACCATTGCGGTAATGCTGTGGAGGTCGTGCGAGTCAATGCCGAGGAATCGTCGTGCGATATCTCTATGGAGCTACGAAGTCGAAACTGCGTCGAGCAATAGATGCGATTGCCTTGGAATTACAACACGCGGAATAAGATGCCGCCGATACTCCTCGTTGCGTCTCAATCGTGATTTAATTACTTATTTAGAAGCGATTGGATTGTGCAACAGCAAAAAAGCGCACTAGATAAAGCAACGATAAAAAGCATTGCAATTCTCGCGCTCTAAGCTAAAGAAACTTTATACGCGAGCGAGGAGATGGAAAAGCTAGTCGCGAGTTTGCCTATCTCTTTGGCAACGATGGAATTAACGAATATTTCACGCAGTACGCGCGGATGAGATTTTCTTTACGTAAATAAAACGCACGCGGCATATTATCGGACGCGTCTCGGGCGCGTGAAGGGTTGGCGCAAAAGTGGAAATTGAACGGAAGGGATATAGAATTACGAGGCACCGGCTCGGTACAGATGCAAATGTTTCGCGCATATATTATCGTGGCAATTAAAATTGCCTGTGCAGTTGCGCGAACGCGAGAAGCTTGTAGATATGCGCGAGCAGCCAAGCTACCCGCAAGGACGAACCAGCTAATCCCGAGCAACTAAACTAATATAGAAACTTGCTCGTACTTATTCGCGGTAACGTCGCTGACAAAACGAGTACTTGGGCAATACGCGCACGTGACCTGTGTCTATACGCAACCCCTTTGGATTTACAAGCTAGACACGAGGCGTGGAAGGAAAGTCCGCGTAAACGAGATACCGATCGTGAACAAAACTTGCGCGTTTACCTGTCGTCTTCCTATAATTTCTGTTTGCCAATATCTTTGGAAAGTTAAAAAGTTTGACCTTCGAACGAGAACGAATCGATTTTGCGATTAAATTGCCGAGCGTGTCGTCGCTGCTCTCTCCAACACGCGTTATCGTCGTAAATCGATCGGTTATCTTCAACCAGGCTTATATCTTCGTATCTATCGGATTATTGCTTTCTTCGGTTATTTTTCACGTCGTAGTGCGTAGGTTTTCTTGGTTATCGAGCGACTCGAAAGCGAGGAAATCGATAGAGACGGACGCGCGGTCGTCGGTCGCGATAATCGCTCGAGAAATTCGTTCGCCGAACGCGTCGAAGCCGCGACATCGATCGGGCAAGCTGCTGCTCGAGCGTTGTACGCCATGCGGTTCCATCTTTAACTAAATTTGCGCGTGACGGTTGGAAAGCAAGGCGGTGCCGGCAAAGTTACACGCGTATATCGCGGCAACTATTCCCTTTGGGCAAAGTTAGGCCGAGAGTTTCTGTATTAACTAGAGCTGTTTGAGAGACTCGCAGGGAAACACGGTCTAAGAGTGCTGCTGCTGCTGCTGCTGCTGCTGCTGCTGCTCGCGCGAGTTTAGCCTCCGCGCCGCTTCTCGCTGGCCGCGTGTTTGCAGCTTCGTTCGTCTTGGCGTGGCTCATTAGCATAGAAACAGCGGTAAACTCGTGGCTAGCTTACCGAGCTAACAGCGTGTAAAATAACCGCTAAGTTGTCAAGACAATGCTCGTACGCGTAGCACGCCTTTGAACAGGCCGAGTCTGAACACCGCCACGGGCTAAGTCCTTCACGAATTACTTCCTTCGTCGCGGCATTGTCCGAGCACCAAGAGAGACGAGACGTCGTGCAACTTCCGTTTTCCAGCGCTCTTCCGTTTATAACTAGACCGTTCGTTCGTCGAGCAACGAAAACGAAAAGTACTGTTGCACTTGAGGCGGGTCGTAAAAAATCTAGAACCATGTAAAACCAGCGTATCGTAATGTAGGATAAATATTTATATTCGTTAAGGAATTGGAACGAACTGGAAGGTAATTCTTCCCGACGAGATTCTTATAAATTCGTAACTGTCGGTGTTCTTTCTCGCTGGTCAAAGCTGCAGATTCACGTCATTATCGAGCGTTCGTGCGTTCATGGTTTGCTGAATGCGTGATAGCGAATTGAATCGCGGCTAGGCGTAAGAGCCGGGGCCGGGCAATTTCATATAATATAAATCACCGTAATGGCGGCGAATTAGTTTGATGTCAGGAAGTAACTATACTTCATTATGTGCTACGGCAGTCGTGAAAAACTTTTCGCATTGCACGGCGATTTTGTTGCTAAATACGAGCGATCTTATCCGTGCCCCGCTATATTTATACATAAGCAGAAACACGAGCGTGTACTCGGCTCGGTGCTGCTAATTCGTTGTTTCATTTTCTTGCGCATTCCGCCTTCCTCCGCCGCCGTCCTCCATGAATATGGATCGCGGATGAGTTATGAAAAAAAAAAAAAAAAAAAAAAAAAACAGAAAAAGAAAAAGGAAAACACAATGCAACCGCGTGCCCGTTATGTGCACACGCGTTGACGTGTTTTTTTTTTAGTTTAAACCAGGCCAAGGGATTTCTGTACCGCGAATCGTGGCCAATTACAGCGAAATCTCATTCAGCTACCTCTGCTTGGTTTTGTTTCCCCGTTTTTAGAAATTTCTAATCCAATTACCGTTGTCGAAACTTTCCATTGCGATGGTGAATAGATAGGAGCGCGGTTAAGTCAAGTAGTACCCGTCGTCGGTGTAGTGCGTTAGAAGGAATCGCAACGCGGCTACGTACGACCGTAGAAAAATCACCGTAGCCGTAACGGTGTGCATGAAATTTAAACGGCGCATAACTTTTTCCCTATATCAATCGTCGGTGCTTTCACATTCTGCCAGGCGATTGAAATATTTCCAAGCGGCTACCGCGGGCCGACCCTTGCGAGCATTCTTGGAAGGCAATTAACTTTCTGCTTGGATATAGCAGATCGTCGAGAGGCACGATCGAAACGATTACCGAGCGTCGCGTTTACGAGGACAGAAAATTCCTCCAAGGACTGACTTAATGATAACCTAAAGCTCGCCTAAACGCGATACCATCTCGCAGGAAGCCGTGAATGCGTTTCGCCGTCCACCGAAAGGAGAAAAAATATTGAAACGCAACAAAGTTTCGTACGACGCCGCCGCCGCCGCTGCCGCCGCCGCCGCCGCCGCCGTGGAAATCGCGTGATACCGGGAGGAAGAAGGAGGTCGACGAATCGCGATCAAAAGCGGCGGTTCTTAATTGCCGTCAGGAGTGCACACACGAGCGTTCTCCTTCGTTTCGTTCGTTTACGAAAACACCGTCACGGAATCATTCGGAAAAGGAAAATCATCGAGCCAAAGGAAAAACAGCGAACGAGCGAATCTTCTCTTCTTTCGAACGACTTCTTTCGCTTTGTAACGTTCGGAAAAAGTTACTTTACCGTGGCCGCTAGAGTAGCTTTTTCGTCGTTCGTTTTGCGCGCGCTAATTAACCATTCCTTTTCCCTTTTTATCGCGGAGAAATCAAACACCATCGAGGAGAAAGTTTTTCCGTGGAACGCCGCTCGATTTGGAATTGATCGCGGGCATAACGAATTTTCAATGGCGCGCGCACACCGGAAGCGCGCGATCGGTGTTATCCATCGATTGGTATCGTTGGTATCGACGTTGTCTTGTTCAAGGAAACCACGTTATCGTAGACAAACGCGCAACGTGACAAACGTACGCGTTCGCGTACTACGTGTACCGCGTAAGTTTTGCCGAGGTGCCCAGAATGGAAACATGTGCGAAGACACCGCGCGATAAAAGTCCCTTCTCCGTTGTTCCGCCAGCTCTTTCCAATCTGCGCCGGTTTCCTTTTTTTCTCTCGTTTGCGAAACGCAATTAAACCAATTACCGCGACCAGAGCGGAGAAATGAAGGCGCGGGAGTTACGTAAAGTAATTGGACGGCACGGCGATGTGCGCGCGGATTTCCTAAAACGATAATTAACGAGTTATTAAGCGCCGGCTATCCTGGCTTCGACGTTGCTCGTCATTATCCGCGTTTCACACGAGCGCCGAGTGAAATCGTCGGTGATCATTCGTAGATAGGAGGGGAGAGATAAAAAGAACGGAGTTAGTCGAGGCAGCGAAAGAGGAACTCGAGCCAGGCCGCGCGAAAACGACGCGATTTGAAATGTCCGCGTGAAATATGGCACGACATCGGCGGCCAACTGGTGCCGCGTGTGGACAGACCTTAAGCGTGTACAGGATGCAATTACACACGAGCTTAAGCGTTATCGTTAAAAGAAAAATATGCGCTCATAAATTGCCGGTTCTCAAGTCGACGCGCATCGTACTGCGGTAATGTATCATGCAAATACGCGAGTTTCATGCCCGTACCTTTGGAATTCATTAGACTTAATTGTTCCCGATTGAGACGCTACCGCGTTTTCATCGAGTCGCGGTAATTGCGGGTGCTTCAACCTCTGTGAATTCTCCACTGTCTGTGTCGACGTCGCCGGCGTGTTCGTCAAGCTGTAATTTTGAACAACCGATATCGTACGTTGTTACGCGATAAATCTAGATTTTCTTTCTCATCCGTGCCGATGTGTCTTTACAACGTAGCGCGATTTCAAACTATATCGAGGCAGTTGTCCGGAAGCAAGGCTAATTACTCGAACAACCTCGAACCAGTTCCAATGAATAGCCTTATTCCTCTTAGCCTCTTGGAGCCTCTAAAAGACGAGTTGAGAACCGTGAAAATAATTAACGTTATAGGGCTCACTGCTCATCAATGATGGCTGTCGGATAAGGCGTACTTGTTAAATTACATACGTTCGCCGAACCACCGTGCGAGGCTACGGTACGTGAAAGCGGCCATTATCTAGTTTTGCTTTTGCGCAACTGTGTTACACCTTACCAAAACGCGTCGTCCCCTTCTCCAGGCCTAGTTATTCTTACGTGACGCAACACCGCCGCCGTTCCATGCAGCTACAATAATTTGTCACGAGGGAAAATGTCGACGTTCCCGTCGTTCTATAGAAATCAACGCTTTTAACGTCTTTCCTACGTACCGAGTCTCATCGTTCGTAAACATTTCGATCTGAATTTTTGGCAATATCGATCGCCTCTCTTTGTAGATATCCACCGATCGCCGAACAGCTCGAGCTTCGATCTGTCGTTCCGCGATCTCGAATCCCAATGTTTCTTCATGGGCGTCTCGAAATCGAGCAACCTTCCAGACGTTCGAACGCTGATACATCGTTGGTAAGCTAGATCGAAGGAGGCAGACTGCGGAACACGCGCGCCTGCAGGAAAGACGAAACCATCCCGTGGCTCGCGAGGAAGATGCTGGAGAACCGCGTGATTGCACGTCTTCCCTGGACCATGATGGCCGCTCTGAGCACGGCTATTGGTCGATGGGTAATCACACGGTCTCCCTTCTTCTCCGGACCGTATGCTCAAAGATAGCCAGAGCCACCGCGAAGGCACCAGTGCTGTCATTACTCGATCATTTTTTGTTTCAACGGCATTTAATTTGAATCGTTCCCATCTTCTTCCTCCCTTCTCGCTCTATTCCGCTCCTTCTATCTGCACGTTCCACCGAGCGGAGCGGAAAGCTCGGTTGCTTTATCTCTCCCTCGAAACCATCCTCGTATCGTTCTCCCTCGTCCGACGACGATCTTCTTATTCCGTGCCCCGCGTACCGAACACGAAACCCGTTGCTTTATCCGACTGACCACGATTCATCCTCCAAAGACGACATGTTATTACAGAGATTCCGGTAATGGATGTTCCTCCGATGGACGAACGCGTGGATGTAATAATTTGCTCGTTTTACGACCGAGTAATTAGGCACATCCAGTTCCACAGAGGATTGTCCTCTTCCGACGACTCTGCTTCCCTCTTCGGCCAACTCGACCATCGATTTGCTGCTACGTAGTACAAAAAGTATATATTCGTCGTAAGCAGCCTTTCTTCGGTCACGCGTTACGAGCGGAGAACGCGACAAGAAGGAGGAAGCGATCGCGTTGGCCATAGCATTTCTACTTTACCTCGTTACTTCCGTATTGTTTGCGCGTCTTCTCACGCTAGGCCACACGTTACGGAAACAAGCTATACGTTACGACAAATCAGACGTTAATTGCATCTCCGTATCCGTTGTAAATATTAGGAAATTTGCAGAGAGCGGAGCTGATCGATTTGAGCTTCGGCGGACGCGGACGCATTTCGGCCCTTGAATATCCCGTTCGTCGGAACAACGATTCGTCGAAACACGAATCCCCTGTGACCATAGGCGTGTTATTCCCAGCTCTGTACTCTGTTGTACTTGGTCGAAGTACGTCATTGAATCGGGTCTCTCGTCGCGAGCAGCGAGCGATCTTCCACGGCGAGCAGTGCGAGTTTACGATCGATAAAGCCGTACCGCACTCTGGAATTCGACGGTCCATTCCATTGGGTTGTTGCATCGCGTCAATTAAGGCTCTCGGACCGTATGATTCCCCGGGCTTCCAATCCGGGACGAAATCGCTTGGCGCCAGGTAAAGTCCTGGAATCGTCCCACGCAAAGGGACACGGGTCGTCCGTCGGTTCGTCTGGACGATGAAACAGGTACACGACGAGCTAATTTCGTGGTGCAACTGTGACCACGGTGTTCCTTCTAGACCTCTTTCCCTCTCTCTCTCTCTCTCTCTCTCTCTCTCTCTCTCTCTCTCTCTGCCTGCCTCTCTCTTTCTCGGACGCTGGTAATTCTTGCACGCCGTTTCGGGCCGCTTCTTCGCTGGAGCGATGTGAATGAAAGACTCCCCGGGGCCACGAGCGATGTTTCGATCGCCGCGTCGCCGGACAAGGACGGAAATCCAGCCGAGAAACCACGGTCCATTCAGCCAACCGAGGAAAAAAGACGGACCGCTGAAAGAACCAGCCGAAATCTCTGAATGAGTGTAATCTCGTGGCTCGAAGGGCGAAGGAACGGGGAAAAACGAACCTGCTAGACCAGCGTTTCTCAAACTTTCTAGGATTCCACGTGTGGTCGGCTAAGTGCGACGGATGTCAACCCGCTGGAGTCGTTGCTGTATTTTGCAGTCGGGCTACGTTGGTTCACGGAACGAAGCAACGTTACGCTCGTCGTAGAAACAGAAGCGTTTTACGTCCGTGCATGCGTAACACGTCGTCTAATTGTCTTTTTAATCCTGCGCTAACTTTATTGTCCTTGTCTAATTTCATCGGGCGACAGACAAGCATAATAAAGGTGTAATCGACGCGGTGGCATACGCGATAGGAGTGGCCTCTCCGAGAAACGACTTCAGCGAATGTATATAATTATCGTCGTTTAGTTATTTAGTTTCACCGTATCGTGAATCTCAGTTGCGTAGATACAGGAAAAAAATGATAATTCGCTGTGAGAGTCGCTGTCGAAGAAGAAGGGTTAGGTTGGGAGGGGACGTTAGAAATAGAGATGGTGGCGCGAATACATACGCACGATGGGTATCTAGCCATGTATCCGTAGGATGTCTACGGTGCAGGACGAGGGGACGACGAGGGTGTTCATCTACGCGGCATTCCGCGCCGCGACCAACACGAAATTACAAGAAATCAAATGACACACCCGCCGCGGATTATCTTTCGAAAACGACTTATTAAGCCCTCCGAGAGCCGGACGATCCACACACGAGAGCTCTATCTTCATCGGTCCGTGTTGAATCGCGTACAATTACGTCGATCGAGCCCGCTCCGCTCTAGCATTCTCCTCTTTCTCTTCTTCCATCCGCGTCTCTCTCTCTCTCTCTCTTCGTATACCGTGGTCGCCGACCGCCTCGTCGTTCCGCAGAAAATCCGCCAGCGGACGATCCGATGATATATAATTTCGATAATCAATCGCATGAACGTCGTTTAATTTTTATAATAACCTACGCGCCGCCTCTATATCTCGCATGGGAACCACGCTGCGTCTGGATGCAATAAAACGCTGCTTATTTAGAACTCGTCCAAGACATCGTGGAAATTAGTATCGTTCGTACCGCGATCCGATTCCCCTTTTACATTCCGCGAACATTCGAGAAATATCTCCCTTCCTTTCGATTTTCACGGAGCGCTAGAGATCCAACGCATCGAGGAACGAACGATGGGATGACAGGGAAAAGTTGCGTAAATTCGGTATCGTTAAAAAGTATAAAGGAAGGAAATTATTGTTCGAACAAGTTGGAAAAAGCGTATCGGAATAACAGGCGCGTCGTAGAAGCGAATTCTTGAAATTTCGTTTCGTAATTACAAGGCGAATCCGATAGACGTTAACGCAACTTTGCGCCTTAATGGGTTAACTGGGTCGTATTATCATTCCATTAGTCATATCCATGAAAGCGTAACATCGACTGGTAAAGTTCGCGATGTATAATTTGTACTGGAAATTGCTGTTTAAGAATCGATTTTTAAGCACACGTTCGAATGGACTGGTAGATGTAGTTCTTGTCGTTTCGACGAGCACGCCGAGATCCCACGGGCAGAGTCCATTCGCCGGACTATCTAAACACGGAAATAACGACCGTGGCTTATCGCGGCCGCGAACGAGGTACAACTTCTAATTACGTAGCGTAGCCCTTGCAGCTCTCTCGCTGTGCTCGCGTCCACCTCCTCCTCGATGAGTTCTCCTCTATCTGATTTATCCTTAGGAAACCGCGCGGTGCCTATATCGTCCGTGCGGATTGATGCTTTGGCGAAGGGAAAAAGGGTGCGCGTAGCTCCTCCCATGCGCTATCTCCTAATTAGGCGATCCGAAACGCTCGTGGCGCGTCTTAATTGAATCGACCAATTATCATTCCTGCTCGATCGTTCGAAACTCGAAGGAACGAACGTCTCTCCGGTTAACGACACTCGCAACTCTTATCCATCCGTCTGCCCGGCTATACAATCAATTTTGTAGCTATTTCTTGCGCGAGCCCGTTCAACGTCATCGACTACATCGGGCTGTTTTTCATCGTAAGGTAACTCGCAGTTTCTGTGTTACGTTTCCACTCTTTCATTACGTAGCTTAACATGTCGATTGCGCCGTTTCGATCGCTCCGAGAACTTCGACGATAATTTCCCGCTATTATTCGCCGCGACTCCACCTCGAGATCCGACTGAAACAACTGTTGTTATTGCTCGAGCATATTACCGTATTATTATTATTCTTGCCGCGACGACCATAGCCAGCGCAACACGTTTCGATTAATAACGTCCGATTTAACGTAATTAACTGGACGATAGCCGTGCCCCGTACCCGGTACTTGGCGATTGAAACATCTTACGATTTATCGCGGCTAGATCGCCGCGTCGAATCGCCTCGGGAAACGTTTTACTTCTGAATTCGCGTAAGTACGCGCGCCTATCCGTACAGTTTCCATCGAGGGACGGCACTACGATCTTGATATCGTACGCAATACACATAATACGAAAGGCAATTACCACTCGGCTAGCGAATTATCTTCATTAAGGGTGCTGGCGTTTTGTAAGTCGTGGCACCGCGCTACCATGTAAAACGGGGGCGAGCGGGTACAGGGGCGGCGGTCTTATCTCTGGTTACATAGTTACGTTAATTACAATACACATTACGGTCTACGGAGCGAACTAATTCGGGCCGTTGGCGAAGGAACGCCGCGGAAAGGAACGATTTCCCGCGAACTCGTTCGCCGCCACCGTCATTTGCATGAGCATGGGTCGCGCGATCGTTCTCGCGTCACCTCCGCGATTACGATTCTTTTGTTGTTTTGTCGAACCATGGCCATGGTAGGCAAAGGGAACACGGCGGGCCGGGGGGCAGCCGGCGGAAAAAATGAAAAAGAGCAGAGAGAAAAATACGTTGCGCACGAAACGGCGGTGCGTGAGCGAACACCCGCGTGTTGGACATTCACATACGCTTAGCGAAACAATTAGACGATTTTATCGCGGTACACCACCGGTGCATTCTGTCCCCTTGGCGTTGCGTCGGTGAGCCCCCAACCGAACCGGAAGCTGCGAACCAACCGCAGGAGGTGCCGTTCTCTCTCTCTCTCTCTCTCTCTCCTCTCTCCTCTCTCTCTCTCCTCTCTCCCGCTTCGTATTTCTCGCCTGCCCGGAATTCCCCTCCTTCGCGTGCACGCGTACGCTTCCGGTGACGCTCATTAACGCCCGCCATGGATTTGTTATTCGTAATCGCGTACGCTTAATTCGATTTTCACGGATTTATCGCACCTCTAGCTTCTTCCTTGTTTCCCTTGCTTTTGTTCTCGAGTTTTATGCCGGATGGTCTCCATTGTGGATCAGCATATACGATCGCCTTTGTTTGCAGGCATGACTAAGCGTCAAAAGTCGAATATAGCAGCGTCCAAGTTGCTGTAAAAAGTGTAAAGCTCACGTTGGTGTGTGCAATTTTTCTGCAGTAGGCGTTCCATCGTTCGTTAGAAAAATACGAAATCACGGTTCTGTCAGCCTGCTCGGCGTTGATTCCAGCATTCGATTGATCTCTCGCGATCATGCTGAGCTTCGATACGAGCGTCACGGTGGTTGGAATAAGTCGTCGTTGAAACAACGCCAGTGCGATCGGAGGATATGTTCAAAGATTCGCAATAAAATTGTCATCGCTGTGTTCTACCGTACTTCTATTGACCGCTTTCAAATTTCTACACAAATTTTACCACGTTTAAACGTTATCATATCGCTTCCTAGTCTATGACTTTTCATAAAATATTCGTACGATATATTCTTCCGTGTCTATTTCTAGTTTGCTTTTCTTTTTCTAAGAAAAATTTGTAGTCTGTCCTGCCTGTGGCGAGCGGTCAATAAATATACAAATAGCGTCGGTAGGTTTAGCGTTAAGAATCCTACGCATCTAAAGCGTGACTTTACGGTTAAAAGTTTGTAGTAATTATTTCTACGAGAGATGCGATCGAAAGGCCACGAAGAATTTCTTCGCTGTTATATGGCTCTGTGTAGGACGAGCTGCACCTGTTAGAGACGATCAAAGCCGGGTGAAACTTCCTCGAAGGTGCTGTTAGGTGTTTCGTCAGCGAAATTACGGGCATTTCCGAGACATTTCGGCGCGAGGCGAGGAAAATCGAGGTCGATCGGTGCGGATAATTCAAGAGGGGTCCCGGGACGAGGTAAAACCTTCCGGTTAGTTCGATGGGCGTCCACTTAAGAGGGCTTTTCATGCCGGTAATCGAGAAAATTGGTAAAGTGGAGCACTGGAATCCGCGGTAATCACCGGCCGCGACTGACAGCGGCCCGTTAATTTATCGACCAAAATCACAGGCTCGTACGGCCGCAAATCGTTTTTTAAACGCGTCGTTTCGTCACCAAAACTTTTCCATTCGATCCGTTTTGCTAATCGATCGTTAATGGATTTCTTTCGTTTCCCTCGTTCCTTTCTCTCTTTCCATACGCTACCTATCCATTTCTAGCTACGTGAAATTGATTCATAGCCAGTTTCGTGAGAAACGAAACGCGTATCCGTCGTACGGAAGATCCAAGTGAACAAGTAACGTTTTCATCGAGAGAGACATGTCCAAGCGGCGCGAGATCGACGCATTCTCGATCGATGTTCGACATGGAAACAGACGCCAGCACCGCGTCGCTCGTTAACGAACACGTCGTCGGTCGTGTCGATCTTTTAATTTCCTCGTAAATCGTGCCGGATGTGACGTAGGAAAGGATGGCGAGAAGAGAATGGGACACGGAATCTAGGAGGAGAGAACGGGTCGATCGCGCGGCGCCCGTCCATTAAAAAGAAATTTCGAGATGCCCAGAGGCCAGTCTGACGGATATACGTGAATGGAGCCACGTCTAATTGGAGCCTGATTCGGTCAGCTTCTATATAACTACGTGGATTTTCACTAATTTCGACCAATTTTCAGAGACATTGTCCGCTTTTTTCTTTTTCTTCTTCTACCGGTTGTACCGCCCGTGGCTTTCTTCGTGATCTCGACAGCAGGTTCCAAAAACTCGCGGACTCGATCGCACACCCACACACGAACTTTGTACTTTTCTCAACGGCCAGCTATTCGTAAGAAAGAGGACGATGTTCGGTAGCGGCAATTTGTTCACGATCCGCTCTCGAGTGGGGCGAATAAAAAGGTAACGGGCACCCCTGCGGTGCTCCAGGAGTAACGTAAACGAAACCGGTGAATGGTTGTTCCCACCTTGTAGATGCCGCGCCTCGAAGATCATCTAAAAAACGCGAAGAGTGTAACAGATGGCGCGTTTAATGACCCTCCGATGGAAAATCTTCTCGTTTTCGAACAGATTGGTCGATTCTCAGACAATTTCCGTTATCGGTGTTCGGATCACGTGCTTCATCAGTGGTTTACGCGCGAATTAAATAACCAGCATCATGGAATCGATTCGTTTCTTTTCTCATTTCGTTTAATCGCATATTCGTAGATTTCTTTGTTCGTCTTCAAAATTATCGTAATTTTTCCTAGACATTTGTACCTATCGTATGAGGATACACAACGTTATCGTAATTTGTCGAGGTTATTGAGCGTTCGAGTTAGTTTGTTTCGCTCGACGATATCCAGGGACGATATTCTGGCGGAAAAACGATCTTCGTGTCATACAAATTTCCATTTTTTTCATTGGCGTGATCGTTTATCCGCGCGGCCAGGGTCGGCCATGTTGACCGGGCCGACGCGTTAATCGATGCCCAGAAAATTAGATTAACGCATTTGGACGGCACGGCGCGCATACCGACGCGGAATATAACACTGACTAACGACTTTCGCCGGTGCGTTAAGCGCTCCCATTGTTCTGCCGCGGAAGTTGGCCGGTGAGCCGGAAACACTCCACTCGGCCGCAGTCATTTTCGCTGTCGTGAATGACAGAGCGTGTTCGTTAACACCAATTACCATGCGCCCGGTCGGTCGCGTTCCTATTATATTGAATTATCGGAAAACTCGTCCGAAAGTGAATCTGCAAAATTTTCACCGTTACACGATTCATCCGTGCCTCCACTCGTGCAAGTTAGTTGCAATAAGCTCGCTTCGAAACGAGCTTCGTAATTCCAATTTTCACGCTCACTCTCGTTTTAATCTCTTTGTCTTTGACGATACAGTAGGAACCGGCGTAGCGTTTAAAATGTATCGACAATTTTTTTCACACAGTTCTATCGATAGACATCGAACAAACGAGAAACGTACGTACGAGCAAGCGTATTTTATGGCTCGTTTAGATCATACCAGTTGCTTGAATTTCGACTAAGTGGAAATCTTTCTAGTCAGCGCGAACTCCTTGTTTACTGGACTCGAACTATCCTTTCGAGTTTCACGTGAATTCAGATTCTTTAAACCACCTCTTAACGTTCGAACGTCGCGTACAGTCTACCCGAGATGTAAAACTCGCGAGTACTAAACTTATATTCGTATAGTTTACGAAAACAAACCACTCGGACGCCTACAAACGAATTGTCGTAGATTTCCGAAACGTTGGTAACAAGTTATGGATCAGCGATTCTGACAGTTGTACCGCTAAAACTTACAACACGTCACGGATGAATAAATTCGTCCCTGACGAGGTTCAGTTTCGAATACAGCTTTCGATCGTTGGCATCCAATTACGAGTAACTCATCGACGAACCAGTATAATATATCCTACATACCTACTTCCACTCTGTTTCAACCTGTATGCTACTCTCCGTGTACCGAACAGCGAAATACATATGTGGTGACGTAACTCGTAAACCATTGCCGCTCGAATTCAAAGCAGCGCGTTCGAGATCGATTACGGCGTTGCACGGGCGATCATTACCGTTTCCAAGAGTCATCGCGAATCCTTTTAACTTTTACCGTCGTTAGTGCAGGCCGATCACGCATCGTTGGAACAGCAATGAGAGGCATTAGACCGATGGAAAGGCAGGATCGAGGAAGTTGCGGTTACGGGTTGTGGTGCCGTGTTTTCGCGGCCGAACGGCCACGCGAGCAACGAATAATGAAAAAAATATGGGGGAGACTGGCTGGCCGATGACAACGGTGACGGGCAACAGGGGAGGAACGGCGACAAACAGAGCGAATAGGGCAAAGGGAGAAGAAGAAAGAAAGCCGGATGGCAAGTGAGAGGGGCGGAGAATGCGCGCGGCATGACAGAAGTCAAGCATCCCGAATGAATCGTCGATTTCCAGGCTTTTCGAACAGCGCCAACTCGACTGGCATAAAGCGGCCATATGCCGGTCTTTTTCCTTTTTATCTTTTCCTACGGCCAAGGCACGTTCCTGCATCCGACGTCTAATTGTTACTTAATTATCCGTTGATCCGCCATGTTGCGGTTTGTACGCATTGCCGAGTGAATTATTACGAGGCAAGCGAGCGTGGCCACGCAGCTTTTCGATTCCAAACTTCGTGTATACCTTCGGCCTTAAGTACGTACGCGATTTTTTTCACATGTTAGAAAACGGCCGCTCTACGTGTGACGAAATCACAGGTAGGAAAGTAATTTTGAGAAAAAGAGGCTATACAAGCTACATGCAGTGCGTATAAATAAATTAAACATCGCTTATCTTTGATCTTACTGGTTGTATAGCATAATTTCTGAAATACTTCACCTTAATAATAAACGCTCCAAATATGAAACGAAGAAATATGTATGAATAATGTTAAACTATTCTGCTCGCGAAGATAATAAGGCAATAAATTAAAAGTGATTTATGGAGGTTTATATATTGGTAATCTAAATCCATTCGAGAACACCGGGCAATAATCATATTTCTGCTATGGTAGTTACAGTACTAAATGGCAACACTATGCGTTTAAGAGTTAGACGCTTCGTTCGATATCTCTTTCTCCATCACGATTGCTCAGCTTGCCTTTTATCTCCTGTCCTCGCCCGGTTTATGATCCTCCGCGGGATTAATAACGCTCGTATCTCCGTCGTTAGTTCGATATCGTTCGACCCCCGTCAGCTCCACACCATTTTCGAAGCCTCCTTTTCACCTTACGGTTCCCAGAAAAATCGTAAAACTGTATCGGTCCTTGTCGAATCTCGAGTTAACCCGACGGACGGAAGGATCGTCGAGCTTCGACGATTTCGCAATGGACGACCGGAGCGTCTCTCGCCGGAGGTAAATGGCGTCGACGACGCGATCGAACACGACTAATATTTCATCGAACGTTTTCCTCGCCGGGTACATTATCGTCGGACTGCAGCGAAAATGTACGAGCGGTGTTTAATAAAAATGACGATAATATGAGCATCTCGTGTCGCGGTAATGAGACCCGTGGATCGACTATCTTCTTTGGCCCGTGTCCCCGATAACCAGGCTGCATCAATCATCCCCCCTCCCGCATCCTGCATCCGCCCTCGACATCACCTGGTAATAAAGACGAAACTTTACGGTATCCCGGCGAGGACTCGTGGGTCGCTTGTTCTCGTTCATCCAAAAAGAAGTTCGAACCCGAGAAGTTGACTAATCGTTCTTCATGGAGTTTCACGAATTCCTACGATCGATCGATCGCGAGAAGTCGATTTAAGCCTCGAGCAGCAAGGGCTCGATCAATTCTCACTCATGCAGATATGTCCACTTTATTCGATATATTTTAATTAAATTACATTTACGCGTTATCAGATATCAAACTATTCTTCGCGATTGATCTTATTTCTTACGTAAATTTAATTGTCACCAGGTTACTGATATTTTCATATACAAATTCATATTTTGACGAATAGAATCTTAGAGACAAAACGCAAACAGAGACTTGTTTCAGCTTTCGCGACGCATTACGACCAGTGTTATACTCGTTGGATATTTTATACTACAAACGTTTTTACGTATCTGTCGTGTGCAGTTTTTTATGCTTCTCGCGTAGATACCTGTCACGTTTTTTCCCCCCATGATCGTCGTGCGATACAATGGTAAAACAAAAGACGTAGATGGATCGAATGCACGTTCGATCACACCGTTGCAATTATTTAATTAAACGTCTGGCCGTGTGCGTATTGTCGATCGAATGGAATTTCCTTTCGACCTCGAGGCGATCGTGGCGCGGATCGAGAAGGCGACGAATGAAAATCAGTAAAGCGAACGAAGGTAATCGCAGTGATTACGTTGTCAACGATACACCGACTCGACGACACGTAATAACGGTAATGAGAGAAAGAGACGGGTCGGTTAGATTCGATTACCCGAGGTTCGAGGCGAGAAGTCGTATTTTCTCGCGGTCCGTTTACTTACGTAAGCCAGTGGAAGCGCGACGCAACGCGACGCCTCGATCCATCCGCGCGCAAATCGTCGAATCCGCTTCGCTGACAGCTTCTTTCAAGCGTTTCGCGCCGCGCATGTACCTCGTGTTATAAGATGCCTTTAGGATCTCCACGGAATCTGTTTGCTGAATTTTTTCTCACCGTGTTACAGCGTGGTGTAACTTTAAACCCGGCGTAGCTCGGATTTAGCGTGTTCGTTCGGCGTACACGATCTGCCTGAAAACTAGCATCAACTGTATTTTTTAGATCGCTTCAAATTATATCATTTTTACTGTAATTCGGTGTCATATATACCTACATAGAACAAATTGCAGTTACTCGAAAGCTATACGTTCATTTGGTTTAGTTTTTTTCTTCCGATCGACGTTCTCAACGTTCTGCGCACTAACGTTCTGCGTGCTAGAAGCTTAAAAACGTATGTGCAGAAATCTATCGATCTGTTAACCGACCGTTTCTAACTTTCTGTCGATATTTGAGGCAGTACGCTTCGAATAAGATTTGCCACGGAGCCAAGAAACCTTCGAATCGACACATAGACAATCCCGTTACGTTTCGCACGGTGTACGCACACGAAACGTAACACAGATGCGGCATCGACTTTGCACAAGCTAAATCATAGCCCGCGGCTAGCGTAATTCGGGTTTAGCGTGGTTCGAATCTACCGAGTGACTTCGACTCGACTTACCGTGAATCCATAAATCAAACATCGGCAAAGCGTAGGCGTAACGCGAGTTAAATTTTGTCGTAAGCTGTGGCTTAGACTCGGCTCGAAGTAATTTGGATTCAAGGTAGCGTGGGCGTAATGGAGAATTGGATTCCGAGTGGAAACTCGGGATCTAGAGCGGGCGTGGAACGTAGCGTAACCAAGATCGGAGATAATTCGGAGGTCACGCCGCTCCGGACACGTGTGTATCCGAATCCGAGTGACTAATTCGTGTTTAATACGACGTCGGTAAATTACGCGGTAATTTATGGGAATAGGTTGGTGGTTTTTTTGCTGGACGAGCGTGCGTTCCGCCGGCACCGATGACGAAATCCACGAGGTCGTGGAGCAAATTTGTACGAACGCTCGAAGGCGCTGACATAAATCGTCGCCGAGATCTCCGCGAGCGAGCTCTTATATAAATGGGAACGATTTAGTCTAGCGGCCTCGGCGGCGGATATCTTAATTTCGTGTACATTTACCTGTTCGAAGAAAGGGCGATCCGAGGTGGAAAGCACGCGTATACTACTTTATCTGGCTACGTGGTCTTGTAGCTAATTTATAAGGCGAGTTAACGGACCGATAGGAGGACCTGTTCACAAATTAAACGTCTCCATTCACCGGTATCCCTCAGATTCTTCGAAAAACGAACACGATTTGGAGAAAGAATTTTGTTCGCACCTTCGACACCCTCTATCTTCCTTTTATACTCTATAAAAATTCGACTTTCGTGCCGATTTGTTTCAACACCATGCAAGTTCTCAAATACGCGTGATAAGTAATCTTCTCGATTGGCGATCACCGAGGTTGACGTAGAAACTCCATTTCTTAGGAGGATACCAAGGGGAGAAAGAAGATCTGGCAACGTAACGTAAAGATCTGATAATAAGTCCCTATAGGTCCGCAGCTATCTGACAACGACCGTTTCCTCTCGCCATTTCTCTCGCATGCGTGTCGCGCGAAACGCATTATCACCGCGACAGACTTTCGTAATCTTCGCGCGTAGCGTTTATACTTTATAACGGCTCGTCCATCGCATCGTTTACTGGCATGACAAATGGTAATCGCGCTTTGTTCGTTCCTCGTCCTTTTATCTCGGCCTCCCTCCACGGCCTCGGCCTTATCGCCGGTTCCCGGTGTAATATTATTTCTCTGCCTCCTACGATTGTCTTTCGCCTCTTGCCTCGAACCCATCGAGACGCGTTTTTCGAACAAATTATTTCTCTCGGCGTTTTCGCCAAACGAAAACTGGATAAATCTCCAACCGAACAACTTTGTCCTCTTCCCCTCTTCTTTTTTCTCTTCACTTTGCCGTTAAAGACACTGGTAGAAGGAAGTAAATTTCAGAGAAGGCAAAATTGAAAAGCTTAACGTTGCCAGAGCGACTCAGGCGGACGATTTAGCGAGATTTCTAGAGATCTCTTGATCCAAAGGATACTAGTCGACGAATCGAATATTTACGCTTATCGCGGCAACATATTTCGCCCTCTTTGCTTCCTTCGAGCACGGTTATTGCGAAACGTTGTTGCACGGCGGCGGCCTTTCGGAATCAGAAAAATCGCGTAAATGACGACAGTTTGGTTTTCATCGCGACCGATGGGGCACGGAAACCCTGGCGGTGATTCGCGGTCCGCTACGATCGTAAATCGACGTGTAAGTAGATAAGACCGGGCGTTCGTAAATCGGTAGATGAAACGGAGTTACGAGCCCAAGACGAGTCTCGAGACGCCAAGGTATAATGGTGGTACACTTTCCCAAAAAAGACGACCGTGTTCCAGACGGTATCGTAAATTTTGGATTCCTCTCTTATTGTTCGAAATTTGTACTTTCGTTATTGATGCTTGGTCAAGTGCGACCAGCCAGCGGGTCTTTCGATCCACCAATAATTAACGTAAAGACTCGATGTAAAGGACAGTCGTCTTTTAAATATTCAACAAATATTGTGAATTTTTCTTTTGCTCTTTTAATTTTGTTCTTTCGTGATTCTTAGTTGGACACGACTAACAAGCGGAATCTTTTCACCTTCAGATTTTTCCTTCCAGTCAATCTACGGATCATCGACGTAAAGGAACGTTCAACACTAAACCTACCTACACTTCTTGGACAGACTACAAATTTTTCTTAGAAAAAAAAAACGCAAACTAAAAACAAATACCAAGAAATGTATTGTATGCATATTTTATGAAAAGTCATAGATTAGGAAGCGAGTTGAAAACGTTTAAATATGCTAAAATTTATGTAGTAATTTGCAAGCGTTCAAGTTGACCGCTGTGGTAAATTTAGCGTTAAAAGATAACCGAGTTCCAAAGAGCGTTGTAAACTCTGGATCCTGTCGTCGATCATCGATCGAGCGCAACCAAGAAGATCCTCTTACTCTTGACATTCGTCTTCATCGATTTACGCGAAGAAAAACTTGTTTAAGAAATAATCGTGTTTTACGCAGTGTCGCGAACGTTGTTCTCATATCGTTGAAACGTTGTTCGTCCGTGGTTGATTCTCGGTTCCACCTAACCAAGAAGCGGCTCTTTATATCTTCGAAGTGCTCTCTCTCTCTCTAGAAATTGATTCACGGATAATTGGTGTAAAGGAACGTTTAAGACCGTGCCGTGTAAATCGATCGTTTCGCACTTTGGAGTGGACGAGGGACTGGGATTATTTTTGGTTGTTCTTGTTGGAACGACGCGACGGGTCCACGGGCACGAGGGCCGAGCCTAAAACGTTCTATCTTCGGGAGGAAGGGACGCGATTAGTATAAGGCACTCGCGTTATCTTAACAGAGAACGGGTATTCGTTGGTACCAGGGTCTCGCCTTAATCTCTCCTAATCATGGCTCTATTTAGATCCATGGCGGGGCAGAGGATTCCTTTAAGAGGATATCCGTGTTTGACTCGACCGCGCTCGCTTTACGACTCTTTAATCGTCCGAAATTTGTTGCTGACCACTAAAAACGTCTTCTTGTCACCTTGTCCGAGGATACTTCCTCAAAGCTGCGCTCACGATTACACACAGTGGTCCCGTGAAATTCTCCGCCCGCTGTTGCAGGGAAAAACGTTTTTACCGAACACTTATCGATCCTTCTTCCTTAAGATCACGCTAATAGGTATATATTTACGAAGTTCACGCACCTTGTATCCGGAAAGTCCTATTTCTCAACGAATCGTTCTATACGTCGCTTTCGACGCGGTTTTACCTGCATCGTACGTGTACATATCGTTGCAACGATAATATCACGCGAGATAAAGGAAACCGTGCAGAAGGAAACATACGACGCAAGATGTAATATCTAATATCTAGTAAAGAAACAGCGATTGTTTACGCAAAGTCGCATTCTTACGGGCACGATCTAACCTAATTGGAAGAATCTTTCGTCGCGCAACTCGGGCTGGTACCGTTCATCGAAACTTTCGTTGCGAATACAATGCTAGAGCGAAGATGTCAGTAAGCATCGGGAAAGTGGTTTGTGACGAAATTTGGTCAGCTCGAGTCGCGCGATCGCGGTAATAAAATTAATGGTATCCGCCAGCACGAGTTTCCGATGGCTGTTTCACCCTCGTTGGCTCGCGGCCTGATTGCCCCGTCATTTCGTTCGATCCGTCGATCGGATTCCACGTCGAACTATCCCCGGATCCATTGAACGACTGATTACGATCGTTTCGCAGTTATCGCAGTAATAAAAATCATGCTCTCCTCTTGACTATCAATTCAACTGAAATTGCTACGCTCCCGCCGCCGCTCTGTCCGGCGGATAATGTACTTCCATCATTAACGTCACTACCGATACTTCATGATCGTTACGAACAGGCCAATTACTCATACCATCCGTCGACGATCCTGCCGCAATTCCTATCTACTACCTATCCTTGACAATCATCCTGACCCGTTCACCGTCTTTGCTTTTTTCTTCCTTTCAAGGAATCTTCTTCTTCCTACGCTTTCACCAGTCTCATCCATATCTATCAACGCATTGTTCTTTATCGATAGCGCCCGATACAGAGATTTTTTCATCGAACAGTTCAATCGAGCCTTACGCGTTACGCGTTGCGCCTTTACCAGCTCGCTGTTTTTACCATTCGCAAACAGAATCGTTCGTTGCTGAACAACTAACTCCAACGGGTTCCTACGAACGCAGGGATTATTCTTGACTAGTTAACTTTCGCTTCCTTCGTTTCTTTTTGACGCACGGAATTCATCGATGAATAAAAAAAAAAAAAAAAAAAAACAGGTGGCAGAGCGAATCGTTTTGTTGGAAGGGCCAGCCAATTTCAGGCGGCGAGATTAGATCTACCGCGAGTTCGAAATTGAAGATCGCGCGATCTAGTTACGTGGCAGCGAGTATTTCGTCAAGAACACTCGCTGAAGCTTCCAATTTACCGTTATCTCCGTGAAAAATTAATACCGGCCGCGGTTGATCCTCGGGCGCAGATACCGCTCGCGATCCAACCCCTCAACCACAGCCACTGATCGGCCTATGATTTCGATCGGGAAGAACAGCGGAGGGAAGGAAATGTACTCGCGGGCCGCGGTCGCTGCGCAAAATCGTAATTGCGCCGATTGCACCGCTGCGGCCGGCCGTCATTAGCGTGGCGGCCAAAGAATCGAAAGACCACGAGGGAGGAAGGAAACGGCTGTGGAATAATGAAAGAGGGTCAGGAAATGGGTATATTAATAATATCAAATGGGAACAGAGCGGCACGTATTACTACTGGTAGAGAAGAATTTATGTTTTACGTGGTTAATAATTAAAAGACAAACAGCTTTAGCGTATTTTTTGATATTTACATTTAGCGATACTTGTTACAAGTATCGCCGTTACACCAGCGACGTGTTCCGCTATTCGCGGTTGTACGGTTATCGTGAGTTAGAATTCGCGCAAAAATTATACCGTCGTATCTAGCCGAGTGAGTTAAATTCTAACGTAGGCATTTCTTTTCTCTAGTCTACATTTTAAGATCTAGAAACTTCTTTTTCCTCTTACCTGTAAAGGTAGAGAGAAAAAGAACAAGCGAATACGCGAAAGAAAACCCAAAAGGTAGAAGGAGAGGGGGAGGAAGGTAAAAAGGAGAGAAAAGTGTCTGCGCCGGGACGAGGTAGCGTTGCCGATCCGGGCCGATTCGTTCGAGCGTAGCATTAAAATTAATAACATTTCAGCCGTGCGTTATCGTCGTTATTGCCGGGACAGGTGGTGTGGTGGAAACACTGTGTGCATTCGTAGTTACGATGGTTTGATTTCGCGTGACTAGCCGATATTGAACTGGACACCCGTACAGATACAAAGCGTACGTACATAGCCATTCGTGCTTTCTATGCATAGTCTAGACCCGCGATTGTCTGGATATCCGAATACTAATTCCATTCGATGCTCGTCGACCGGTTGCTCCGAGATTGCCCGACGGATATTGGAATCTGCGCGAGTACTACGTTACATCGGTCGCTCGATGAAACACGAATACCGAGAGGAAGAGATTCAACTATCAGAATTATTTGCTCGATCGAAGCAACGAGATCTTACTTTTTCTTCGTTTCTTGAAATCTCCATCTCTTCGTCGTCCATTCACAGACGCGTTTTGTTCACAGAGCGAAGAGAAAAGGTTGCCGAAATGTCCTGAGCGTACGGAGACGTTGATGCGCTACGTGATTTGTCGAGTGGACGCCGACTGCAAGAATATCGTGACAATGGTAAGTCGTTTGCTGATGATATCTCTGCCACGTGCCGGTTGATCGCGCCTAGATTCCCTCGATTGCTCCGGCCATTAGACGTAGCTACGTAAGTCGAATTGTTGCGACCTTCGAGACTTGGCCGAAATCGCTGTTTTATTTCCAAGTAATGAAGGAACGAATAAAAGAAACGAAGGACGATTCGCAGGATCGACTGCGAAACGTTGCCATAGACCGATAAATCGCTTCACCCCGTGATATTATCACGCCGTTCGAGCACTGTTTCCGCGTTCTTCGATATAATTTTTGGTCGAGTGAAAAGATATCTCAAGGTAAACGACGATCGCGGTGAAAACGTCTGGTGATCGTTGTCCTCCGCGGATAATTCGTTTCTTCGAATCGGTTTCCGTAGTCATGGTCGTGGAATTCCTTTCTTCTTCGCGTTACTCGGTGGACGGCGAACATCTCTGCCGACGATTCTACGATCGAAGGAGTAATTAGGAATTTTTTTACGCGCAAAGGGAATTATAACTAGGAAACACGAGGAATAACGCGGAGGAAACATAGCGTCGTGAATAATGGTTTCTAAAGTAGCAAAGTCTCGTCGGTGACAAGAAGCTCGTGCCAATTACTAGCGTCTCACGGTGGCTGAATATAAAAGAGCGAGACGCGGGAAACGCGAATTGCTTGCCCTCAAAAGCGCGACGCTTTGAATCCATAATCGGGCGTCGGAAGCTTTGACGGTATTAAAATCGCGACCGCGCGAACAATCAACGCGTTTCTCGCCGCCTTTGAGGGATACAGAGCTGTTGATATCGAGTCGCTTTGAGCGCGGAGAAGTTCGTCGTATGAATTTTAAGCACCACATTCGCGACACGAGAATTCGCGTTGCTCGCGAATGAGCGCTTCTGCGACAAATCACAGAAAACTAATTTCGTTTCGCGAACTTCCTGCTACTTCGCTGCAATTTCATTCGTATAAACTTTGCGAACCGGAAGATTTGCTTTATAGTTGTTAGGGTCGATACCAAGCTTCGACCTTAACGTGCCTGGCATGCAGCTTTGAAGGTTACATGCACCTCCGTTCTTAAGCAGCAATGGAACACTCGGAGACAGACGAGGTAAAACCGATAAGTTATAGTACGCGTTAGGAATATTGGAAATATTCCAGAAATAGGAAAATATTTAACAATTCGTAGCGTATTTTATTAAAAAAAAAAAAATCGTATCAATTACATACGTATAATAAAGTTAAACGTTCCATATCTACCGCATCTATTGACTGCTGATTTATTCAATTTTAACATTCGTATTACTAGATTTCCCATTGGAACTGTTACATCCGAATGTATTCGTATTCATATCAAGTATTCCGTTCTATTTCTTCCACGCTAGATTTGCTCTATTTTATTCGCGTTTCATTCGTTCAATTCTGCCAGCTCAACGTAACTGTTAATTCGTTGCTTTATTTTCCTCCGAAACGTTCTAATATCTATGAACGAGGATGTACGTTAAGCTTCGTAAGATCGTAATTTTCGAAACTTCGACCACGAAGACCAACTTTCCAAGATATATCAGGCTTTAATTCTCAATTTCGTTTGGAAACGGCAATGGTGCTAAATTTAACGATGGAAGTTTCGCGTGACCGGTGCCTTCGCCACTGATCGACTCATCGAGGGCGAAGAACAACGAATCGCCAGTTGCTAAATCGTTGTCCGGGCGCGAGACGTTTTCGTCGGAAATGAGCTAGCGTGTCTGCGAGATCCCATTCAAACGACAGATACAGTCCGCAGAAAACTAACAAGAGCCGAGGCCTGTCATAACCGCCTTTCATCGACAGCCTCGATGCCTCTCAGCGAGACCGGCGCCACTTTCGTGACCGTGAAATTTTCGCTCGACAAAATTCGCCGAGTGTGAAACTATTTGCTCCTCGGACAAAGGACCGAGAACAGGTTGCCGCGCGAACTCGCGTGACGAATCGCGTTGCCAAAGGACGCGGAATTGCTGAAATTCTAACCGAGCGCCGATCGGCATATCGTCGACAAACGCATCGCATCGAGACTTTGCAATTGTCACTTGCGATCGCGTGACGTTGCTCGGGGCTTCGATTCACATCGGAGCTTCTGCATCGAGGAAATTTATTGCTCGAAAGACATTTTATTTCCTTTTGTTCTCTGACATGTTTTTACGAGGCAAGCGTGTAACTTCTCGTGTCGGCGTTTTGCACGTACGTTTGCCAACTTTTCGGTAACATTTACAAGTTCCTTTCTTTCTTTTTTTTTTTTTTTTTTTTTTTGGAGAACACGATAAGAATGGACGATAGTGCATAATTTTGAAACGCTCTCGATACTTCTGAAACTATACTTCTTTTAAAAGATACAGAGACAAGAAAATTGATTTTTTCCAATTGATTTTTTCAAAGGTTAACGGTAGAACAATACCTCGATGTAATGGGAAATGGAATTTAAAGGCATAAAACTCTACTTTCCGATATTTATAAAGAAATTGAAGGATACGCCGTTCTACGCATTCACAAATGAAATCATTCTCGATATATGCGTAACAATACTCGACTGCATTTTCGAGAAATCCTTTGAGCGTGTGCATCCATTGCCATCTTACTCGCGTGAGTCCGAAAAACAGTTGCGAGAATAATCGCGTTGCGGTTCGTCCGTCATGTGTTTCGGATATCCGGTATTCTTTTTGCCCTTCTCCTTGCTCTCTTCCCTGTTGAATCTGCCAGTCGAGGAAATCACAGGATCACCGGTGGTCGATGACGCCCGGAGCGGGAAGAAGAGCACCAGCCGGCAGCTGGCCAACCGAGATCACGAAACTCTGCGAAGTGCACGCGCGTGCAGCCTGCATAATGCGCATAATGCGTTTTTGCAACATATGGAGGGGCGAAAAAGTTTGGCAGAGACGCGCGTGATTCCTTTACCGGCCGTGCAACACGAAATTCGCGGTTTCTCGATTTTGCGTTGAGATTAACGCCGCCGATTCTCCCGTCTCCGGTTCCTGACGATACGATCGTGCAATCATCTTTCGAACAAAGGAAGCTAAATCGTCCAGTCGATTTTCGAGCTTAAATCGATTCAAAATTTGCACGCTGATACTTTCTAAGGAGGTGTTTTCTTGACAAGATTCTGCACTTCGTTCCAACAGCGTGAAACTTTCATACGAAAGTACTATGATGAAAGTAAACGACGCGACGTTTAACGTGCTTGGGCATAATTAATTAGCGCGTAAACGCAATAATAATTACATCGGCGTACGAATACTTTTTGTAGCCACTGTATATTATAGCGGTCGAATTGAAATTTCGTCAAAGTCCATATTGATTGACGTTCACGGTAACCGTGCCCAGAGGAAATTTTCGAGGAATTTTCTTCGATCCCTGGTGACGCGACAACGTTGAATTTCATAGGTTGACTCGTCGATGATCCTTTTGAAGCGGAGTTCCGTGTCGTCCAGTCACATGCCCCGACACCGTCCGCGATGTCGTTTCGCCTTCGACAAACGAGAATAAAATATACATGAATCTCTTTTTCCGAAATATTCAAATCTGCAGTCCTCAGATCAAATAACTGGCAGGGTATCGGGTCGCCGTGTTGGCCCCGAGGTGGTCTCAGGCCATGAATATCATGACTGACCAAACTCGGTTCCCATACTAGTCACGTTCTGACGATTCCCGTAAGGTGTGGTCCGCAGAGTCGGTTTCCGGAAATCAGGCTATCGGGTTTCGCGCCTGCTCGCGCTCGCTCTTCGGCTACCTAGCCTGGTTTCCGTTTGGAAACCGCGCGGCGTGATACATTTCAAACGAGCCTGAGACATACACCGTGAAACGCCTCGATTACCATTAATTATTAATCAACTGCCTCTAATGAAAGACGATCAATTTTATCGGCTTCGGGGGAAATTCGAAATTTCACAAAATAATAAACGTTCGACGACCGTATCGACTGTTCGAATTGTGCTTTTTTTTCTATTGTATCGATAGAATCTTTATAGAGATTTTTATCGCGGTCGGATAAAGGATAAGAAGAAACGAAGAGGGAAAGCATCGAACAACTAACCGTGTCGTCGGCTGCCCGTTTATTGCGTCTGCAGGGAAAAAAGGCGCCATTATTTCGCGAAGATAAACTGGCAATAACTGTCGTATTCAAAGTTCTCGCTAAAGTCGTTAGTTTTTCGGGCTAATGTCGAGTAACCTCCGACCGTTCACCACCCAAACGATTACATAAATAAACGTTGAGCGTGTGCCATCCCTTCAAAGCGAATTCGACTTCGACTTCGACTTCGACTTCTGCGACAAAACTTCGCAGAACCTAGCGCGTATATAAAATATTGACGACATCTTTGACAGCAGAAAATGAAGATTCGTGACTTCGGATCTTTCTATCAATTCTCTAAGTTTCGCTAGGCTCGTAAATCGGTACTCGTCAATGGTAGACGAGACTGGTCGCCCTTCTTTCAAAGAGAACACGATCGAATACACCTCGTTTGCCTTGTGTTTGAATTCCGGTGTAACGAGACCTGACTGACGTTGATCGTTTACACAAAGCGTTAGTTATTTTGTTAATGGCGCTTATCGTCGACGTACTGTCGATAAATTCGTTCGTCTCTGACATTTATCGTCGACAGTGGGAGGATCGTTCCGCTGGACGCTCGTTTCTTTTCCTTTTGTCAAATCGTAACAGTGACAAAACGACGATCTCTGGTATGGTATATCGGTCTGTCCGAACCTGGATGATTGATTTTCCTCGCGACATTAGATAACGAAACGTATGCAAAACGCTCGCGGCTGCGTGATCGCCTGGACGGAAGCTATTTGGTCGCGCTGCCATTATCTTCGCTCCCGTTTTCGTCTGCCGACAGAGGAACGATTAGTCACGAGTTTAACGCGTTTACGTGACCGTTGCATGGAAATTTCCGATAAGTCGGGGGAAAAGGGGCAGAAGAAAATGCGAACACTCGCTACGCGTCTCATTTTTCTCCAACGTCCGCCTTCCAACGGTTAATATCCCTCGCGCGTCGACCAAGGTCGTTAAAAAATGTTCCACTTTTTAACTGCTAGATCATTTACTTAGATACTGGAAACGATTAGCAAACAATTAGATTATGTAAGAAGTATGTACTACAAAAAGTATTCGCACATACGCATATATTCCAACGAAGCATTTTTTTTTGTCAGGTTTT
Organism: Bombus confusus; assembly: GCA_014737475.1. NCBI lineage: Eukaryota > Metazoa > Arthropoda > Insecta > Hymenoptera > Apidae > Bombus > Bombus confusus. The sequence continues at coordinate 265,313 of JACXIV010000048.1, forward strand.
ACATTTCGTCTTCGTAGTCAAATTTTTCGTCGCCGTATGAATTCACTGGCCTTTAATCGAGAATTTTTCGTTGTTCGTTTTACGAAGGACTCGGACGCAACGATTTCAACGTGTTTCTAAAATTATCACGTTGCGTCGGTGTCGCGATTCTCAACCCTCTTCCTCGCCGTATCGAGGCCATTTTGCATCGAGGGCGCCTCTCCTCTTCGCACTCGTGTCGTCGTGTTCGCTCTTCAAGGATAAGAGCTTCGAATCGCCTCGTAAACTGTCTGACGGTTAACACTCGACGTTCGAATGGTGGCGTTGCTACTTTAACTACTGTACAGCCTTTGGCTGATCCATCCTCGCGCCTCTTTCCGTTCCTCCTCGATCACGCTGCTCCCGGCTTTACGCGCGTCCATTCTCTTCGAGACCGAGAATATGGTCGTCAGTGTCCGAATACAACCGCGCTGTTGTCTCAGTCGCAATATCAGTTGGATACGCCATGTTGGCATATAGAAAATTTAGCTTTTGGACTACCGCAGCTACTCGTTAGTGTAATTTTACGAATCATTTTTCAGAATTATCGTCGTATGATTTTTTACTGGCACTTTTGATCATTGATCTTGAATTAGCATCGTACGATTCTTTTCATGACGTTTACAATTCGTGTCGACTGCGTCGGCAAGTCTCGCTAGTCGGCCGAGCAAACACGCGAGTTTCTCGGTTCGAAACGCGAGAGTACGAATTAAATAACAGTTTTAGTAACAGATCGTCGATAGGTACGATCTCCATCGAGATAAGTGCGGGTCGATTCTACCGTGCAACAAGAAAAAATCGGGTTGGATCGGGAGAAAATCTCTGGAACGTCAACGGTAGCCGCTCTTCCGCGTTCCATCGTAAACTCGGTCGTTTCCCATTCCGCACCGATTCGCCCGTGGATCGAGTTCTCCTCGTAGCATTCCCATTAACGTCGACCGACGCGACCGCCTGCGAACAATTCGCGTAAAAACTATCCACGGGATATCTAATTGGTTCGTGGCTAACCTTTTCGATTAGCGGAGATTTCTCCTGGTTCTTCCATGTTTCTCGGATTTCTTCGCGGAGATTTCTGCTCGAATCGTCGGTTAAATCGCTCGAGACCAAACGTTCGGTAATAACTTGTTTTACATAATTACATGACTTGAAGTACGGACCAGTTTAACGCACAGTCAACCGGTCACGATAAAACGTTTGATGCAAATTGCGCCAGAAAGGGTTAAGCTTCGTTAGTTTCTCGAATCCGCAGGATTTACATTGGTTCGTACATTATTGGTACATTATTTCAACCGCTTTAATCAAATGTTAAACGCGCTGATATTTGTACATCCACTGATATACTTTTATCAGTCGATATCTCTTTTTGTCTGTCCTCGTCTCACTGTCGTTATTCATAGTTATGTATCTCGCACGCACGCACGCACGCACACAAACACACACACATATATATATATTACTAGTGGGTTTTCTCGCAAATAAATAAATCGGAAGCTTGTAAAGCATAAAACACGACAACTTCGTAAATCACTTAATTTATAAATACAGTTTCACAGGCAAGACAAGAGATACGTCCGAATTGTATAATTACGAATATAGCGGTTTCGAGTGCAACGTGGAGTCGCCAGAGCGGCGGTAGGTTGCCGATGGCAACGTAATCGCGATCGGGCGCCACGCTATTCAACCGCGTATCCAATATTCGACAGGGACCGGTGAGGTGTTACGGTAATACACGATCGAGGAATGCCATTTGCCGGTGCTTGATTTATGCATTACAGAATATAGAGACACCGCGGCGTGTCCGTGGGGACTCGAGCGTCGAGGCCGTGGAGCGCGCAACGTGAGTATTATTCAAAGTGTTGCTCATTTGGACACGTGGACAGGCCGGGAGTAAATCGGGCTTTGACCGTAGTCAACGACACATGACGACACGTGCCACCGCGTTGCACATTTCGTGGTCCGCGCGTTCCAACGATCCTTCTCTCCGAAGTTTCCAAGCTGATAGAAATCGCGGAAAGCCATTCGAGTCTAAACGACAAACGCTTCGGTTAAGCGTCCATTTCAGAGTTTCGTACGATAGCAGTCGCTCAGTTACCATTTTTTTTTTTTTTTTCTCGTACATATCGTGCATATTCGTTTCAAATTCACGTTTCCAGCAACGCGTTTCACGATATACTGTTAATATCGCGAACCGAACCTTTGGCTTGAATCTTTCGATTCTGACTAGCTGACTAGATTTGACTGACTGACTAGATTTCAATTGTAACTTATATTAAAAAGGTACAGTATCTTTTGTAGCCACTATAGACGTTAAAAATAATACGAACGACAGACAATCCAACGCCGTGCCCGGCTCAACATACGATCGCAAAGCATTAGCACGAAACTCGAAGGATCTTCGACAAAAATTGTCGATGATTGCCTGAAATTGGATGTCAAACGTATTCGAGGGTTTCTATTGCCGATGCATCGCCGAATTCCCTGGAGGGAATGTGAAAGCCGAAAATACGAGTGCATCCAGGTTTATCTGATTGTGCGTCACCGAGCGAATGACCGGTTGCCAGAAAACAGTAAACCAACGAAAATTTCGCGGTACTGCTTATTAGCGATTTTCACAAAGCTATCATTAGACGTGACACCGGTATTAAGAAGGTTGCTCGGCGTCGGAGGTCTCGCGAGGAAATTACAGTGTTTCGAAAAGGGAGAAATCGGTCCCGAGACTGGTTCGCTCGCGATTTCTTTCGGAACGCAAATCAGCGATCATTTTGTTTTTGGAACGACGATTCGTTCGACGTTCTTTTAAAAGTGTCGTTTAGAAGGACAGTCGCTCTTCTCGTTCGACGTCTCTGCCATCGACGCTCAACAAACGAGGTTTATCGTTTTCCTTCTTCTCTTTTTGGATTTCTCCGCTAAATTAAAAATATTTAGTTATTATTTCGCGATAGCCACTGTGATATAATCTAACTTCAAATATTCCCTTCGAGTACAATATATCTCGAGAAACGAAGAAACGCCAAATGGAACGTTTTACATTTCTTTCTTTCTTTCTTTCTTTCTTTCGTGCTAAAAATATGTAGAAGAAGTTTCTAATCTATAACTCGTAACTTATCGATTCAGTGATATTATTACTTGCCCGATTGTTCTGCAAGGGGACTCGGAAGGCTAAAAGTTTCGATCCGATCGACCACGAAACGTTTGATCGAATTTGACGTGGTTAGGTTCTCATAGCCACAGTACGATTGTTCCGGGGCCCAAGCACTTCCAAGCGGCGACCTTTCAATGGTCGTTTCACTGGCTTTCGTCGTCAACTCGCGAAACCCTCCTCGATAAAAGACGCACTCGAGTTGCGCCACCGAATCGTTCGCTACCAGTTGCATGTTTGAGAGCCGTCGAGCGAGCGGTGCCACTCGAGCTCCACGAAATGAAAATCTTTCTTCGATAGTGTATTTAACGGTCGAGTACAGACTACGAGTTTGATGGTTGGTGTACGCACCGGGTGACCCGGAAGTATCGATGAGAAGGAACACGCGGAAACGAATAGAAGTACGCTTTATCTCGGATCTTTAGTGTTCCGCGAAAAATTACGTGTGCACGTTACGTGCTGATTCCTCGAAATCGCATGGGGAAAGAGAATAAACCGACCGGAAGGAAGTAATCGCCACGCGATGAAAATTCTAAGTGGTTCGATGTTCGCGACGTAATTTCCTATGCTAATGTACTAACGATTAGCCCTTTATTTCTCCCCTGTTCCTTCACTATTTTTCTTTCCATTGAAACGATACGTCGTCGTTGTACGTCGTTTCATCGAACGGCGATGGAATTGATCAGTTTGACTATCGATCGGCTCGTACGTTTCTTCGCTCGATTTAACGCTTCGTTTTCTACTCGAGTTCCGCGAGATGGTTCACTTTTTCCGTTTCCCTATCGCTTTCAGATAGAGTCTTTTTCACGTTCTATCGGCGAATACGTTATTCGCGTGATTGTATATTTACTTTGTCAATGAATAAAGAAACGAATAAATAAACGATATTTCTCTTCTCTATGAGGAAGAAGCAAGTTGGAAAATGCACCCTGTACACAGACGAGCTGACGGTTCCTCGCTTCTTTTTTTTTTCCACGTTGGCCATTTATGGGTGGCGTGCCACTTGACAGGACGCACGGCGTCACGGGGTAATCAAAGTGCCATTATCCATGGGAAATTGTAACCCCCCAATCTCTCCAACTCCTTGCTAGGTATTCATACGAGCCACCGCGACTCGTCTTTTCTCTTTCTGTCTCGAGCGTACCCTCGGTACCCTATCGTTCGATCCTCGTCCCGCCTATACTCGATACACCGTATCGACGGGGTGGACGTTACATAAACCTCTGTCTCCCTCTTGTAACGCGCGTTACACGGCGGCGAGGGTCGACGAGTGGCGCGGTGTCAAAGCGAAGTCAACCGCTGAAAAATGGTTGCGACTTGTCACGAACGATTCGACGTAATCGTAATTCTTATCGTTTCGCGAACACTTAGCATGTAATTGTCTCGACGATGCGTCGCGATTATCCTTCACACGTACGACACGTTAAATACCAACCGGATTCTACTTCTTCTCTATAAATTACGAAGCTGTTTCATTCGCTAGGCTACATTAGTCTACTTGGCAAAAGTGCCGAAAGAGCGACGAGAGAAAATTTCTTGCGTCTAGAAAAATTGCCGCTTGGCTCGGATACCGCTGCCGGATGGCTCTCCTCCTGACAGCATAATTTTACCATGATATTATACTTTGTAGTTTTTACCGAACTCTTTACGCTGCTAAAATAGATGGCTATCTTTTGAAAGGCTGCTAACAGCATGTAATTTAGAACGCAAGTACAGGAAAAATGATATTATTTTGACAGAGTATCGCAAGGTACTGGCTGGCGAACGATACGACGAAAAGTCAACGCTTCGATTTATCCAACTTGTCGGTCGCCGTACGTTATTCGCGTAACCAGTAGGTGGTTATTTTTACCGACTCGTGACAACGGTCATAAGTCTCGAGACGGCGTAGAGTTTCACGGCTCCAACACACACGGATGATTCTCCGTGTAAATACATTGGTCCATTTGAATTTTCAGAGGAATATCGAGATTCGGTGGAAATTTTTGGGCACGAAAAGTCCTAGAGCAGAGTCGACCGAAACCAGAGAACGAACTCGAACGATCGCGGAGGCGAGGAAGCGTAGCAAGGCCGATGTAGCCGTTAGTCGGTGGCGTAGGAGAGAGAAGGTTAGTTGGGTTCAGGGGCTGTACCGTGGGCACGAGTCCCAGCCCATGCATACCAATCGAGCGGTAACCTAACAACGGTTAACCGCAACCAGTCGACCCGCTGCTAATCAGAAAATCACGCTACCGCGGAAACCCCCAGCGGAGGGGTTGCAGAGGCTGCGTCTCTCTCTCATAACGCGCCAATTCCTCCTCCATCCTCCATCGAATACTTTCTCGCGCCACGATGAACCGGTGTGGTGGGGCTGTATCTGTAGGTGTGCTTCCGTTGAACGTAAAACACGAACTCGTGCAACTAGACGCGTCGACGACACTTGGGAATAACCCCTGCCATGGCTGACATCGCGCTAATTACGAGGTTAAATATCAAGGGGTTAACAGCGAGCCAATGTACCGGGCATCGATTATCGAAGTCTCATTTTCCGGTCAGCTTTCCGCCGCTCCACGTAATCGAACGGACGGATAAGCTTAAGGGGCGGTGATTAGCTCGTGGTGCGGTGGAAAAAGTCAAAGGTTGCTCGTGACACGGGCTGGATATATGCACTAGCGCTCGAAAGTTTGGCATCGCGTGTGATATCGATGCTTTGCGGAAGAAAATGAATTAAGATACAACGCGGTTCGATATTTTTAACTTTAGTCGGGTTTGTTAGAGGTTTTTCTTATATCCTGTAGACGTACGCTCGATCGTACATTAACAAAAAAAAAAAAAAAAAAAAAATACTGCGATTTTATTAAGACTACGGGAGTAAGGGAAGCGTTCGTGTATTTTTTTCCTTAATTATCTTCTGTTTCGTATCTACTATTCGCCGTTATTAACTATTTCTCAACTCGGAGATTGTTCAAGGAAATTCGTCCTTCCCAGGAGTACTCGACGCGACAGCTTGCAAATTTCTCGGACGATACTCCAGGACTGTTCATTTAGAACGCCTCGACGAGCGGTCGAACGTATTTGCGCTGCACTTGCGCGTTACTTGTTTCTGTAAGTGCAGCACTCGTTTCCGTTTGGTTCGTCAACGACATTGGCCTCCGGGGCGAGAAGTCAAAGTTCCGGGTCGCACGTTCACTGTTTCGTTCCCTTTCCTCGCCAGCGCTTGTCATTAGACACAATAACGTGTCCAGTGTTTCGAAAGTCGAGTCCTTCAAATTTTCTTGGCGAACGCACCCTTTCTTCGCGTGGACTGCCAAGTGAACGCCGGTCCCACGAGCGACGAGAAATCGACACTCGCATCGGCTACGTTTCGAGGGTGCGATCCCCTCGACTTTTCGAGAACAGAGCCGGCTAAGCCGGTCGAGTGCAACCATGAAGAGCCTCCTCGACGAAGTATACGTTCGTGGGTAATAGATTTTCGAGGTGGAGGAAGGTCACTCGATACCTTGCCACGATATCGTTATTGGGGTAGGTTTTAATTCTTCTGGTAAATCAAAAAATTGAGATCACGAGATCGTGTTTCGCTTTGTCTAGCGAGTGGATTATAGATGTTTGTACATTTCTATATTCCTGTAAACAAAATTAAAGGAATGTAACCTAAATACAAACTCGTTTCATGAAACAATGAATATGAAACGTAATAAATATTCTACTATGAATATTTTGTACGTGTTACAGATATAACAACTTGGCAGTTGACAAACTATTATATGTTGCCATTGTGCCACGTACGAAGCACGCTCGTGTCTCTCGATTTTACCAAAAAGGTGGAAAATGTTGAAAATTTTGAGCGCAGTTCAAACACAGATAGCTAAAGAATCGTCGTCAACGACTCCGACACGCGGCACGGCAGATAAGAGAAGGAGAAACGATCAAAGTTATTTGGATACTGTATCTGTACCAATAACCACGGTGAATAGAGTACGTGGTAAGAAAATTTAAAGATACTCTTAAAAGATCCTTTCTTCGGTGGGCGGAACGGCCGAGGGTGAAGGGGAAACGAAGAAACTGCGAAGCTCTTGGAAAATGGAGGACGTTTGTCCACGCTTACCTCCTCTTTTAAGGTTCTTGTAGCGTCTCGGAAGTACGAAATCTAATTTAACCTCCCGGCCGATCGCTTCGCTTTTCCCTTGCCTTCGAAATTCCCTTCCACGACTCTCCCCTGTAAACCGGACGCCGGTTTAAAAAGTTCCACGATCCGAGGAACCGATCGAATCACCTGGGACACCGGAGCACCGAGAGTGCTTGATTATTTCCACAAAAGCGACAAGCAACGCCGTTTTAAATTGCGTTTTAAAAGTCGTTGCTTCTTTCCTCGGCATAAAAGAGAGGAAAACTTCGAACGTTTGATCTTTGTTTCGATATCTTCTTACTGCAAGAGACACTGATAATAATAATAATAATAATAATAATACTTAGACTGCAGATACTCGTGCTGGTTTCATACTTTTACGACAGAAATTCAATGAAATTTAGAGATCTATCTATTATTCCTAGCAATGTACGCGAAGATAATAACAATTCTAAAGATTCTCGGGGATCCTGCGATCGCGAAGGTAAAAAAAAACAAGACAAAACCGATCGTTACTTAATCGCACGTGGTTCTCTTTCAATAAAGCAGCGACTTTTTATTTCGGTAACAGAGACTGTAACGTTTACTCGTTATCAAACTTTTTGCTGATTCCGATAGAAATTCCAACGAGGAGGGGGAAGGGTAAAAGAAGCGCGTTTCTGGGGTGTATATGGGCGGGGGGAGTGTAGGAAAAAAGGGGAAACATGGAACAGGCGTACGTAGAGAAAAGTTTTCGCCAAACCGGATACAAGGAAGTTCCACCGTATTCGCGCATCCGGTGCCATAAATCTCGGTCTCTTCCCGCCTTCTCGTGCCCGCTGGCCAAGACACCGAGCCCTCACTCTGTCCGACGAATAAATTTGCGATCAAGCTTTTTCCAGGTCGCCGTTCCTCTCGATCGGTCGGTTCTATCGATTACGAATCGCAAGGAATCACCGATGATCGACGGTCGCGCGACAGAAATCTTCCGATCGATCGATACTTGCTGTTTTATCGACCGATCTATCCTCCGGAATCGATTTTCAACCAATTAAACGAGCCAAAGTTACACGCGTGCATTCATTTCCTATTAAGATAGTGAAAACAGCTTTAGAAAGAGCGTGACGATGAATTGTCAGCGTTTTAAATTTCGTAGATAAAACAGATATAGATTTTTGAGTTACGAGTTTCTGCAATACCAACCGATTGCTTTTCCGCGAGATCAAAACGATTGGAACGGTTGGTTATACGTATCGTACTTCGTGGTATATCGCGACGCATCGCAGGAAAAATCGTAATCGGTCGATAATCCTAGAAAAGCTTCTTTCATCGCGGAGACAACGAGGCGAGACAAGTATTTATGGGTTATTGATGATACGAGCGCTTTCAGAATCTAAGAAGATCGTATAATAACGTAATTAACGGCGCGTTGACAAATTGAATCGACGGCGAATGTATTCTTTTCATCGTGACTGTACGCCGGTGGTCCTGGTCCATAAATATTTCATGGCAGTCGGGCATCCCTGTGTTCGTGGAAAATCGTAGAACGTTCAATGATCATCCCCCCCGATGTGCCAGCCGCGCGACACACCCTCGAAAAATCTCCACGAGAAAACCACGAGGAACCGATAATCTTCCATCGATCAGCATCAGCGAGGATGGAAGGAAGCGTTTCTCGAAAATGGAAATCCTAGTTAGGGATGAAATATGAATGACGTGAAAGGTTTGTCCGAAGTAGCTGAAAAGATCGTGCACTTGGGTCAGTCGCACACGAGCACGTGCCATTTTTATAGTCGCGTCTATTCGATGCTATGTTCTCACAATGTAATACGTATTTATACGAAGAGATTCGCACACGACCTAACTTTTGACGACATGTTCGAGGTACGCGTGGTTACGTTTCTCTGAACATTGGAATTAAAGTGGTGTAATGAAAACAGACAGACACGCGTAATTGTGTTTTTATCTGAATAAAACTCAACGTCAATTTTATCGAAAATTGATCCGCGCGCTTCCAGCGATTAATTTTACGAACGAAGATATCCAGTGAACTCGATAAATAAAATAACAAAGGAAGCGTATCCGTCGTGTACAAGGAGCCTTACGACTCTCTAAAGCGCGCACAGTTCGTTTCCATCGGCGTGGAGATTAGTTTGCAAATTCTCATGGATCCTCGGGAAATTTGGAGGTGCGCGGGCGCCGAATCTCGATCTGGAAGAAGAGCGGACAACGTCGGGGTTTAGATAAGCGCCCCTACGGGAAGCCATTAACCGGGGAGAACGGCGTGAAAGCAAGGAGGATATTAGAGCGATCCGGCGATTGGCTCCGATGCAATTTCGCACGGTACGCTGGCGGCACGTTGGGCGAAGGTGTTAAATTCACTGGATGTACGTCGGACGAGCCATTCTGGGGTAGCCGACAAATCCGATCGTATTTTCATCGACGCCAAATTGGCAATATCCTCGCCGGTGACGATTCCTGAATTATGCATCAGCCTCGGGGACAGTCGCTTCGCTTCGCTTCGAAGTTTATCCATCCCGCTCGTTTCCATCCGCAGCCACGACCTGTTCGACTCTCTTCCACGCGGGGAGTTTTCTGCCCTCCCGCAGCTTCCACCCTCGCGGCCACCCCCGACCCCAAACACCCACCGCTGCCTTCTCCGCCGCCTCCACCACCTCCTCCTCTTCCATCGTCTCCTTCAGCTACGCTTCAATCCCCTGCCCTCGCTCTCTCTCGCGCTCCCTTCCTTCGGGCCCTTTCTCCAATGGAAACGTCACTTATTGGTCGAACGAAAGGGAGGAAAAAGAGAGGACACCCTCGAATCCGACCAATCACGGTGAACGTTCGTGATAATACTCGCGATATTTGCCGCGGTACAGACTCGGGCAAAAGCGTGCGTGCCCCGCTTCAGAGATCGCGACCGATCGAAGGGATCCGCTGGGAGAAATTTAAAACAGCCCTCTGTCAAACACTGTGATCCTCTTTTAACGTTGTTTTGTACGGTAATCGATTCTACGACACTCGGATTTTATCAAACAGATTTATCGAACGGTCGGGTTACAGGTGAAAAGGAAAGCTGCGATTCGTCCAACGATTATCGAATACGTTTTATGTGCGAATAAATTCGAGAGTCTGTGGAAAGAGTGGAGGAACGAGAAGGAAAGTAACGAAGCGTCTGGAACGAACGAGAAAGAGGATGCATGGATGATAATCGAATCGAGCGTTTGGAAACGGCCCTTAAGCCTTTACGAGAGGGGACAGACAATGGAAGGTAAAAGTAAAGCGTCGTTCTTGGAACGAAGGGCTGCTCACCCCAATAATAAAATGATAAGAACCCCGGTGTGTCTTCCCTCCTTCTCCACCCTGCTTTCTACCCCCCCCCCCCCCCCCACTTTCGTTTCCTCTGACTGGAGCCAACTCGTATATAAATGTCGATATTATTGTAACGAACCGCTTTTGATGGCAATTTCTCCTTCCGCGTGCTCTATTGCTCAGACGAGCCCACGCGATCGGACACTCGCAAATTCGTTGAATCGACCGAGGAATTTATGGTTTCCGGATCGCGCGCATCGCAGAAAGGACATCGACGACGACCATTCCAGATCTGCAATTCGATTCTCCAGCCTTTGCCGGTTGTCTGGCGAAAAATCTCTCCAGTCTTCTCGTTGGTACATGGAACTAGCGTTAGCATGGTACTTAGGAACTAACGTTGTACCGACGCGAACCTATCTAGTTAACATTTTCGCTGCTGTTGACGCATACGTTATCGATCGGAAAATATCCGGACGCTCTGATCGATTTCCACCGACGATAAATTAGTAAGCAGAAGTAGCGTTTACTGTATTTTTGTAGAAACTCCATAAGAATCTGTAATTGCGACGATCGTTTCTAGGATGCGTTTCAATAAAAAAAAATTGCCTAAGGTATCGATGGTAAGGTAATTGAAATAAAAAGAATCTCTCACTGCAATTGGATTTATTCGTTGAATGTTTTGACAATTTTCTCCGTTTCGTCGGCGGAACCTTCGCCTTGCGATTGAGATACGTGGCATTTCGATCAAGTTACAGGGACGAGTGCTACACGAATTATTTTTGTTGCTGCATTTTCCCGAGCCTACTACACGCGATTATAACCCTCGTGTCCTTTTATTTTTTTCTACGAAGAATCTACAGCTCCCGGTCACGAGGTCTATTCAAATTTAGACTTGCACTTCTCTTAGAAAAAATAATCGAATGTATATCGAATGTCGCGTGGCCGACGAGGCTGGTTCGTCGTTCAAGCCGAGGTTAGAGTTACGAAGCTCGACCCTCCAGCGAGGTTACGAACGAACGAAGAATTTTCGAGACGTGTGCCACGTTCTACGACGGCTTTTCACCTTCCTCACGATTGTCGGGGCTGTACGTGACGAGACTCGACGGCGCAGCGAATGAATTTAAGACGAAAGCGCGACGTCAGGCACGCGACAAGGAACACACACGAACAAGTCTGCTCGTTCGCCCTCTGCGTCTCGTTCCTCGGATCTTTCGAGCGGTCACAGGCAGACCAAATAGGTGAAGGACAATTTCGATCGGAGCTAGATCGATCCTCGAAGCGAGAGCGCCAACGAACGAAGCGACTGAAAATATCGTTGACGAACATCGATCCGGGAAATCAACATCAGATAGACCCCGTGTGAAACTGCGATCCTGTCCTGGCTTCTCCATTTTTCACCGATTGTCCGCATACTTGCTTTCTCTAGAAGTTTAAAAGTTAAAAGAGTATTATACACGTGGTAGTGAAATAAAATATCGCCTATCTCTCGATCGTTATAGCTTCCTAAATAATAATTCACTTCGAAAGACAGTCGCCTAACGATTGTACAATTCTCGAGGAAAATAATCGTGGCACGATGATTATTCTATGGTTATTTTTTAGAAAGCTACAACGGTTCAAAGATCGACGATTCGTAGATGAGAATTTAGCGAGTGTTTTGTCGCGTAGGATAGTTAGACTAGATATTTTGAAAGTTCGCAGACAGAAGCTCTACGCTATAGAAAGGCTCTTACCTGCGCTATTTATCCTTTCTCTCGTTCCTCTCTTCTTCATTTTCTTGGGATCGCAAGGCCTGCGCATCTTGCCAAACCAAATAGGCGATAGACAATTTCGATCGGCGCTAGATCGATCCTCGAAGCGAGAGCCAACGAACCAAGCGACTGAAAATATCGTTGACGAACATCGATCCGGGAAATCAACATCAGATAGACCCCGTTTGAAAATTCGATCCTGTCCTGGCTTCTTCATTTTTCACCGATTGTCCGCATACTTGCTTTCTCTAGAAGTTTAAAAGTTAAAAGAGTATTACAAACGTGGCAGTAAAATAAAATATCGCCTATCTCTCGATCGTTATAGCTTCCTAAATAATAGTCCGAGGATCCACTTCGAAAGACAGTCGCCTAACGATTGTACAATTCTCGAGGAAAATAATCGTGGCACGGTGATTACTCTATGGTTATTTTTTAGAAAGCTACAACGGTTCAAAGATCGACGATTCGTAGATGAGAATTTAGCGAGTTTTCGATATTGTCGCGTAGGATAGTTAGACTAGATATTTTGAAAGTTCGCGGATAGAAACGCCACGCTATTGAAAGGCTCTTACCTGCGCTATTTATTCTTTCTCTCGTTCCTCTCTTCTTCATTTTCTTGGGATCGCAAGGCCTGCGCATCTTGCCAGACCAAATAGGCGATGGACAATTTCGATCGGCGCTAGATCGATCCTCGAAGCGAGAGCCAACGAACCAAGCGACTGAAAATATCGTTGACGAACATCGATCCGGGAAATTAACATCAGATAGACCCCGTGTGAAACTGCGATCCTGTCCTGGCTTCTCCATTTTTCACCGATTGTCCGCATACTTGCTTTCTCTAGAAGTTTAAAAGTTAAAAGAGTATTACAAACGTGGCAGTGAAATAAAATATCGCCTATCTCTCGATCGTTATAGCTTCCTAAATAATAATCCGAGGATA
>JACXIV010000048.1:278958-352339 GCA_014737475.1 Bombus confusus
CGGATAGAAACGCCACGCTATAGAAAAGCTCTTACCTGCGCTATTTATCCTTCCTCTCGTTCCTCTCTTCTTCATTTTCTTGGGATCGCAAGGCCTGCGAATCTTGCCAGACCAAATAGGTGATAGACAATTTCGATCGGCGCTAGATCGATCCTCGAAGCGAGAGCCAACGAACCAAGCGACTGAAAATATCGTTGACGAACATCGATCCGGGAAATCAACATCAGATAGACCCCGTTTGAAAATTCGATCCTGTCCTGGCTTCTTCATTTTTCACCGATTGTCCGCATACTTGCTTTCTCTAGAAGTTTAAAAGTTAAAAGAGTATTACAAACGTGGCAGTGAAATAAAATATCGCCTATCTCTCGATCGTTATAGCTTCCTAAATAATAATCCACTTCGAAAGACAGTCGCCTAACGATTGTACAATTCTCGAGGAAAATAATCGTGGCACGATGATTATTCTATGGTTATTTTTTAGAAAGCTACAACGGTTCAAAGATCGACGATTCGTCGATGAGAATTTAGCGAGTGTTTTGTCGCGTAGGATAGTTAGACTAGATATTTCGAAAGTTCGCGGACAGAAGCGCCACGCTATAGAAAGGCTCTTACCTGCGCTATTTATCCTTCCTCTCCTTCCTCTTCTTCATTTTCTTGGGGTCGCAAGGCCTGCGCATCTTGCACTCCAATCTATCCGGTGGACAATAAAACGGATCTTTGCAGCAAACGTATTTCTCCTTGTGCGGACACGGTGGCAGCGTCGGCTTGGACGGTTTCTCCACTTTTAGATCGTAACAAGGACAAGGTCCAGGGTGCATTTTCGGCGGAGGTGGACAAGGACAAAGAACCACAGGGTTTGTCGGTGGTTCGGGAAGAGGCGGCGGGACGCATATTTCTTTTTTCGTTTTAGCGGACGTTCGAACTTCGACGCACGGTTCTACTTCGTACTTTGGCGGAGGAACTTCCGGACAGGGTTTAGGCGAGACGAACTTTGGGGTTGGGCAAGTAGCCGGCCCGTATTCCATTTTCGGCGGTTTAGCGATCTCAGGCTGCTCGCACTTTCCCTTTGGTATGCACCTGTCGTCGCACTCGTTCCGTTTCTCCTTCTTCTTCTTCTTCTTCTCCCGCAGTTTCACCGGCTTTCTACCGGCACACACGTCCTTCTTCTTCTTCTCCGGCCTCCTCTCGCAAGGTCTCACGCAGCTGCGTCTCTTGTCTTCGCAAATGTCCTCCAATTCCTTGCAGCTGGGTGGTTTCGCCGAGGGTTTTCCAGGCTTGTCAGACGAACCGAGCAACGTCGAGTCGACGTGGAATCTTCTGTAGTCGATGCTCAGAGGCGCGAACCTAGACGCCGCGTGGTAAGTCGACATCCTTCTCTTCCTCGGGTTATTTCGGTTCTTCCTTTGCGCATTTTTTCCGCAATTTTTGGGACAAGACGGCACGTCCTTGGGACAGGAGGCTTGCGGTTCGACTTGTTGGCAAGGTGGACACGGCTTCGGGCATGGACATGGTGGTGGCGGTTTAGGACAGGGGCAAGGACTGCACGGTGGCGGAGGTGGACAGGGTGGAGGTTTGGGACACTCGGCGCACGGTGGACAAGGTGGACAGACTCTGGGTGGAGGGGGAGGTGGGCAAGGAAGTGGTTTGGGACACGGAATCGGTGGCGGACAAGGTGGACACGGAGGTGGAGGTGGACAGAAGGGTGGAGGACAGGGCGGCGGACAAGGGCAAGGTTCGCAAGGCGGTGGCGGCGGACACTCCCTTTGTGGCGGACATTCGGGACACTTTGGCACTTTTGGACACTTGGGTGGCGCTGGAGCAGGAGGTGGCGGACAAGGTGGTGGACATTTGGGTGGTCGAGGTACCTTGGGTGGCGGCGGAGGCGGCAACGGAGCTGGAATCTTAGGACATTTCGGAGGCCTGGGTGGTCTCGGTGGCAGAGGACACTTTCGATAGCATATCTTCGGCGGCACATCCTTCTTCTCCACGGGTTTTTCACAGGGCATGGGACAAGGTGGTGGGCAAGGTGTTACAGGCTGGGGACACTTGGGATTCTTCGGACGTGGACGAGAGCACGGTGGAGCGGGTGGTACGCATCTTTCCTGCGGGACGCAGGGCTTCTGTCGTTGGTACGATTGTCTGCAAGATCTTCTCCGTGAACTCTGCCGTTTGTTGCAATCGGGCACTGACTCGGAGGAGAGGTCCGACGAGGGAGAACGGGCTGGCCTTTTGCCGCGAGCTTTGCCCATCAGGATGGAATCGTTTCGAAAGAACCTCGCTTGCTCTTGCCGCAAGCATCTCGCCAATCCTTTCGATAGATCCACGATCTTCTCGGTACCCTTTGGTAGAACAGGCGCAGTGCTAAAGTTCCTCGCGTACGCCAGACTCGCGTTAGGTATTTTCAACGGTGTCCAACTGCGCCCATTGAGAACGTACGATCCCAAAGAGTATCGACTTCTGGTTCGGAAGTTGGCAAGCATCGCGGTGGAAAGCTTGAAAAGAGGCCTCAGAAACGGCGTGTTTAAATCGTATTTGGCCTACGACGCAGACAACAGAGATTTTGATCGATAGAGGATCGTTTAGGCCGCCGCTATCTCCACGTACCCTCTGTCTCTCGGTGCGCGTCACGCCGAACGCCTAACATTTTTTCGTTTTGCACGGTTTCTTGGGTGGACACTTAACGCAAAACGGCTTCTTTTCAGGCTTCGGTTTCGCGGGATAGCCCGGTGGACCCATGGGCTTACAGGGGCCCTTTGGTGGATGGCAAGGGCTCTTTTTCGGCCAATCCGGCGGATCCTCGCCGCAGTCCGGTTCGCCCAATCGTAGCTGCCGCCTCTTTCTCCCTACACCCTGAATACATCATATCGCGTTTTGCTTAGGTCTCTCGTTTCTCCTCCGTAGGTCGCTCGTTGCAAACGCCTTGCCTCTGGCCCACCTCCCTCCTTCGCCCACGACCGAATCGAACGTGTATTACGAATGGAAAGTAAAGGATGATCGTTTTCGAAGGAGATGGCTATCACGATCGCAAGGCGAAATCCGCGACGAAACGATATTCTATCGATGATCTTCCATAGTACATTAGACGAACAATGATAAACGCACAGGGAACAAATTTCTCGTGTCTTCGATTAGTTTAAAGCCGTTGCCATTTAAACGCTTAAACTAGGAAATCGATGCGTCGTTCTTCACCGACAACGACTCGAAAAGATCCTTGAACGACGAGCCATCGTACGAACGACTGCTTGGACGCAAGTCCATGTCTTCGTCTCTGGAAACGCGTCTATTGGGGAATTCTTTCTGCAGTTGGCCATAGTCTAAACCGATCTCGTCCTCGTAATCCTCGCCTTGGGGGAAGTAGTCGTCGTTGCTGGTTCTGTCCTGTTCCAAGAATACCGTGTCGCGATACGAACTGGCGAGACCGTCGAGGATTTGGCTCTTCGTGGCGTGGTTGGAGATCGAGTTAGAGGTCATTGACAAAGGGCCCCTGTTTCTTCGGTCCGAGGCTCGCGCGGTCGATCCCTTGATTCCGAGCGAACCGATGCTCGCCCTCTGCGGGGAGAGAGGATGATCCGACATTTTCGATTGATTTAGTTTCTTTTTCTTTTAGTTATTTTTTTTTTTTTTTTCAATTTTCACGGTTAAATTTGCAGATGAGGAAGAGGCAGAAGGGAGGTGGAGCCATAGCGACGAGTCTCGGTTTCACGCGCTACTCGATCATCGTTATCGAGCGCTCGTGACCGATTCGAGAGATGATAAACTGTAATGTATTAAACGAAGATACTTTGTTCTTTTTATTGTTGCGAAACTTACTTGGACAGCGTTACCGTTCAGTTGGTGTCTGGCCAGGGTGTCTGGCGTAACCTGCGGCTGGAATTAAAATTAAAGCAAACAGATAGATTTTTTGTACCTTCTTTGAACGATCGGAGTACGAAAGAATCGCGCGTCGATAACATGGAATCGAACTATACGTGAGACTTTCGAAAAATACGTTTATTCACGTTACAACCTTCGCGCACGCTACATATAATCTTCGTTCGAACGTTCCGAGATATCGGGACGAATAAACGCGAGTATACTTGCGGTTAGATAATCGACGTTCAACAATTTCGAGAATTCTCGTTACGATAACGACACGAAACGTCAAAGGCATTCGAGTCGAGAAGACCAACTTTCCTCGTCTTTTCTTCACGATTACATTGCCAATTGATAGAAACGTCGCACGACTCGTCCGTCTTACAAATATCCTTGCAGTCAGAATCATTATTCGCGTTAATTTTCGCGTCGAAGGTAGAGTATCTTCGACAAGATCCACGTCCGGTTCCACCGGACTTATCGTCGTCCTGAGGACATCCCGGTGCCCGCACTACCGGTGGACACTTAGCTTTCTCGCTTTTCTTCGGCTTCTCTTTTTTCTTCGTATCGAAACTCTCCTCCTTCTTCTGGCAACACGTATCAGCCGCCGCCGTCTTCTTCCTCGGTTGCTTCTTGCACCGTTGCCCGTGAGTTTCGTCGTTCCAAAATTTGTCACAAGGATCGTATTTCGCCTCTTCCTTGTATTTTTTGCACGTTGGCCCGTGGTGTTCCTCCGATCTGCAAGGCTTACAGGGATCCTCGTCGCCTTCGTCACAGGTTCGCTGTTTCTTGCACTCGTCTCGTTTCTTGCACGCTGCCGGTTCGTTCTTCTTACCGCAGCTCTTAGCCGCGTCCACCACTCCTCTGCATTTTCTCCTTTTACATATTTCATCCTCCTTTCTCGGCTTCTTCTTGCCGCAGATTTTCTTCAGTTTATCCTTCATCGACAACTTACAGTCGCTGTCGCTGGACGAGAACAAAATAGGCGTTGCGATAGGGCGCTTTAAAATCGGCGCCACTTCCACGTCGGTGAACAGGGACTCGAGATTGTACGAAGCTAGACTCGACAGCGAACGCGACCTTCGTCTGTTGATCTTCCAATTCTCCAGAAATAAGGCGATTTTAGACGATATTTTTTGCGTCGATCCATCTTCGCTCGTTTCGTTTTCCGACTCGCTGTTGCTCGTTGTCGGTGCTCTTCCCTCGAATATCTCGCAACTGGAACTCTCCGCCGACCGTTGCACCGTCGTTCGCTTCTCCAATTGCTCGAGAGATCTCGAGTTCTCCGCGATCGTCGATCTCTCTATTGCTTCCAACGAGCCTGCGGCTAAATCGCTCACGGAAGTGGAAACGTTCGATCTGTTCTCCCGACGACTGCTCCTTTTACGAGACTTATCCTGGCTCGGTTCCTTCGCTATCTTCTGATTCGCGGCACAATCGATCCTGTCGATTTTCCAACCGCCAAACTTGCCGTAATAATCGTCCGCGAGGTCGTTGCTGCGAACCTCGAAGAATCTCGAGAAGAAATTCGTAAGCGGTTTCCGCCTCTGTCGAACCAGACCGTACAACATTTTAGGCTTCTTGTCCGACAAAGCAGCTGGAATCGTCCAGTTTTTCGACTTCTCTACGTTGCTCGATCGTTTCTCCACTTTGGTCGTCGTTTTGTCCACGATCTTCGATTCGTTACACTTTCTCGCCTCGTTTCTCTTCCTATCGCATCTTTGCATCGCCGCTCGATTCTCGCTGTCCTTGAGCAATTTCTTCTTCGTAATTTGCTCCGACGACGCCATGTTCAACTGTTTGCCATCCTTCTTCCTCGGATGATTCTTGCTGTCCATTCTGTCCAGCGTATGGCCGTTCTTCGTCGCCGTGTCAACGTTGTCCGCGTTTCTCGGACGAGCTTTCCCGAAATACGGAGCAAACTCGGCGATCGGTCTTCTCGAATCTAGTTCGCTTTTGACGTTGAAAGATAGCGCGATGTTCGAGTACCATCGTCGCGTAGAAGCGACGTCGTTGTTATTAGAACGAGGCTTGGTAAGGTAGTTCGCGAAATCGGGAAACTGTCTATAGATCTCGGAAACGATGCGGCCACCGTGCTGGAACGTAGCGGGCCCCATTTCAGCGAGAACTCTAGGACCTCGCAGATCGTTAGCGCACGCGTGGTTCCCCTGAGAACAGACGGAGAGACGATTTCAAGGTCGTTGCTTCTTTCCCAGCAAATTTTCTACGTTTCTTTCCTATGCTTTTCTCTTTGAGTAATTCCTCGAGGTCAAGGAGGGGATAGAGGATGGTAATTAACCCTTTAACAGTGTCATAACACAATGTCGACGTGATAAACACGAACTCGGAATAAACGATTAGGCAAACACGCTGGCGGCTCGTAAAAAGTGCCAGCACGCTCTTTACTTTTTAATGGAATTCCGATGTTTAAAATTGTTTACAATTTCGAAACGTATATGCTAATTGCTCCGATGCTTTTCAGCCGGCGGGTAATTACGTCCGTCGTCGAGATTACCCGCTTTCATTACGTCACGCGAGCAAACATACGCTTTTTCCAATTTTTCCACAAGGAACAATCGTCAAACAATGGAATAAATCGAGGAAATCGGACAACACGATGTGAGACTCGTAACAAAGGTTTGTCTATGTTTGTTCTCTGACTACACTGTCGAAGGGTTAACCCTTTCTCCAAGGCAAACTTCGTGCAACAAAGAAGCGTAACGCGATGATCGATCGTAATGAATTTTGGCAGTTTTAGCAGCGAAAGGGTTAAGTAACATCAGAAATACTTGGACGTTTATTTGACGGACTTAACGTGTTCAAAGGCCCGTCCATCGTCTCTCGTCATGATGCATTTTCCAGGGGACAGGCATATGGCGAAAAGTGGCGCGCGTCGCACGAACGTGATCCGCATGCCGTTAGCCGAGCAACGATTCGAGGCAAAAGCAATCCCCTTCTTTTGCTTTCCCTTCTTCTTCTACGAGTTACGTCCGCCCCTTACCACTTTCTGTTTCGCGACAGAACTCTCTAATCGATCTTCTTCTTTCATCTTTGCAAAATTAACTTGCCCCGTCGACTCGAACCTCCGCAAGGTCGCTTGTATTTCAAACTTATTTCGTCCCTGCTCTTTCGAACGATCATTCCAAATATATACGAATCGCACGAAACTCTGTCTGTCAAGCGCTGGAATATTTTAGCGTCGCCTCGTCAGCTTCTCATCCCTATCCTCCTCCTCATCCAATGGTCGCCATCGACGCGATTACGAGTGGACGAGACGCGCCATCGCGTTTAAATCGTACCAATACACGCGAAACTCGACGACTTCCTTTCAAATACCGATTTACCGGGCGAAGATGTTCGATGGAAATTTTCTCGATTCTTTGATGAAATACTCGTGAAACGAAGAATCTTACCTGCGATTGCATCGTTGGTCTCGCAAGCTGATTCGTGGCACACTCCTCGGCGATAGGCAGCTGACGCAGGCTTCTCACAAGTTCTTCGGTCGCATCCTTTGTAACATACGATACATTTATTTGTTTATTTATTTTTTTTTATTCGTCTCGTTCTTCGTGTATCTTGTATTCTCGCGTACGGATAGATTAGCAGGAAATGTAGAATTACCTGGTTCGCATTTGGCACACGATTCGGGAAGTATGGAGTTTGCAGATGTTCGCCGCGACAGTCGCCCTTGCTCGATCTCGATTTCTCCAGCATCGTCAGCATCCGTGAATTCTATTGGAAGTTTCAAGTTCAGAGATTGCAGCAGGAACGGGGTCTACGAACAAGAGGATAAAGAAAATACGAATATCTTACCGCGGTATTTGCGGCGGTGTTGCTGTCGTTGAAGTTCTTGATTTGGATCGGCGTTAAATATCGTTTATTTAACGCGGCCACGTCATACAGCGCCAGTACGTCGAGCTTCGAAGTTTGCTTCAACATCTGCGAGAGAGATCGTCCTACTTCCCCTGCACCTCCAATCACCGCCAACTATATAAACGATTCAAGCGTGATGAGATATTTTCCATTCTTTAACTACGAATCGCCCCATCGAGAAGCGTGTTCCAGCCAAGGACACGTTGTACGCTCCGATTTATTTCTTATAGTATTGAAAATACCTTGATGTTGTCTTCACCAGCATGATACTTTCGCTGACCGATAGTTTTCACGATGGACTTGGCGGCCCGGGAAAACATTGTTATTCCTGTTGGTGTATTACTGGAAATTTTTGTAACGCCTTCATTGGGCGTCTGACATGTCCAAATTGCGACTAATCGGTCTGGTTACCAAGTGAAACGTAGCATTTGTTTTCCGAGATCGTTCGACGATGTGCATCGGAAAAAACAAAATCGTGTAGCACCAATGAACGCGTTTGCAATGGATTCGAAAGACTATATCGTGTACACGCACGACAATCGTATATGCATTTCGAAGAAGAATTTTTATATTTCGTACCATTCGAGAAGCCTTTCTTTCAGAAATACCAAAGAAAGTTCAAACGATACGCGCCTTTAAGTACTCTTCCAAATGCAGCCATCTGGCAAACACGTATCAAATGCATACGCGATCGTAGATAAGGTCGATACTGAAGCTCGCGAAATAGTAACCTGCATTATCGTTGGAAGCAAATAGCGCGAACCCGTGCTTGCCGATTATTTTACCGATCGAGTTACCGCAGATTCGCGAATCGACGTTTTATCGACTGAGTCGGAACTTAATCACCGACGAGGCACAGAATGCACGTGGCATCGGACGTTCGATGCTTTTCCATGACCCGCATTTTGTCGTGCGCCTGACCCTCCGTATTATATTCTTATTGCGCACCACATTATTGATTCGATACAGCAGTTGTTTGAATTGAAATTAAATTCTCCTATGAAATTAAATCAGGTATAGAACAAGACATTTCGCCCATAAAACGTAGAATTCTCTGCTTCTGCGATGCACTCAATTGTACTCCAATAGTATTACGACACAACTGATCACCGATTGACGTCACATCGAAACTCCCTGTAAGATATAATATAATTCGGACAAGTGCTCGTCCGCTTTTATCCACGTTACTCCCATTCGTGCACGTCTTTGCGGGTCTTCGTTTCCGCTCGACCAAATTGAAAATCGCTTTGCGATAATTTCCATAAACGAAGGAGATTTTGTTCGAATCTATTCGTCAACCGTGCGATCCTTAATATTTTGGATGAACCGATATGCGAGACATTTAAATCAAGTCGAAGTCTATCGGTGCCAGCCAATATCCTTTATTGTTCCGTCTTGAGTGTCTTATCGTTTGTCCTTAACTCTGTCCATCTCTCACTCCTCTTCCTTGTCACATTCACAAGTTAGAACAAGCGAAACGTCGAAAAATCAGAAAAAATTTCGAAGTTTCTTTGCAAATATTCATCGACGACGTAATAAATAAACGAACCAATGTCTGTAGACGTTCGAAAATTCCGAGAATTGGAGGTCGGGTCGTTTCTTAGGATTTTGACGAGTATGACGATATGACGTAGTTCCTTGCAATTTTTGCGATACTTGGAGTATAGAAGTCGTTTCCAAGAATTTCTGCCATCTCCTATGCCATCGTGTTCTTCTGCTACGAAATCGTCGTTGTCAGTTTGAAAGTTTCCGAGGAGCCGAAAAATTGCAACTTCTTCAAATTTCAGAAAAGTTCTTCAAACATCACATTACATCCACGTACGTGGAGGAAATTTTCAGAATTTTCCCATTCTTTTACGAATTCCTCCAAATTTAATCCTGATCTGGCCTGTAAAAAGGGCTGTCTCTCGAGCTTCGAGTTTCGAAACATTGCTTCAATGTTTCTCCTCGCTACTTCTCGTTAATGCTATTGGATTGGTCACTCTAAAATCGCCAGAGAAGACCATTAGGCGATCAATCAGTTGATTAAGTTTGATGAAACGTTTATTGAAACGTTTCAGTAATATAGAATCGCGTAAATTATACAAATTGCGCGATTCCATCGCTGATATCGATATAACGTAATTGAATAATACCGCTCAATTTATACTGTTCGTGCAAATTAATCGTTTATTCGGTACTATTAAAAGATAATTAATCTACGCAAACATACAATACTTGTTAACTTATATACGTCATACTGCACGCTTGCCATATTATTATAATTGAATGCTTATCAATTATATTTATAAATCTATTTGTCAGCCGCTTTAAAGCTATATATATATATATATATATATATATATATATATATATATATGTAGGTACACATGGAGAATTTGAAAAATGAGGGTCTGCAGATAAGGTCTTTATAAGGTCGACTGGTATATTTGATTAATAACGTCGTATAGGACACGGAAATGGTACAGGGTCAGGTCGTTCGGGAAACCTTCGAAACGTGGAATATGAGAAAACGTCGTTTCAAGGGTAGCGCAGAATCAATTTTCTCGCGGCGATCTCCTTACGGTCGTTACGCGTTTACAATCCGTTGGCCTTGAGGTGATAATAGGTCCTACGTTCAGTTGAACACGTGGCAAACGCTTGGACGCCGATATTACAGCGCAGCAATACAGGTGGTTGCCTGGTAGTAGGGGCGAAACAGGTTTCGCCGTTAGATTTCCATCGTGCGCCGAATCGTGTATGCAGGTCCCGTAGGGCGGGAAAATTCGAACGTGCGTCGTTCAGTTGTAGTTGCGACGGAATTGGTGCAGATGGCGCCGCATGGTTTCCCGATGCAACGTCGTTTCCACGTTCTTTGTGGCAGCTGATAAGAGTAATCCCTGTAATCCTGGCCGGCTCGACGATTCCCCGAGAATAGCAGTCCGTGACAGTGGATTCTCACAGCCGGCGAAAATGTTTCCAAATTGATTTTACGACCTGCGCGATGCGTTTCGCCACTGAGCCGTTGCCGAAATTAGCTTAGCGAAAAAGGAGCTAACGAAATTTCAAATTCCAATAAATTGCTTTTAACAGCATGCAGCTGTGTCCACCGTGTTGCGTCATCCAGGGGCTGCAAGCGATATTCCTCTTCGTAATTCACATTCGCGAGCACAGAATCTATAATTTCGACTCGTCTCTGCTTGCTCGATGCGAAAAACAAGTAATATTGAATAATAATTAAATATCAAGCAGAACTTTCGTTCAAAATCTTGTTCTCGGTAACGAGACAGCAATAATATTCGAAATAAGATTGATACGACTATTACGGGTCTTGTGTGATACGTTATATTATTATTATTATTATTATTATTATTATTATTATTATTATTATTATACATTATATTACATCATAATATTCTAATATAATACAGTGGCAACGTTAGGTATTGCTAACGTAATAAAAACAGTTAGAAATAACACACGATCGTGAGGAGAAATTCAGTGCGAGGCTCGGTGATACGGGCCGTATTTTATTTTACACTGTACTCTGGCCTTCGCCGTAGAGTAGAGGCTGACGTGCTTGGAGATCTTGCAACTTGCACTTGGATATCTTCTGTTATCAGAGATAACAATAGAGCTCGCATTCGCATACCTCGGGTATCGAATACGGAACAGCGGCAGATACAGAAGTGGTTAGTAATTATATCGGTAAAACGTAATTGCAGGTGTCACTTTTATTCCGTAGCTCGTCGGCGATAGAATCGATAACGAGTCGTCTGTGATAATTCCTGTGTTCGCCGTATGAAATCGCAGACAGCGTAAGGAACACTCAGATTTTTTCGCAGTTCGGTATTTCGTAAAGCAGAAGGCGAACTTCCATTTAACGTCACGTCTTAATTCTTACTTAATTCTTCGATTAGCACTTTTCGTCCATAGCTCGCGTTCGAATCGTTCTCAACGAAGCGCTTATTAACCGAAGCAATTTAATTACGAAAGAACGCAGTCACCACCAGATCGAATTAGCCGAATCGAATAAACCATCAACTAGAACTGGTTACGTCGGCAAATGAATTTCGTTGCCACTCGCAACTTGTTAGCCGCAATTAGGAATGCAACGTCGTACAATTAAACGTTATAAATCGTGTTAGCTGGTCTTACCGCTAAATAGGAAATGTGCAGAATCAAGTCAGCGCTGATAGAACCTGTAGAAGTTCTTTATTAAGTTACACATCTAACACGTTTGAACAAGTTTGTGCGTCGTTGTGCGACGCGCAGAAAACATCCTCCTACAGTCTAATATCCATCATCGGACCAAGTGATCGAGTAGTCGGCGTACTTCTTTTTCAGCAGACTAACAGTCACTTCGTGATCCGCCTTCCCAAAGCCCTAAAAATAAAGCAGACTTATTTTTTCTTTCGTTTCTGTTATCAAATATATTGTAAACCGTGGATCTAAAGTCGGTTTAGGAATTCCGTACGGTGGTTTAATCTACGAAACGCACGGGCGACGAGAAACGATCCGTTTCTAAAGTACACTCGACTCTGATTCGTGGAATAAAGAAAAAAAGACACGATACCCCGGGCAGCGTTAAAATTGCTTCCCCTCGAGGCCTCTCCGACCAGTTTCGGCAAAGTTATTTTTACAAAGTCCACAGTCCCTCTACCAATAAACCTCGTTCAATCCATCGAATATCATATTTGCGACGCAATAAGGTATTATCGAATTTCGCTGAGCTCATCGCGTGCCTACTCCATCCGAGTCTTGGAAGCGAAATAATTAGTGCATAATGACGGCTGTTTAAAATTAGGAACCCGGTAAATGGCGAGGGGCGCGTCAAATTTTCTCTACAAACACAATCTCAGGCGAAATCCGTTTTTATCTGTGGATTTACTTTTCATCAAATTCCGATCAAGCCTTGAACTTCGCTTAACGAGAAAATTTCCACGATTTATTAGTTTTATCGAAGTGTATCAGATACATGGATGTACGAAAATCTTCGTGTATTGCGACTAACGATGAGTTTCCAACTTTAGACGCGAGTAAACTTGCATAACTAGAAGAAAGTTAAACGATCCTGACAGACAAACGTAAACGATGTCGGAGGTAGAACATTAGTAGGTGTCAAATTAGTAGAATGCAAACGGATGGAAAGTTAGTGGATTAGATGGAGCAAGACAGAGATGTTCGTTAGAACTCGTTAATCTCTGGATTTACTTGAGAGTATCCGTAGACTTTAATGGTCTTCTCATCCGGATCGTGCTCGATTCTTCCACCGCCCAGACACTTGGTGCGCAAACCAGGAATCGACTTCACTTGATCGGCAACCTCGTCAAAAATGTCGGCTAAAGTAACAGAGGAAGACGGTTCGATTAGTGCGAAAGTTAACTTCGGAATCATCGTTTTCATTATCGTTCTCTTATTTGTTCTCGTCAGCTTGACGCGCGAACGTAATCGTTGACTGCCACTATTATAGTGTCAACATCTGAAAAAAAGATTACATTATCAAGAACATTGCAGATGAGATATTTTTAAGGACGTATCCGAAGGGATATGCAAAGTATATAGAACGAAAGAATATAGTCGAAGGATAGCCTCGTGAGCTGCTTCGTTATCTAAATATTAGTACACGAATACATTCTGAAACTTCTTAACTTATCCTGCCGCTACTTTAAATTTAAACAGCAGGAAATTTTCTTCCGTTACTCAGAACGACGTACAGACTATTTCTTCAACTTCTGCTAAAAGTTGAACGTTTCAAATTAGCGTTGGAGTTATAAAATATTCATGGATATCGCCGTGAAAGATTTCCGCCGTGTTGAAGTGAAATTTTCTCTATTAATGACATGTTTTCGGAAAATAATACTTTCGTAAAACCTTGATAAGCTTGTTTAGCTGCTATAAAAGCAATAACATTTAAGATCGTTTAAAACTTTTACCCGGTACTATAACCAGCCGAGGTAATCCAGCGAGGATAACGGTTTTACGGAGGCGTTAAAACAATGAAGCAGGCAGTCAGCGAGCGAAACGAAAGGGAATTCGATCCAGCAGTTTCGTCGCATAATGCGCCCTTTAAATCTTTACAGCTCCGTAGATTAGTTCCGCTCCGAGAGATTTTATTCCACTTGAAAACTGACGAATTAAAAAACGTGCAGGGTATTGATAAAGAATAGGAGCAAAAAAATATAAAACGAGATGGAATTTGGAAATAAAAAGCTTAATATCTGTCTGGTTTGAGGAGGAATATCGAGTCGATCGACCATTCCCCACGCGCGTATCCGTTTTCCATGTAAAAATCGGATTTCTCATTGCGCAATATCTCACGCGGAAATTCATTTCCGCAATATCTCCTCGTCGATGAAATGGAAAACTGCTATCTCTCCGATTGATGAAAATTAAATCAGCGTATGATCGCTAGTTATATATATATATATATATAAAACTATTTATTTATTTATTTATTTATATATATATATATATTATATATATGATCATATATATATATATATATATAGAAGATCAACATTTCCATCGCGTTTGACGATCGAAAGCGCGTAACGGAGCGAAAGTTTCCCTCTCGGTCGTCACTGACTGTTCGAATAACTTGCGTCATACGTACCGAATAAAGTCTTCGAATAAACGAAGAAATCGTACGCCTACACGACGCATCGCAATAATCTCTGGATGCCTCGTTGCAAACGTTGGCCAATACGCGTCGTGTCTTTTGAGACACCCACTTTGACGACGATGCGGTAAAAATCTAAATTGCAACTCGGTTAGACTTCTGCTTCGTCGTGGATCTTTATGGACGATACACTGTAGACCTTTACGTATTTATAGCAGATGTAAAGCGAAGACATAATTCCGAAACGACGGTAAAAATTACATGCTAAATGCAACGCTATCGCATCTTCTGTATATTTACACAACTTAAAAAAAAAAAGAAAAAAGAAAAATATAAACTCCATGTTTTTTCAAATAGATCCCGTAGCTACGTTTAAGCACGTGCGACCTTCGGCAAGGTTCCAACGGTTTTTATATCTCTCGTAGAATCCATTTTAGATCGGAAGTAAAGTACTTGAAAACGAAGGTACTTTAAAATCAATGTGCGATAGCTCGAACAGATTCTGCGAAAAGGAGAGCGCGAGAAAGCTTCGAAATAGAGGAAATCTTGGGTGCGAAAAGATGGAGATTCGGGCGAGAATTAGAAATTCTCTGTTTCACGGAGGAACAAACGGGCTCGCACAAAGGCCGCGGTGCCGTGTTAGATTCTTGTTAATCGAAGCGTGTGGGCAGGACGAGCTTTGTGAAACGTAAACACGTCGCAACATAATCCGAATTTCCAACACGATCGAATTCTCCCAGCGGAAAATCGGAACGGGACGTGCAAGTTTCAATCTCTCCGCGAATTATTACCAAACACGCTATGTTATAATCTCTATTCTATCCCTTTGCTGACAGATTCGCTCAGTGGGCGAGCGTCGCTGTGAAGGACGAGAGGTGTTGTCGCGCGTAGTAGTAAAGGAAATATACACGTTGAACATTCGCGTTATAAAAGCTACAATTTTATTTCAATACGACCAAATTTTTTGTCAACATCCAAGAAAACGTATTTAGTTTTGCTATATTTATGTATTGCTTTGTAAAGGCGGTTTAACGGAACAAAAAGCACAATAGGTATAAAAAGGAGGTATAGGAATAAAAGCACAATACGATAATTCTTCTTCCACATTTGATTTTCCAATTGGAACGTACCGCACAGTCTTTACTTCTTGCTGTATCATCTCGCAAAAAATATATAAAGAGCTTATTGATTCGTCCGGTAATGCCATTGAAAGACTGAAATTCGTTCCGAGATTTATAATATCATCCTACGCCACGAGACTTCATCGCTGAAGATTTATAATTGTCTTTCGTTAAAAGCGTAATATCGTTTAGTTTGCTATAGCCATGCGTAAATAAGCATAATATTATCGCTCAGAACAATAGACGTACGTCGGTTCACTTCAAAATGAAACTGTGAACTGATTCGGCCAGATGTATATCTGCCTCTCGTCCGCAAACGGCTAAAACTCGGTATGATTCTAACAATCGGTAAGATTTCTTGCTTAAAGATCTATTATGAAAATAAATGAAAATAAATGAAAATAAATGGAAATAAATGGAAATAAATGAAAATAAATGGAAATAAATGAAAATAAATGAAAATAAATGAAAATAAAAAGAAAGAATTTGGATGTTTCTCAATTCGAAGAAATAAGACCGTCGCTTCGTTGGAGAGGTTGGAATCGACGTCGAGCGAATAAACTCGTTTAAATTTCAACGAGCGCCTCGTATTTATCGTTTCTACCGATGCTTGTGCAGTATCGATGCGACAAATTTACATGGTAAACACGGTATCGAGCAAACGAGTTGGGAACGCACAGGTTGTTTGCTTTCTAGAATCATTCTTTAATAAAACTATCCTCGCCTGATAACACGTGTGTTTCTTTATGTATTGAAAATCGAGGCTACCAATTCAATTTGTATCTACAGCGTCGTTTCAATAAGGAAGGTTTTATATTTCGATTTGCAGTGGAAGAGGATATAAAACGAATCGAAATTTCGCCAACACCTATTCATACTCGTATGCGACCCCTGTCTCTTTTGAATGGAAATCGCTTCCTTGTAGGACAACTGTACTTCGTTGTATTCGTTGAGAGATAACTTTCGTCGTATTCTTACGCCGTGAGACGCGTCCCACGAAGAAGTTCGTAAAACGCGGTGGTCATAAATAATTACGAAGAAACTCGGGACGAAGTTAGACATCGAGAATAGAAATAAAAGAAGGGAATTATCGAGTAGCGGGAAATCAATTACCCAGTTGCGGGGAAGGCGAAAAACGAAGAAGAAAACGTGACAAAAGAGTGGTTCTCTATTGACTTCGATTGTATACTCGCGGGTATTGCTGATTTCATTGTCCGACGAAACACATAAATTTCACAGCAACGATGGACACAGAATCGACGAAAAAGTTTCTCTCGGTGAGAGATTGAAAGGGATGAAATATCACCCTGAATCGTGCAGTGAATTGAAAAAAAGAAGACAGAACAACGTTGTCGAGTGGTTCTCTTCGGTGATATCGATATCGTTTTTCGGATTCGATGAAGAACCGAGAAAGAAAAAAAAAAAAAAAATAGGAAGAGAGTGGTAACACGCGTGACAAACGAGGCAACCACGTCCCGTCCGTAGCGAAACCTTGACGGAAAAACGTTTATTTTGACCCATCCAAACGTAGCGTGTCCCATTAATTCCATACTCCCGTTTTTCCATGTTTCAACGCGAGGGAGGAACGGGCCGAGTGCCTCGACGCTGAATAATGTAGAAATAAAAACGAAAAATAAAGCTAGGACTGCACGATCGATATTGCTGGATAATTCCCGTGCGTAAAGTTATGTTAGTTAGTGGTGGTAACTTCGTTAACACAGCTAATCGCGCTTGACACGATCATCGTCTATAAATTTTGAAGTGAAACGCCCACCTAAATTCGTTCCGCGAAGCGACGAACAAAAAGAAACTTCGTTCTTGCCATTAATCAGATTTCCGACTTTTCGTTCGTTAAAAAATTCACCTTCGACTCAATTATCTCTGGATACGCAAGCGCTAGACAGACGATGCGCGTGAATCTCTGATTAAAACAAGGGCTGCAGCGGATGATGTTACAAAGAACAGCGGCATTTATAAGCTAGCAGAGGATCGACGACGTGAATGCGCTTTGTATATACGAGCCGCGATATTGTCAGAAAGGGGCGATTGGGGTGAGTTGGAAATTGCCAAAAATCGATAGGGAAGGGGTATCTCGGTCTGTCAGTGGGTACTAAAAGCACGGCCGGGTAAATCGCTAAGTGCAAAACACGGTAAAGAGGGCCAAGAAGCTTCCGGTTGCTATGTGAAAGAGCTCAGGCTTCGCCGAATTTAGTTTCCGTAGCAAAAATATCTGTTTTGATCCCTCGTCGTAAATATACGATAACACACGTGACTCTACTGAAAATTTGCCCGGAAAATTTTTTTAGACGAGATCAGCCAATATTTTAAAATCTTAAATTCGTTGTATCGTAAGTGCCCGTAAGTGCCCGCGTTCGTATAAAAGATAGTAGAAGCCTGTTTGCTTCGATTGTTAGAAATATAAAATACGAGGAAACAGGAAGAATCAGATCGAATTATTATTTCGTATCAGTATTGAAACGTTTATCGATTTCTACATCCGAAAGTTTTCAACGAATGCCATCGACGAGTTCGTGAATGTGATTACGTTATCGGAGCTGCATCAAAGCCAACTGTAGCCTTCTCTACGAAAAAGAAGTCGCTGTTCAAAGCAACAGAAGACATTTTTTACCTCATCAAAATAGCATTCGGCAGAACGTCTGAAGCGCTCACGATGAAAACCTGTGCAGAAATTTCGATAATCACGTCGGACGAGAGGTAGCGTGAAAACGCGCTACTGATTTATGCAAGTGAGACGGGTCAATTTCGCTGTCACGAGCTTCCAGCTTTGCAACTCAAGATTTATGGCATCGATTTGCACACGCGATTCGATGAAATATCGTCCTCTCTGAGAAATATCGAGACGAAAAATCGCGATTAAACCAGGAGAGAAGAAGAACGAACAACGATCGAATCTCCGGGCCATCCATCGACAACCATCGCAAATGAAGTTTTTCTCCAAGGTTGCTACTGCCACAGGAGAGTCAAATAAAGCAGGAAATGGGACAAGGAAATGAACTGGTTGATTTTGTTCGTCATGCGAACGAACGTCGCGCAACTCGGCAATCGTCGTGATTTTCTCTTTTTTACGCATGGATGTTTACGAGCGTAGTCAAAGCGAATCGTAGAGCAAAAATTTTGCGCTCTACCGTGCCGTAGCTCCGTTTGAAACGTTTCATCGAGAGACAAGCAAAAGCGATTGCAGTACGCTGCGATTCGGCCGACTCGAAACACGATCTAATCATTGACGAGGAGTGGGATTAGGATTGCGGGATAGGCGTGAAAAGGGAAGTTAATTAGAACAATAGAATCATCGTCCTCGAGTTCATTATGCCGAGCAAGGGAGAAAAGTTGTAACCGTGAAGGGATATGGGCGTCCTTGGGACGTGGATCCGTCCGCGACACTCTAAATGCCGCTTTCAAATTTTCGAAATTAAGGTTGGATGCCGCTAACACTCTGGCGACATTCATTTGCGATTAGCAGTTTTAGGGGACGCGCTTGCCGGATCGATTAAGTCGTGAAACAAACAGAGCAAAATGTTGGTCGTGAATTAAAGAGGGATATTTAGCTGATAATGAGATTGCTAGAATTTGGAGACTCGTTTCGCGAGCCTACATCGTAGGTCGCTTAGAGAGCCCGGAAATTTATACCAACGTGAGCGAAGTTGCAATTTAAAATACATCACTGGATGAGAATGAAGGTTCGTCGAGAAGATTAATAAAAGTTATCGTGTCTGCTGTTTCAATTCAGCTTACGTGTGAAATTTTTTTTGCGAAAAAATTCAATCATAAATGTTTCACGAACTTTCGCGGAATTTTCCAGCTCCGATAATATATACAGCGACGTACAATAATAACACTCGTCGAGCTAACGCCGAAAAACTCTGGAAAAAGTTAACCTATCGGTCTTCGATAAACGATCAAACTGACCATATCCCTCCCTCCGGTCTGGACATTTTAACTTTATGTTTCAAACTCTCGCTTGATGTACGGAAATTATGAAAAATACAGCTTAGATTAAAACCGGCGATCGAACGAACCGCGCCGTGTTAATCGCCTAGCGACGATAATCTATTCAGCCGGATCCAAGAAAATTACGCCATCGAGACACACGTTTCGCCTTAAGAAGCAATTAACGGGCAGATTGATCGCAATTGTACTCGCGATAATCCGTTCTAATGTAATTTGTTCGACGTCCTTAGGGATCGATTAAAAATTTCAAGCGTTTTTCAGCCGAGAACGAAACAAATACTTTGATCCATCGATGGAAATACTTGCTGATAATTAAATCGCCCAAGCGTTGGAAACTCGTCTTATGGACGATCCTTTTCAAGGCAATTAATCATGGTATTTACCAGATGAACAAACTTCGTTGTTACGTGATAGAAACCTTGCGAAGATAAGAGAAATAGTTCAAGGTACACCAAACCACTTTTCCATCGGTGGAGTTGGGTTAGGTTCTACAACTATGTCCTGCAGCTCGTGTTTATTCAGAAAACAAGGCCGGTCGAGATAGAACCGAAAGGAAAGACGTAAGAAAAGTAAAATAGGTTCTTTCGTTCCATCCGCGTTAAGATGTCTTTTCTTTTTTTTTTTTTTTTTTTTTGCGTGAAAGTGGTTCAAGTTTGGCGGTTCCGTGGCCCGCAGTGATGTAAGCCTAACTTTCGCCGGCGGCTTGTCTCAAGCCGATCTTCGAACTGGCTTACGTAAAACTTTGTAATCTCGTTTTCTCTGACGGACATCTGGATCGGAGCCCATGATTGCGAGTGGACAAGCTCTTAATTCGAACATATGAGAAAGGTTAAAGAAAACTTTCAAAACTTTCTATTGCAAATATCGTTTTAAAATAATATAGCGTATTATTAAGTTAGAGAACTATGTCTATTATGAAATTCCATCTAACCCCAAGGTAGAAAGTTGCACACAAAGCGTAAAAGTAAATCTTCATGAGATTAAAACTCGGTTTACTCGATTATGATCGGAGGATGACTGTGCCCGGCCAATAAAACTTTCTCTTTGATGAAACGCATAGCCGGAGAGTTAATTTATTTCTAGAAGAGCGACGTAAAAGCCAAAAGTAATCCCACGAAATCGGAAGAAGAAACGGTGGATAACGAAATCCTAAAGCTTTTATCACGTGACACGTCCTTCAACGCGTTGAATATTGCGTCAGCCATCGGTGACCTTCACTGAATTTCCCATTTAGACCGGACCGTTGTAATTATTTTGAGTAAAATGGAACACGATCGTGAAGTACCACGAAATATAATTAGTCAATGTATAATACCATTACAACACTATGGACGATCGATGGGCCGCGCGGCCTGAACAGTGAAAATTCTCCTGCATTTAACGTAATGACGTCAAATCAATGTCAATCGAGAAATTTTACAACAGAGCAGATTCCCTCGTAGATACGTAAGTGACGGATGTATTTTGTAGGAAACGTGCGTCATAAATCCAGCGGATTTTCTTCACGACAGCGAAGAAAACAACCGCTTGTATTTCTAACGGAAATATGAAACACGGAAATGAAGTAAAAATTACATTGACGACGAGATACATTACGATGGTCGCAAGACGTAGATAAATAAGGAGACGAAAGAGTTTTTTGCCGATAATCGAAGTTTTCTGTGGCTTTTGCTTCTAGTGATCGAGGGTGGATCTCACGATGATTGGCGAGATTTCGTGTGGCAATATTTTACCACGTAATCGAATACTTGCTCGGTTCCCTTTTCACGAAGGGTTGTCGAAAAGGGGATGAAGAAAATGACCTACGAGGCAATCCTTATTTTCAACAGAATATCCTGGCTCTTGTATCGCGACTTTTGAAATCGCTTTATCCGACGTACTACGAAAGAGAGAAGAAGCTGTTTCACGGATTGTTTCACCGGATACGAGACAACGAATTACAGTACCGATGAAAAATATCCAAACACATATATATTTTAAAAAGCGAATGTAAACAAATAAACGATATATATTATTACTGTATTTCCTAATAGTTAATTTACATGTACGATCTGTTGATTCCGAAAAAGATAGAAGGCATTAGTTCTAATTATTAATTTATCAGTAACGTAACTAGTTTGGGAAAATTCACGTTTTCTTAGCAAGAATCGGCCAGAGTGTTCGGATACTTACGAGCAGTAAACGTGTGAAATAGAAATTGGAATAGCGTGGAAACGTAAATAGTTACAACTATTACTGTGAGAAGGATTAAGGGAAGTTAGAGTACGATATTTCAAGCAGGCTGAAATCTAAGGTCAAGGACAGACGCTCCGTCTCTTTCGGATGAGAATCGTACGGGAAAGTATAAAACGACGGAAATTAAACGAAGGACCTTGTCTCGTCAGAAGCTGCTTTAATCGCTCAAGTATCCAGAGGAAACGTGGCAGAATATATAATGTTATTCGATCGCGTGAAGTCTTCCTATAAACGTAGGAACGTATCTTAGCTATTAATAAATTTGATGACAAGATAAACTTTCAAAAGGCGTAACTTTGCATGGAAGGCTTAGCGCGTGATGATCTCATTATTTATATATGAGCCAGGATAACCTCCCCCTCTATTTAGATTCGCTGGTCGGAATTCGATCGAAATTAATAACTTAATGGCGAATTAATTATTACGGAGGCCTATGAAGTTCAATTATCTATGGGAAAAATAGTACTCGATTTAATCTAATAAAAAAATTAATATTAGCAATGAAAAATTGCTATTTTTCTATTACCTTGGGCTGTGAATGCGAATGCTGTTATACAGGTGTAATATCTGCTTTGTACTGTAAACAGCACAAACAGCTTTCCGGAACTACTTCCGGAACCTAAAAAAATTTCAACAAAACAGACCGCGAAAAGCAGCAGAATATTTTGCGCTTGCGAGCGTAATTACTATTATTTTGCTGCGTGCACGGTGATAACTTTTATTATTCTGTATTACATTTACACTTGGCACGAGCTCGGTATTTTCTTACTAAAATTTCTCTCGAGGTTAAAGTCGCATATATTCCCTCACGGTGTATGTATTCACTTAAATAGAAATGTGAAATTAATCTACAACGCTTGGACAACCTCCTTCAACTTGTAACCTTCGTTTCGGTCCAGTTGGTTATCGTTATCGTTTCTCTAACACCGAAGTTTACAAAGTGGAAATCCTAGATACGTTCGATTCATATTCACTCCATTGGTCCGTTTCGATGGTTTTATCGTTTGCATCGTTATTGTTCATCTTCCCGGACGTTGGTTGCCTGACAGACGAGCTTTGAATCGATTCCGAAGAGCACACAATCGATGCACCTGCACAGTGTGTACAGTTTGTAGCCGCAGAAGTTCGAGAATCTCGCAAGCTGCGAGCCATTGATACAAGTCGGTGCATCAAGCTTCGAGGTTTACGATCCCGCAGCGAGAGAAGTACTCGCTAATGAAATATCGGACGCACGAACAAATGAATGCCGGAATATCCAAGAAATCGTTCGCGTTGCAACTCCTAGGAAATCGATGTTCAAGCAAATTCGCAGTTTCACCCAAGTTTCTAACTGTAACGTGGCCGCAACCGCGCGTCTTCCTTAACCCTTTGTGGACGAAAGGCAGATATATATGTGTCCAAGCCTTTTCACCGTTGCGGACGAGCGGCAAATATATCTGCCAGAATCAGCTCACAGCTTCGGGACATTTATTTTGAAGTAGTTGATGTACGTCTGTTTTTCTGAGCGATAACCTCATTCTTATTTAGCATATAGCATCGCTATAGTAAACTAAGTAATATTATTCTTTTAATTATAGATGTTTAGCGATGAAATCTCATCTTCGATCTTCATCATCTTTAACGTAAACTAGAGGCGTAGGATGATTGTCGGTCGGAACGAGTTTCAGTTTTGCAATCGCAGTACCGGACTAATCGATAAATTCTTTACATATTTTTTGTGAGCAGCAAGAAGTAAAGACTCTGTGGTATGTTCCAATTGGAAAATCAAATATGGAAGAATTATTGTAGTATTGTGCTTCTTGCTCGGCTAAACCGCCTTCACATATAGGCGACTGTTACGAAAGATATCACACTGTTCGATCGTTTTGCGGGGAGCCGCGAGTCGCGAGGAGTCACGCCAACAGATTACGATCTGATGACCGACGCCGCGAAGTGAACCGATCCCCTATGTCGGTTAAAAAGATAGGGGTAGTTCAAATGTTATATCATTGTGGTAACAGATAAATATAGTTTATTAATAACAACTTATATCTAGTGAGGTATAAATGTTAATGTAATAGTATCGCGTCGTACGCTTCGCCGTCGCGGAGAATATAACGTCGCTGAACAGGAAGGTAGACGTGTGATTCTAGTTCGTGGAATATCGATAGGCAACCTTGTGCCGTATGAAGATATAAGACTTATGATTAGACGTGAACGTTTATGAGTCGATTTCGTCTTGGATTATGATGTGATATTCGATTTGTGTTAGACGATTTGAGGTGTAAGAAGATTCGTATTAGACTTGTAATGAACTTAGATTGGTATGACGAGTCGATTTAGACGAGTATGTGGAAGAGGATGTGATTCGACTGACTGAATTCGACTGAATTTCCGTCTCCGTGTTCGTACGGAGGAAAGTTCGTACGGGGTGTGTCTAGAGCACGGAGAAACCGGATTCGTGGATTTTGCTATTCGTTAGGCCTAGAGGGGCTACAGTAAATAGATAGTGATTGGTTAATAAAAGTCTCCTATTCGGAGATAGGTGGAGGAAGTCTCCTTTTAAACGTGAATCATGGGTGGTCTTTGTACGTGAGAACATATGCGCTTTCTCCGTGCTTTCCAGCAACGAACAATGAGCCCAAGGAAATGCTTTAAGGACCACTCTTAGGCCCGATGACACATACGGGTCTAGTGGTCCTAATTTGCCAATGATAGATTTGTGAAACTCCTTGGGTCGATTGTTTGTTTAAGTTAAGAGCGGTCGCGTTTGGAGACCCCCCTCAACGAGGGACAGCGCGCGATTGTGTTACGCGACGTAACATCCTGCCCCCGTTGAGAGGGTACCGATCAAAATTATGTAAAGTACCGATATGATTGAATGACTTATGTGACTTATGTATGTAGCGCTGAATTGTTCTGATTCGGGCTCATCGCCGGCGCAGCGTCTCGGAGGCGGCGACGGTGGTGTCAGCATGGTCTGTCTCGGAGAATGATTCTCCGACATGATCCTGATCTCAGGTGACACTGGCGTCGTGATGCAGGACAGATTATTGAACGTCGGCACGTTTTGATTAATGCTCCGTATGTAGATGCTAATCAAGGGAAATCTGCTCCTGGATGGTTCGAACATCTTTGAATTCGAAGATTTTGCCATGGTTTCTGACTCGAGGTTGACTTCGATGTCCTGGAAAGGACTCAGCTTGTACCTCTCCACGTTTTGAATCACAACTGAAGTGTAGCGAACGCTGGCCATTGGAACTGCTAGATGTGTTGCTGCTGCTGCTTTCGGGTTTTGGAGTTGCCGTCGAGTTCGCCAGGATTCTGGACTCAGGGAGGAGAGGAGCTGCTGCCTCCTCTTGGCTTCGTGGAACGCCCTTTACGGCATTGATAGGGCCAGCGAGTCGTAACTGTTCTGGCTGGTCTTCAAGTTCCGCTTTCCCTGGTTGGCTCGGATCAGGTTAAGCTGATGCTGCAGCGGAATTGATGGATGAGTGCTCCGCGGGTTGACATTCTGAAAGGTTTCGTATTGCTGCAGATACGGTCCTGGACGGCGTCGTTTTCTTTGACGCCGTATGGTATGTTTGGTGACAAGTTGTTCCGGCTGCAAGGTGTTGCCCGAAGTGGACGGAGTAGTCTGTGATGACTCTCGTCCTGTGTCTTAAGTCCTGGTATTCGCGTGAAATTGCTCGATATTCCGATTCGAGATGCCTGTCGCCCTGTAATCGACGGTTTCGAAAGGCGAGTCGTCCCGACGGAAGCTTGTGGGTGCGCAGGAGAACGATTATCGATCGTCTGCCGTTGTGTTGTACGAGAGCTCGGGCGTATTTCCCGCGTGGTCGTTCTTCGTCTGGAAAGGTTTTAATCGGCGGCTCTTTTTTTATTTCCCAAGAATGCGTAAAGTCTGCTTGTTGCACCATCGTGGAGACGTGAAGGGAGTTCGTCGCGATTTGGGCGTATGATTGCGAGAAGCGAGTCGTTTTAGCGAAGACGTGTTTGAAGTTTCAAGCGACGGAGGCCCGTCGGTGCATGGGAGAGCGACGGAGACCCGTCGGTGCATGGGAGAGCGACGATGGATCGTCCTACACCGCTGTGTTGGCCGTGAACGTGGACGAGTTCCTCGCATGGTCGCTCTTCGTCTGGAAAGCTTTTAATCGGCGGCTCTTTTTTTATTTCCCAAGAATGTGTAAAATCTGCTTGTTGCACCATCGTGGAGACGTGAAGGGAGTTCGTCGCGATTTGGGCGTATGATTGCGAGAAGCGAGTCGTTTTAGCGAAGACGTGTTTGAAGATTCAAGCGACGGAGGCCCGTCGGTGCATGGGAGAGCGACGATTCATGGTCCTACGCTGCTGTGTTGGTCGTGAACTTGGACGAGTCCTCGCATGCTTGTAATCGGCGGCACTTCTTCGATTTCCCAAGACTGCGCGAGATCTGCTTGATGAGCTGTCGTGGAAATGCGAAGTGATTTCATCGCGGTTTAGGAACGACGTATAGGAGAGGCGAAGCCGGTTCATCGCTGGCGTTTCTGAGGCTCCAAGCGACGGAGTCGTGTCGTTATATGGGAGAGCGACGATGGATCGTCCTTCGCCGTTGTGTTTGCCGTGAGCTTGGACGGTTTCCTCGCATGGTCGCTCTTCGTCTGGAAAGGTTTTAATCGGCAGCTCTTCTTTGATTTTCCAAGACTGCGAAAAGTCTGCTTGTTGCACCATCGTGGAGACGTAGAGGGAGTTCGTCGCGATTTGGGCGTACTGATTGCGAGAAGCGAGTCGTTTTAGCGAAGACGTGTTTGAGTTTTCAAGCGACGGAGACCCGTCGGTGCATGGGAGAGCGACGGAGACCCGTCGGTGCACGGGAGAGCGACGGAGACCCGTCGGTGCATGGGAGAGCGACGGAGACCCGTCGGTGCATGGGAGAGCGACGATGGATCGTCCTACGCTGCTGTGTTTGCCGTGAGCTTGGACGGTTTCCTCGCATGGTCGCTCTTCGTCTGGAAAGGTTTTAATCGACGGCTCTTCTTTGATTTTCCAAGACTGCGAAAAGTCTGCTTGTTACACCATCGTGGAGACGTGAAGGGAGTTCATCGCGATTTGGGCGTACTGATTGCGAGAAGCGAGTAGTTTTAGCGAAGACATGTTTGAGTTTTCAAGCGACGGAGGTCCGTCGGTGCACGGGAGAGCGACGTAGAGCCATCGGAGCACCGGAGAGCGACGGAGACCCGTCGGAGCACGGGAGAGCGACGGAGTCCCGTCGGAGCACGGGAGAGCGACGGAGACCCGTCGGAGCACGGGAAAGCGACGGAGACCCGTCGGTGCATGGGAGAGCGACGATGGATCGTCCTACGCTGCTGTGTTGGCCGTGACCTCGAACGTTTTCCTCGCATGGTCGCTCTGCGTCTGGAAAAGTTGTAATCGGCGGTACTTCTTCGATTTCCCAAGACTGCGCGAGATTTGCTTGATGAGCTGTCGTGGAAATNGCGAAGTGATTTCGTCGCGGTTTGGGATCGACGCATAGGAGAGGCGAAGCCGGTTCATCGCTGGCGTTTCTGAGGCTCCGAGCGACGGAGTCGTGTCGTTATATGGGAGAGCGACTATGGATCGTTCTTCGCTGTTGTGTTTGCAGTGAGCTTGGACGGTTTCCTCGCATGGTCGCTCTTCGTCTGGAAAGGTTTTAATCGGCAGATC
Source organism: Bombus confusus (assembly GCA_014737475.1). Classification (NCBI taxonomy): domain Eukaryota; kingdom Metazoa; phylum Arthropoda; class Insecta; order Hymenoptera; family Apidae; genus Bombus; species Bombus confusus. The sequence goes on from JACXIV010000048.1 coordinate 306,271, forward strand.
TTCTTTGATTTTCCAAGACTGCGAAAAGTCTGCTTGTTGCACCATCGTGGAGACGTGGAGGGAGTTCGTCGCGGTTTGGGCGTACTGATTGCGAGAAGCGAGTCGTTTTAGCGAAGACGTGTTTGAGTTTTCAAGCGACGGAGAGCCGTCGGAGCACGGGAGAGCGACGGAGAGCCGTCGGAGCACGGGAGAGCGACGGAGAGCCGTCGGAGCACGGGAAAGCGACGGAGACCCGTCGGTGCATGGGAGAGCGACGATGGATCGTCCTACGCTGCTGTGTTGGCCGTGACCTCGAACGTTTTCCTCGCATGGTCGCTCTGCGTCTGGAAAAGTTGTATCGGCGGCACTTCTTCGATTTCCCAAGGCTGCGCGAGACCTACTTGATGATCTGTCGTGAAGGCGCAAAGGGAGTTCGTCGCGGTTTTCGATCGATGCATAGGACAGGCGAGACGGTTCATCGCCGGCGTGTTTGAGGTTCCAAGCGACGGAGATCGGTCGTTATATGAGATAACGACGATGGATCGTCCTTCGCTACTGTGTTGGCCGTGACCTCGAACGTTTTCCTCGCATGGTCGTTCTGCGTCTGAAATGTTTTTAGTTAACGGTTGTTCGTAGATTTCCCATGGCTGCGCGAGATCTGCTTGGTGATCTGTCGTGAAGGCGCGAAGGGAGTTCGTCGCAGTTTTCGATCGACGCATAGGACAGGCGAGACGGTTCATCGCCGGCGTGTTTGAGGTTCCAAGCGACGGTGATCGGTCGTTATATGAGATAACGACGATGGATCGTCCTTCGCTACTGTGTTGGCCGTGACCTCGAACGTTTTCCTCGCATGGTCGTTCTGCGTCTGAAATGTTTTTAGTTAACGGTTGTTCGTAGATTTCCCATGGCTGCGCGAGATCTGCTTGATGATCTGTCGTGAAGGCGCGAAGGGAGTTCGTCGCAGTTTTCGATCGACGCATAGGACAGGCGAATCGGTTCATCGCCGACGTTTCTAAAGCTCTAAGAGACAGAGGCGTGTCGTTATATGGGAAAGCGACGATGGATCGTCCTTCGCTAATGTGTTGGCCGTGACCTCGAACGTTTTCCTTGCATGGTCGTTCTGCGTCTGAAATGTTTTTAGTTAACGGTTGTTTGTAGATTTCCCAAGGCTGCGCGAGATCTGCTTGATGATCTGTCGTGAATGCGCAAAGGGAGTTCGTTGCGGTTTTCGATCGACGCATAAGAGAGGCGGGTCGTTTCATCGCCGACGTTTCTAAAGCTCCAAGAGACAGAGGCGTGTCGTTATATGGGAAAGCGACGATGGATCGTCCTTCGTTACTGTGTTTGCCGTGAGCTTGGACGGGTTTCTCACGTCGTCGATCTCCTTCAGAAATGTTTTCCGTTGGCGGTCGTCCGTCGGTTTTCCAAGGTTGCGCGCGATCTGCATGTTGAGCCACCGTGGATGCATGAGATGCGTTCGCCGCGGCTTGGGTATGCCCTTGTGGCGTGTATTGACGGATTGGTTGGGTTTGATCCGGCAATTCTCTTGTCGCTGTGACCGCGGAAATCGATAAGGAGCTGTCCTTGGGTTTCGACGGATTAGTTGAGTGCTCGTCGCTTATGAGATTCGCTAGTCGCGAGTTCAGTTCGAGGTAGATATTGTATGCTTCGATTTCTTTCTTGCGCTCTTCTTCGTCGACTTTGTTCAACTCTCCGTGAATTTGGCGGACTTGGCTCCATTCTTCGGCGATTCCTGACATGTTAGCAAGAGGTCTATGTCATGTGTGCCGGATTGTTGGCACTCGTCCGTTTTCTTCGCTAGGATCTGTATTTTGCGGAGGGTCTGGTCGCGCCTAGATCGCAGGGACTAGATTTTTTATGTGGTCGCCATCGTTGCGGCGGGTGGATTGGCGATAGAAGGAACGATCTTACATTTCTTTTATGAGATGTCGTTGCTATTGGAATTGTTCAGCTGCGCTGGGAGGCTGCGTGCTTGCATTCCTCGCTCAACGGTTATGCTTGTCCAAAGGTGACTGACCCTGACATCACTGACTTCGCTGTCGTAATTAATCTTCCGCTGTTGGTTGTGACGAGATCACGTGGCACTGTGTTCTAGTGGGTGTCACTGGGGTACACTTTTCACTTTGTTCGTAATCCGGCTTGAAGGACCAAAATGTTCGGCCGTTTCGCGGGGAGGCGCGAGTCACGAGGAGTCGCGCCAACGGGAGGCGTAAATTCCCGTTACGATCTGATGATCGACACCGCGAAGTGAACCGATCCCCTATGTCGGTTAAGAAGATAGGGGTAGTTCAAATGTTATATCGCTATGATAACAGTTAAATGTAGCTTATTAATAACAACTTTTATCTAGTGAGGTAGAAATGTTCATGTAATAGTATCGCGTCGTACGCTTCGCCGTCGCGGAGCATATAACGTCGTTGAACACGAAGGTAGACGTGTGATTCTAGTTCGTGGAATATCGATAGGCAACCTTGTGCCGTATGAAGGTATAAGACTTATGATTAGACGTGAACGTTTATGAGTCGATTTCGTCTTGGATTATGATGTGATATTCGATTTGTGTTAGACGATTTGAGGTGTAAGAAGATTCGTATTAGACTTGTAATGAACTTAGATCGGTATGACGAGTCGATTTAGACGAGTATGTGGAAGAGGATGTGATTCGATTGACTGAATACGACTGACTTTTCGTCTCCGTGTTCGTACGGAGGAAAGTTCGTACGGGGTGTGTCTAGAGCACGGAGAAACCGGATTCGTGGATTGTGCTATTCGTTAGGCCTAGAGAGGCTACAGTTAATAGATAGTGATTGGTTAATAAAAGTCTCCTATTCGGAGATAGGTGGAGGAAGTCTCCTCTTAAACGTTAATCATGGGTGATCTTTGTACGTGAGAAGATATGCCCCTTTCTCCGTGCTTTCCAGCAACGAACAATGAGCCCAAGGAAATGTTTTAAGGACCACTCTTAGGCCCGATGACACATACGGGTCTAGTGGTCCTAATTTGCCAATGATAGATTTGTAACACTCCTTGGGTCGATTGTTTGTTCAAGTTAAGAGCGCTCAACGAGGGACAGCGCGCGATTGTGTTACGCGACGTAACACACACCATGCAAGAATATAAATCAAATCACGTTTTCTTGGATATCGACAAAAAATTTTGATGTATTTAAACAAAGTGTTAGCTTTTATAACGCAAACGTTCAATGTGTGTATTTCCTCAACTGCGCGCGGCAATACCTTTCAAAGCTGTGACCGTCGTCGGAACATCTTCCGGCAACTTTATCGTACTTTTATCTAGCCTTGATGAGATATTGGTAAATTTTGCTTCTTTTTTTTTTTAACTGAAATTTTTAAAAAATTTTACAGATATCGTTAACGTCGCGAATTACAAAATAATCAATGTTAGATACTTACCTCTCGAGACATCATGCGGCACGATAAGAATTATGATTTATAAATGTCAGTACCAGAATCATTTCTTTTCTAAATATTTCATGCGATAGCTATTAGTCATCTGGGACCTTCCTCTTCTCCGTCAACTCTCCTCCAATGTCATTCCTTCTTTTACAAATTTATATGCGAAATATCTATCTTACAAAATGTCTCTGTAATCCATCAAATATTTATCTTTGAACCTTCGAGGAACATTAAAAAACGGAGCAGACGATGAATTAATTTTCTGATTTAACTTTTCTCCCCCAAATTCCAGGAATAGCGCGACTCGGTCATGTTGGAGGATTTCTAATCTTCTTAAGTAGAATTGGCTTTATGAGACCAATTGGATTACCTTCCTTTTATTATCTTTCTTTTAATTGAAATCCTCAAACTAAATCTACTTAATTTTACAGAGCATGATTTTCAAATTGCCTTCTACGTCTTTGGCTTTGATAAATTAACGCGTTTTGCTGTTCGAAACAAACGCTACGTCGTGGCAGCTACTTCTACTTGAAACTCGGGGGGATCTTGTCAATTAGAGAACACGAGCCGCCTTGTAGCAAACGCCGCGTCAATCAAATATCGTACGCTTATCTGCCGCAATAATGCAACCTGTGGCATCCGTTTGTAACGTTTGACTTGCAACGTAATTCCACGATTCCATTATTGCGAGAAATTCGAGGAATCTCTGGAGAAGGTTATGAATTGAAATATAATTGCATATTAAAGGCGTTCGGTTATATTTTAGTGAAATTTTTCTACGCTTCTCGCGTTTAATTCCTTTGATAGCAAACAGGACCTTTAAGTCTCTATATTAATATCCACGCTAATTATACGACGACCTTTGATCGTGTTCTCGTTTGCTCACACGCTTCCAAGACTTACATTGGTTCGCGGTTAATGAATAATGCATGTCGCACAAATTGATCGAGCTTATCGCCAAATCCAAACCTGGATTCCTCCCTGAGAACTGGTCCTTCTGTGAAATCGAAAATGATTTCATAGAACAACGTCCACGATCGAATAACGCTCCGCGAGTCTTTTAATTAATAACCATATTACGAAACATGGAGACAAAAGTGTTAAGGATTTTTACCAGTATACCGAATTGGACAAATTGGTAGCTGTTGCATTTTCTTATAGCATAACATCTGGAAAATATGTACACGAAATTTTAAAATGTAATTCTCAAAATTACCAGAGAACTTTGTGACGAACGAATTTTCGCCTATAGATATAAATACGTACATCTTTTTCGCTTAAAAATATATATATATATATTTTTTTTTTTTTTTTTTTTTTTTTTTTTTTTTAAGGGAAAAGGAGAAAGATAAAAAAAATCGCTTTCTTTTAGGCGCCACTCTGCGAAAATCACTCAAGTTGCGGGTAGAGTTTTAATCATTCATTTCCATCTTGTAGCTGAATAATACAACTGTACGATAATTCTCGCTCAAACGTGACTATATTCTTTCGTTATAAGATTAAAGACGGACAGGCGAATCCTATACATGAACTGGAGAATCGATAATCATGCAGAAGGTTGCGGGGGGTGGAGTGAAAAAACTGAGCAGAATCGAAAACGGTAGGAATCTGGGAAAAAGAGCTGGATGAGAACCTACCTATTCGCGAGGTATTCTCGACTGACTGAAATGATACGGTTGCTACGCATGCGATCTCGAACTGCGTAGAAGCCTTGTCAAGGTAAAAATCTCGAAATCTTTATCGAAGAATCTCGAGCGACGAATAAGAAATGCAGATCGAAACGAGAATGCATAAAACGGTAAAAGTGGATAAGTTTAGTGAATAAGAATTCCTTTGAAGAAACACGTTTCGAATGGGATGATAAATATGCACGTGTAGTACGACTCTGCGTAATATGCGGTACAGCGATATTTTTGTATCGAATGGAATTATTCACGATACTAGGAAATTTGGTGTTTGACTTGGTATTGTTGTTTGGCAATTGCTTTTTCCGATCGCCGTATCGGTTTGCCACGCAGCAATTTCGTGTAGGGCGTTCTGTTTATTCTGACCAGCTGAATTATTCGATACAATCGATCGTGATATCAGCAATAACGAATAAAACACAGGAAATGAAAGTAGGAAGTCGGAGAAAAAAGATTTCTGATAAAAAATTTCTAAAACGAAAGAATCTTTATTCCTTAAGCGATCGTTGCAAAATTGGAAATTATAGTTTGAAAAATACCTACTCATTTTTATTCGTAAATCGAACTATTCCAGGAGGGAGGGAGGGGGGGGGGAAGTAAAGTCGAGATTAATAAATATATTTCATTAAAATAACATGAAAACAAGTGAATTTTAAATGACATATATCACATCTGAATAACTTCAGTTGCAATAATTAAAAGTTTAATCATGTATGCTTCATTTTGAGATATGGCACGCATAATTATGCGTCGAATTCGACATTGCAATTTCTGTTACGTGATTTCTCTAACACGATGATATTTCATTTTCCGCCATTACTAAAGCAATTGAGATCGATGATGGTTCTCGCTTGATAAATTCATTATATGATAAAAAAATACATCATCTTTGCTAGAAGAGAAAATAATTATGTATCCATCCAACGAAAAGATAATTAAATGTACTTTAAGCAATTAGACTTTTCCAATAGCAGTTGCAATTCGTGTAAAATCGACGCAACTGGTAACCGGGTGTTGTGAAAAAGAGGTACTCGGTGAGAAAGTGAGCAGGAGATCGCGTGAAGGGTCCAGGCGCCTCGACGCCTGCGTCGCATAGCTCAGTAGTCAGCGAGCCGTGCTAGACGTCGGACGTCGAGCAAAACGCCGAGCTTTACTACTTGTTCGCAACCCAGGCGAATAAACCGCGCTTCAGAGGCAAATAAAGGCAAGCATAAAATTATAAATAAAAGCATCTCATAAAATTTCATCAACCACATCAATCGTTAATCATAAATTACGCAAAAATTCATCATCGTTGTTTCATTAATTATTCGTTATCGAATCTTTCCCAAGTCATACGTAGTATAAAGATAAGAAGCGACAATAGAAGTAAGTAAAGAACAACGATCAAATTAGGGTTCAAGATTTTCAATTTATACGTGAAAGGCTTGCATTTCAAAATTTTTCGCGATTTTTCGATAAAGTTTAAAAGTTGTGAGACAATCTTTCGAGAAAGCGATCGATAGATAAGAAGAATGATCGAGAACGAATGTAATAAAGAACGCGATATTCGATAGATGGTTTCTTTACAGTGTAGCGTCAGTGATCTAGCAACTAGTGGCGCGGCGCAGACAGTATTCGTAAGTAAAATAATCCGACGTAAGATTGTTCCTGTTGGTGAGAAGTCAAAATTCAAAATCGGAATTCCGTCCTCGTAATAGAAATCTGCTGTTGAAATAAATTTTGGTTCCCGCAACGATATAGCCGAGAGGACAGGTAATTTCCCATATAATTCCCGCGGCGTTTTCATTATTCGCCTCGTTGTTCAAGCCCCTTTGGTTTGTCTATCTTGCTAACGAATTATTCCATTTCGTAAATGATATCGCGATAATAGAATGAGAACCCTCAGTGACGCAAGCCATTCGATTAATTTGCTATAATAAAAGAAGGAGAAAAGAATAGGAGCTAATCCGATCAATTTGTAAGGAAAATTTTCGATAAAAATTGAACGATTTGAACGAAGAGTAAGATTTTGCTGATTCGAAGATCGGTATAAACTACTAATGATAGGTACAGTAGGACTTCATTTTTCTGAACTCCATTTTGTCGACAGCTGCAATGGCTTCCTGCCATTTGAGTCAACTTAACTGAACGTGAACACCTTTACGTGAACGAGTACATACGTTTTTAAATTATTGTAAATACATAAAATATACTTCAAATAAAACTTTGTAATTTAATTTAGTCCTCTAATCATATCCCAGGCTACTATGTACTTTGTAGATGTCGAATAATTCCTACATTGTCGAACATACATATCGGTATACTTTTCAAGATGAAGTAACTTTTTTAAAATTGGATAGAAAATTGGCTTGATTTTTTTTAGAAGTTAGAAGGGATTAATTTAGCAGTTGGTCACAGAATCACAAAGAAAATAACGAAGATCAATTTTTATAACTTTTTTATGTGAATCCGTAATGAAAATTTAAACAATACGTCGTGTAGATTCATGTCATGCATTTAATATTTTATCAAAATCAATTGGTATAGAAACGAACGACAGGTATCGAAAGATTTAGATTCATTATAGTCATAGACGAAAGTCTAGTAAAAAGCTGCGATTTTGTCCATTTTAAACCATTCATAACGACGTTGATTGATTTCAATAAAATTTTCATCGTGCGTATGGCTGACACAAATCTGCAAGATGCATTTTCGTAATCTTCATTGCAAGCTCAGATAAAAAATTTTTTAAGGGTTGGTCGTCTTCCAAATTTCTTCCGCAATTCTGATCAATTTCTAATTCCTCGTAACAATCAAATCGTTTGATCAACGAATTTTACAAAAGTTTTCCATTTTTAAGGGCACGATAATACTTATTTTCTACGCAGTATACTATCGAAAGTGCTAGAAAATTTGTCTCGTAGAGACACCTGAATTAAAGTTGCTGCTGCGCATGTCCTCTGAATTCCTTTTTCCAGTTTAAGCTTAGCAGAGCGTTTGATCCCAGTTGTAGAAGGTGGTAGAGAACTGACAATGGAATTCATCCTTCACAACATTGAAAATATAATAGAAATATCAAGCTTTTGATCAAATTGGTCCAAATACTTCGCCAATGCGGTGAACTCTTATTATATAGCATTCAGTTGTACAAACTGTTTGTCTCGCAATGAGTTCCGATAAATTGAGTTATGCCATACGCTGTTTGTATACGTTTCCTGGTCACTAAAACTTGCGTATCGTTATAGCTCGACGATGAAAACCGCACAAAGAAAACGTGAAAGCACACTCTGGTATCGATAATTCTGACGTTGCTCGATGTACCAGGAAGCATCTCGTTGTTCTTGAGCGAAGATACTCATAAAAAATGTATCTGCTAACAGAGTACCATGGCTTGTGGAATCTTCAGATAGCCCAAAAACAGAGTAAACCGAGTCTCCTCTGCTTTGGAAATTTATTTGCCTGGTAGCTGCCCATAGAAACGAATAATTCACCGAATCAACCGTAAGAGAGACGGGATGGTCTCTGCTCCCCGAATTCGATATACCTGTTAGTCTCGTCACGCATGTTTCCAAATTAATTTGCGATTAATTATGCTTTATAATCTCTGAAGGCCAGGGAAATTCTCCTGAGAGTTCGCCTTACATTAAACATCATCGATAGTTTAACGAGAGAAATACGTGGACGCATTTAAGATTAAATAACAGAGCTAATCGTCCAGCGAATCGTTAATTGCGTAGAATTTCAGTTATTTATCGCTATATAACGCCAATGTCCTGTTTCTGTTAAGTTAATCGCATATGTTCGCAATTTTAATCGGGGATTTCCATAAATCATAAGTATCAGTTGAAATGTATGTATATTTGAACCATACAAAGAATGATCTTTTCGAAGCATAACAAAATGATCTACCGTTGAAAACTTGATCAATGAATTGTTCGACACATTACAAAGTACATCGTTAGAGACTTCGTATTTCGTATAAGTGTTACATGAATAAATTTGTAACGATGGCAACTTTCACAGTCGCCCGGTAATTCGTTCAAATCTTTATGTAACTTTCATACAGGAAGAATATTCGATACACCGAATCTAAAACTGTATAATCCCATTACAGATAAAGAATAATTTCATAATAAAAATGAAGCACTCGGCAGATAGCTTAAACGGATTATCAGATAAATGAATATGGAAAATTGCATTAAAAACTAATTAATAGAAATTGTATTTAAATTTATGTCTTTCCTTTCAAAGATCAAAAACGACAGGAAATTTTTCGATTAATCCAATTCTATACTGTATCGATCGTTAATCATCGAGAGGACCCTGTTTTAACTAATAGCGAGCTCCAGGGTCTTACGCTTGAATTATTAACGAGTTTGATCATCAGCCTAAATCGTTTTAATCCCGTGGAAAAATAGCGAGGCTGTCGGCTGCTATGATCCAGCGTAATGCGACGGAATTACGAAATCTCTCGCGCAAGAATTATACGTTGAAAATTTCGTGGGCGTTCTCGCGCGCGACAGCTCATTTTATTCGCGAGGAATTCGTTAAGCTAAATTCCATCGTAAATTCGACGCGTTTTAGAGACTTTTTGAAACATTCAATCGTTGCTGGTTGATGTGTTATCGTCGATTCAACTTTGCGTAACGAGAACATCTACGCAAATTGCAAAGATCGGTCTGAGGTAACTAAATAGAAAGTTCTAGCCGTCAAAGTTGACGACACATCAGCCAGGTATTGAATGCAAACGAAATGTAGTCTAAGTTCAAGCTGCGTTTTAGACAGATCTGCATTAGAGATCCACATTTGGTATACTTATTTAGAATTTAACGGTGGTTTACCTGTACTCCGACGATGTTTCTTCAAAAACAGAAATGTATAGTTACTGGAAGAGATATAATGAAACTGTAAATTAAACTTTTGAGGTATATCGAGAAATATGTGTACATTTAGCTTTTCTTTGACTGTAAGCATGATTTCGAAAGATATAACAAAGATACTTGTCAAGAAATAATTCTGAGTGTATGAAATCGTTTCATAGATAGCTCATAATATTCAATGATTACATGATTACAGGTTTGTTACTTTTCTGAAAAAAGATACAAGATTAACATCAAGCGTTCTATTCATCATATACAATACCTCGAATCTCTGTAAAGTAGACGAAAAGATCGTTTGTGAATCAAAATATCATAATCTACGTACGTTGTATGGATAATAACAAATTGCGTAGGAGTTATTCTTAGAATCCATTTTCCAAATTGTTATATCTACCTGAAATTTTCTCAACTACGCTACACTTGAAGAACATAATGCGATCCTATTACGCGAGCAATAACACAACTAATCAGCAAGTGCTTTTCGTCTTCCACTCACTCTAGGGCGCTTTGATGAAAGAATTTCATATTATGAAGCGCGTTTCTGTTCGAGAAGTGGAGGTTCGTTAAGCGAAATCGCTGATGCTGGATTCACAGCGAGAAAAAAAACACGGGAACTTTCTCGCTGGAATCCAACAGCGAAAAGTAGAAACAGAAAAAGAACCGGAAGAGGACCTCTGTTTGCATCTAATAATCGATAATTCTCCCATACTAACTCGTTCAGATTGTATTATTTGTATATATATTGGAGACCTTGGCCGTTTATCATTTTGCCTTACCTAATGCATCGATAGTGACAATTAGGATCGTCGAAAAAGCTGTTACCTCATAATTATGGTTTAATTACTCGACTGAGTCTCTGAGAGACACCGGTAGATAATTAACGGATATGGAGTACGGAATCGTGTTTACCTGACAATCGGTTAATCAAGATAAGCTTTGTATCCGATTACGGCTGCTAGTATTACGTGATCTTACACAAAGTACTTGCAATGTGATAACCAACGGTCTGTAACCGATCGAACGTACCTTGATGATTTACGTAACGATCATCTGCTTGGTTTTAAATGACGAACGGCATATATGTTGTGTTTAACTTCTCCAGAAACGAAATTGTCACAATTACGAAGACATAATTGTCCTTAACCTTTCAAATAGATATTCGGTTAAAAAGCTTTCTAAGGAAACAAAACTGTAATTTAACTTCTCTTTAAGAACCTACAGTTCTGTAGAACACACAGTGATTCCAAACTTTTGATGGTACACTTACGTGACTATTATATCTTTATACTTTTTAGTGCCATGCTTCAGTTAAAAGAAAACCAAAGGTACACTCATGGTAATTACTAATTACTGTACGCTATATCCTCAAAAAATTAGACAATACGAAAATTGCTTGTAAAAATTTTCACGGATTAGAAGCTGACGTTCACAGGCAGACGAAATCTAAGCGCTCGTCCTTCAAACAATTTAATCTTTCCTTTCCATCTTCTTCCTCGAATTCTCAGAAAAAGAATTCCATCTATGAATCCTGTACCCTCGCCATTAGACAATTTTTGTAGTTTAACGATCGCTACCTCGTTGAACGCGCGCCGATGCTTTTACGCCCGCGCGTTTTCACTGTCTTTCTTTCCAGACTAGAATCTTTTCTTCGTTTCACATTCGTGTATCACACTCACATTTTATAGAGAAATATACTCGAAAACTTTTATGAGACACGTGCTAAGCAGTGGCCCAAAAATAAACTGGAGTCAGCTTTTCGCGTTATATACTTTCCTGTCTTCTAGCTAATTTCTCCAGCCTGATTGATGGCCTTCTTTAATGACCGAGACTCCTCTTACCTTCCATCGGACCTTCCATCGGACCTTCCATCATCTTCTCTCGTCATTGTTTATTAGTTAAAGAGCGAGAATCGACAAAACTTTATACGGGCGTAAAAAGAGCGCGGCTCAAACGTCCAACATTTGATCGAAGGAATTGTAGAATGTTAAAAAAATAGGTTAAATTCGAGCGAACGATCAAATGTTCTACTCGTTGACTGAAACAATTCGAGCCTCGTTTCTCCGTCCTAACCGCTTTATGTACAGATAAATTCTATTGAATATAATATTTGTATTGCCAGACCGCGGATCTTTATGTTCTTATGAAAAATTAAGAGCTATGAAAATACAAAGAACGCACGTAATACGCAGAAATATATGAAGACAGGAAACGAATGTGATAAGCCTATCTTTTGATGCTACTTGATGACTAGACGGGAGTATAAACATTTCGTTTATTATCTTCTTCTTCTATGATCTTCGTACAAAATATCCGAACTGTAGAACTCGTTGTGATATTTAGCCTAAAAAAACAAAAGCTTTCAAAAAACACTTCACTATTTATTTTCAAAATAACATACTGAAACGCGAGAATCCGCGTAGTCGATTATTTTTTCCATTATAAAACTTTCGAGAACTAATCCAGTGATACACGAAACGTGGAATAACTCAATCTATAGAACATTGGGTCTACAATCTGGCATCCAGTCCGAAATTCTCTATATCCTGCAGCAAAGATCGCTGGATAGCTTTGTCACTAAATCCTCCACTTTGTTTCATTTATTTCCTTTATTTTTAATACGCAATTTTTCGGCACGAAATGGCGTCGCAGGATGAACAGAGGGAGGCGAGAACGAGAACGACAAGGACGATTAAATCGATGAAACCGCAAGGTACTGCCAGAAATGCGAAAGAATTTCAATTATTTTTCACATCTTTTTCATCAGCGGGATAAATGTACAGACAGAAAGTCGATTTTCCATATGATATATGTGCAACGAATATCTCGCGGCTTCTATGTAAAATTTTCAGATTGATCAAGTTTGATAGATTTGATAGTCATGATAGTCTCGCGCTAATGAAATTTTTAAATGTTCGTATATTGCACATAACACGTTCACCAAAGTTATCTACAAGCGCTCGGTGACTTTCGTATTTCGTAAAATTGAAATTCCCGATGAAACGAGGCAAATAAAAGAATGCAACGACAATGTAAAATTTCGAGAAAAGTATCGCTGCAATGTAACAGCAGATATTTCTTACGTTTTTATCTACTCTGGGGAGCAGCATCTATGATCTTGAATGCAAGTGTATAGTGGATACAATAAGAAAGAGCGATCTAGAGATCAGGGATTTGTGGAAAGAAAGGTTCGAGTTAGAACTCGTCACCTTTTTCCAGTATTCCATCGGAACGCAGCGTCTTTCGTAAAGATTTGCATGTGAATTTCTCCATACAAATCCGTGAAAAAGGACTGAGAAGCTTTAGTTTCGTTGCCTCGACAACGGCTGATAATAAATTGCGAAAGTTTAGGCACATAAAATACGAAAAAAATGTACGGAACGCGCGTGATATATAAAAATATATGAAACGATTGAAACAAAGCTCTTCCAATGGTAGATATTTGAAGCGTTTTTTACTTTTCATTTCTCTAGTTTTATTCGTAAAAATACAAAATTGCTTAAACATCCAATTTATTTGGGACGCAATGAAGTTAAAATCGTTCGGAGATAACTGAAATGAAATCGTATCAAATTGAAATTGGAAAAAGCGGAATTCCATTAAAAATGAATATAGACAGAGCATAGAGATAATCGTACTAGCATTAATACGAGCAGAAAGAATTCAAACCCGTAAAGAGAATATCAGAGAAGCTTGATATATCACGTTCAATTTCACGGTTCTTCTGACACTTGACGGACCGTGAAGAAATTCGCAATGGATTACCCGGCATTATTCGCCGAGAATTCAACGTTATGCCAGGCTTAAAACGGTCTTTCGAGGCTTTACAGTGTGTCCTATGTAAATCGAAAGCTACGGACGAATCGCTGACTTTAAAGCGATAGACTGATTCGATGGCAATTATCGTTGTTCTTTACATAACGTTCTGAGATGTTTTAAACACTATTGCAGGTAAAAGGGAATCGAAATCTCGATGATTAGGAACTGAAATGATTCAAATATCGTGAAATCGATTGATAGTTTTACCAATTATATCTTTGTCATACTATCAAGACGATCATCGAAGATTTCTTTTCACTACGCAAGTCGTCAATGCGTTTTCATACACGTTAAATAAACGGCGAAAACGCAGAAAAATATACGAAAAACTTTCTGCCAGATTATCGCCTTAGTCGCATTTTTGCGGAGAAAGTACGTGAACAGTCCGCTTTGGTTCCAAAGGGAAGGTTCTTCGCGACATAGGAAAACTCTTTGTAGCCGGATCAGAACCGTGAAAACGTGTTGCTCTTCCTCATAACGTTTCAAAGGATAATGTGACGGAGGATTTTTAAAAACTGCGAGCAGCAAAGAACTTTTCTCCGCGACTCAATTTTTTCTCAAATACGCGTTTTAGCGTTTACGGAATCATGTAGAGGAACTGGAGGTATCAAAGAACCACTCGCCATGTTCCATATTTTCGCATTTAATGGTCCCGAAAAAGGTTGCAAATGACGCAATCAGGACTATCCCCGAAAAGTTCTTGATGAGAGACACAGGCTAGTTTCCTCTAAACACGAGTTGAAATCTCCGAGAAAGCGTCGAATATTATCGAAGCTCATCGAAAGCTTTTTCCAACCATTTTAACAATTTTACTCGTTGAACCGGATACTCCTACGACGCGAAATCCCCAATTCATCGTTATTCAACTTCGATTCGTTATTATTCCAATTTATCGTCCCTTGTGTTCTATATTAGGAGTTCCATTAAATAGAAATTACATCGAATTAATTCGAAAAGTCAACGCTTTGATGATCGAGCAAGAGATATTGCAGATAACATGCTTTGATTCTGTTGAGAATAGACAAGAAAGGGCTTGTCAAGACACGATATCGAATGGCCGTCCTGAGGCAAAACCCAACTTCCGTGCATACAAAAAGCACACCGATCTCGGGAGGATATTAGACATCCTTAGAATGGTTCCATTGGAACAAATCATTCTTCAGGTTACATGAATTTCTCCTGCAGTTTGATGATATTTCAACGAGAACATGTGATACTCGTGGGTTTCGAGTCAGGTGGAAAAATGCAAGGCGGAACGTCTCTTAAAGAGACTTTGGTTGGTGTAGAAAGTTTCTTAAAAGATATTCCCCATCCAAACGATATCAGATTTATTAGAACAAGGTGGCTCGTTTCGATGAGATCGAGATTATCGAATGAATGTTCGACGGAGAGTGCTACTACCCAACGATCGGCTCTTCTCGGTGAAACTTCTTATCGACGATTAGGGAAACTTTATTCCACAAAGAAACGGAACTATTTTCTGGTGACTCGTGATTAGTCGTTTCATACCGAACCGTGGCTTTTAGGAAACTTGTTTTAGAAGAAAATTCCGTCGTATTTATAAAGATGTGTCTTCACTGACGTTCGCCGTCATCTATTCCCATACTGTTTGCGAACATTTTCCTAAATTGCTGTTTCTTAACAGTTGCGAAGACAAGAGACACGGCATCGGTCAGTTTGTTTGGTAGTCCTAACGTTAGTGTACCAAGTTTGCTCTCTGTCTAAACGCTATACATTGCCTCTGCTGATTTCTTCGACAACGAATGACGGTTTCCCTATATTTGCCCTTCTTGTATTACCTTGCATTCAATCGACTAATTGAAACAATCGATTCGTTCGGCGTCTGTGACACAGGTTCGTTTACTCTCGATCTTGAAGCAAGGTTCCTAAGGTGTTCGCTACCGGAGTCTCTAAATAATAATAAAAATAATAATAAAATAAAATAAAAAATAATCAAAATACAATTTAACATATCAGTGCGTGATCATCGATGAACGTGGAAAATCGAGTGTTCCATCAAACAATTTCCTGGAGTGTCGAGCGAAGAACGATTTGTAAGTTTTGTGTGTGGTCAAACAATGAAAATTGTTTGCTAGGTTTCTGTAACCAAGAAGAGGACAGAAACATGTCTGAGAAGCAGAAACTCGTTGACGCAGAAGTCACGGAGCAGTCGTCGGAGCCTGTGGAACAGCCACGACGTCGGAGGTCCTTCTTGTCCTACACGGTACGGAAACCATATCATAAATTAGAAACACCATACAATAATAACTTGCTGGCTTTGGAATTCTTTGGTTCGAAGATATTTGAAAACCTATCATTCAAAGATCATTCGAGCGTGATCCTAAGATCGTTCAAATCGCATCGAAAACATTCAAAAACCATTATGGACTCGTACAGATTGAAACTCGAGTCGCATTCGTGACACAGCATAATCGAATCATTCACATTCGCAAACGGAAATATATATCCCAGATAAATCGTCGTTTCAATTTCAAATTTCAAATTCATTTTCAAATATTTAGATCTTCAGATTACATATAGCATGACCGCGATGCTCATACCAATCACTAGACCGAATGTGTTTATGCAAATTCATTGAAAAAGCAGTTCAAAGAAAATTCAAAGCAATGCAATTGAAATACATATTTGTCTCGCCCTCTGAACCTTATAATCGACGTTTGCGTTATATATATTGTATTATATTGTCCGAAAAGTGTCTTTCTTTTACAGACACGTCTTTTACAACGATGCGTCTTTATACTTTGTGATCTTTATCTTGATAGAAGAAAATGGATCATACGTAATTCGATAAAATAATATAAAACGACAAATGTCGTGCATCCATTAATTCCTTATAAAACGAAAGATACTTATCGGACGACCTAGTATATTTTCACATATAACGTGCATTTTCACACCCTTAATTCTTCCTATAAATGCATGAACATCCATAGTCTACCAATTTTCAATATCTTCGAAGCGAGGATACCGAGAATGTTATATTAAACGGAATCAAATTATCATTTTACGACAAAAACTATCCAATCGCCCAGTCTTCTCGCTTCAATTACCCAATCTACACGATCTAAAAACGATTTCCATTATCTTATCGCAGTGGGCTTTCACGAAACGCATCTTGAAATTGAGAGCAAGGTCTTCAGAGCAAGCTCCACGCAGATTGGAAACGGTACAAGCTGAGGAGGACAATGAACAAGCCGAACCGTTGCAGCAGCCGGACGAGGCAGACAGGTAAGAACGCGATCGTTTCTGCAACGTCTGCCGATTAATATCGTCGACGATGGTTCGAACCGGATGGCTCCCGCGGTTTCCCTAACAATTTAGGATCACAGTCACGCCCATTGCCCGATCGCTCGATAAATCGCGGACACTAGCGATCAAATTTTCTATATCTCGCACGATATTCGCTTTCATTAGAGTTAGGTGTTTCTTACCGTTATCGTCGCTAGCGAGCCTTACGAACCCGTCTACCCGTCTACCCGTCTTTTCAGTATGAAGAAGGTATATACGACAGTCGAGTACATTTACACAGCAAAATTTGGCTAACAGATTGCATTACAGCTTCCCTGTGCTAGTAGATACATTTTATCTTACTGTATTAATACTGCGCTAATACTGTAAGGAATACGAAGAAAGTTTAAAACGGAAGACCTCTTATTCTGGAAACTATCGAAGAATGATCGAAGAAATTAATTACACGACGTGTTAAACCGTAAGACCTATTATCGCATTAGGATAATCTTGACCCGATGAACTCTGGTGAACTGGTAAGATTTCAAGCGATTGCGGTGAAACAGGTAGAATTTGAAACACTGAGAGAAGAAGTCCAGCCCGTTTCTCGATCGTCAGAAACAACTAAAGCGACTAAAAAGATCGCAAGCTTCATAGTATGATAACAATATAATTTGATCATATATTTTATGAAACGCAAAATGCCATAAAATGGCAGCTTCGATCGGAATAAAAATGGCGTTGCGCAGTACGATTCCATGAAAAATATACTTAAACGTGACAGGAATAAAAATCGAACGAAGGAAGCAGAGCGTTTGCAAATGACTCGTTGCAGGCTCACTAGCAAGATCGCGAGTCAATCGAACACGATCTATAATCTAGGCTCGATGAAACTGCGAAATTAAAAGTCACGACGATCCTACAGCCACCGAAAAGGTCGCAGTTTAACAAAGAAACGATCACGAAATTGAGGAATTAACAAAGCGACGTCGTTTGCTGGTTAAACTGGAACTTGTAAGCATCGAGGAAGCGGAGGTCTCGCAGCGAGAACACCAATTCGATAATGTCCAGCTCGCGATTCTATTAACACACAATTTCCACGTTATGCCGACCTTTTACCTCGTTTCCGTTCCGAGTGAAAGCCTCGTAAAGGAGCGAATATCACGACCAACGATCACTGTCCAACATAGCAAATAAGATCCCATTTTCTACTTCTCTACGTTTCATCTTCTGCGAGAAGAACCGCAATTTTGATGGAAGAAAAGGAACAGAAAATGTAGAAAGACGGTATTTTCGTACAAACTATCGAAGAAATTTTCAGAGAAAATAGTTCTCGCAACTCATCCTGCTATCTGTTCCTACATATACAATTTCGAACCTGACCTTTGCTATTCTAGCATCTAAAATAGCGATGACAAACTGGCGACCCGTGGATCACATCTGACCCTTGATTCTATCTGCTTGACAAAGCCATAGAAAAGTGATCATTTCCATATTCATTTGTCATTTGCGACTTTACATAATGTAAATCTTTTTAGAGGATAGTTGCGTTTGTAAACTATTGAGGCTCTACAATAGTATCTACATTTTCATGATACTAATCAGTTGTCTGAAAAGATTAGCTCGGTAGTGCGCAACTCGGTAATGCGAGAAAAGTTAATCACCCGAAGAATAAAGTTTCCCTTACCGATGAATTTACTAATTAGAGCTGAACGAAATATCATTCAGCTTTCCTATCCCATTTTTCATTCCTTTCTTTATAGCGTTACAAGGAAATAAAATTCCTATTAGAACGACGAACTCGAATTAATACGTCTCAAGTATAATTCATTATGGCTCGAGTGTAGCCTCATTCCACATTCCAATCCAACTGGAACGAAACTAGCCAAAAGTAGAATCGTCGAATCGTCAGGGGCGACTATCGAAGTGGAGGATCTCCATTAAAAGTATATCGATCTACCTTTACGGTAGCTTTCGTGGAGGTTTTGGGTCTTCTCGATTATAGCGAGCGGAAACCAATTGCGCTGATGGGACACATCCGATAGTTTGGATCCTTCGCCAACATAACCCATAAAATAGCGAATCGGAAGTAGAGGAGCTAAATAATCGATACGATGCACTCGTGTCACGGTACTTATGAGTAGCTCGTTTCAAATTGTCGTTTAGCCGTCGAGGAGAGAATTTTATGTGATTGTATTTCGAAACACCGTGACGCGACATGCTTTTAAAACAACTGATTTCTACGATGTTGCCGATTATTTAGCAAATAAAATGAAATTATATTCGTCGGCATTTCTTGTAATCACCATGCGTGTATCATCATTGATCGAGAAACGTCAAGCATTTAAATATGAATGAAATGTCCAACATTCTGTCGATTCTAAAATAACATAGCAAAATGAGAATACATCAATTCTCAATGCGAACAAATACATATACCTTTCATATGGTAGATATCGAAAGTTAGAGGTGGGGTGACCCGAGCCGTCACTGAATTTATGTGACATAAATGTATGAAAATATGTGAGAGAAATTTACATCTGAAGATAGCGTGACGCGAATACACGTTTTAAAGTAACTGTAACATCAGAATTACCGTTTGATATTATCAAGAAGCTTTCAATATCGACGTGAGAAAATTACCGGAGGGTTCATTTACCGCTCACAGATTCTATCATGGAGATAAATGTTGCACCTGTAGAGTATGAGGCGCAAGAACGTCTAATTAAACGGACTAATTGATTTGTGGTTCGTTGGTGTGCGTGGATCGGGGAAAATAAACTGCGTCGAATGCGACGGACCGAAGCTGGCGCGAAAGATATGCAGGTAATGGAGCTTGTGAAAAATTCGATTATTTAACCGTGTCAACGGAGAGTCACGATGCTTTGAAAACGAAGTATGTTGCTCGTTGCTGATGGTTTGGCTGAACGTAATTGAACGTAGCTAAGCTCCGTGTAGCAACTTCGTATAAAATGGAGTTTTCAGCAAAACAAACAGATGTGAAACCGAATTCCGCACTCGATTTAGCGACAAGAATAACGGTGGAAAATTCAATGCTGCCGCTGAGTGAAAAGCTAAAAGTCGCAGGTGTGGCGTCATTTGTTAAAGTAGGTTAATCAGTTTATCCGAAAATCCGGGAAACCGGATCTGCGTGTAATATGTTGGAGGATATGAAGAACGAGCAACATAATGTCTCAATGGACAGAGAGACACCACTTTCGGTCGCGAATATTTCATTTTATTATGATTAATTACTAACCTGTTAACCGCTGAATCTCCGGCGTAGTGTCCAATACTTTCGAACCGAGATAATGATGGCGAAACATGATCAAAGCAGCCGCATAGTTGACTTTGGTGGCAACTTTGATTTCACTACTACGAAGGACAGTCACCAAATGCTTCTCTAATTATTCTGCTAAATATAATACGTTGGCGATCCTTCAATGTCGCATGACTATCTATCCTAGTCGATCAAAGTCACGAAGATAATTGAGATCGTGTTGCCATCTACGATTACGATCAATCGTAGTTCATAACAGGTCACCTAAGTCGTGTTATTTCTGATTAAACTCACCTGATGGTCACGAAACGTCATCGAGGCCGTGTCCGTTTCGGTCAATCATTTGAAGAGCACAAAAATGGTGGAGCTCATCGTTATTCCAGTTAAGCTCGCTTCAAAGCCAGTACTCAAATATTAAAGAATACCTACTAAAATTCGACGTTCTTTTTTTTTTTTTGACACGAAATATCCTCTTAGCCCTTAAATATTCATAGCGGTAGCTGAAAATTTGTTCGCGATCCTATCTCACATATAAGAATTGCTCAGAAATTACAAATACAAGCTTGTTCGGGAGCAAATGGCCGTTTTCACAAGCCTCGGAGGATACGAGCCTGATTAATTACGGCCATCTAATTCACGCCCGCCGGATAAGAAACCGAAGACCACCGTCGGTAGCAACAAACCAAAAACTTCGGTAAAAACAGAAACTACACGGTGTGAGAAGAAATAACACGACTAGGAAAATAAAGAAAGATCCATCTGTATATAATACAGAAAAAAAGTTTCTCTATTTACTTCTTTCAAAATAATTTTCAAAGGTCTTTATAAATTATTTGTGACAAGGTTTGAACAAGGTGACTATTGAAAAGGTTTCTATAACCATCATGAATTTTTAGTTCAAAAATAAACCATTTCTTTTGATACGTTGATTACTCCGTAAAACATCGTTATTCATATGCGAAAATGAGATCACGTTGGTTAAAAGAGAGAAAATAAATTCGAATATCAATTATAATTGAAGTTTCGAATATTTGAAAAATTATAAAAATCTGTAATGTTACAAAATTCCAATGTTTCGTGTTTCAACGTTTTTAAATATCAAAGCGCTCATGGTTTCAAAGCGGCAGATTTCAACGAAGGTTTCCTGTAATTTAATACCCTGAAATGTAGCAGGTATTTTGTAGCTGAACAAAATGTATGCGTAGGAAGGGACATAGTAAACGAATCATTATTAATGGTAAAAAGGAAATATGCGATATTCTTAAATGAAGAGAATATCGTAACATTGGACCTAACGAATATACTACCTGTATACGAGTGTCTGTAATTCGCAAAGTATTTCTCATATTTTCGTAATTATTTCAATACGTTCGTAACTTTATCCCACGCGTTCCATTCGATGGAACGAACTTTTTCCCCATTGTAACATTAAGCGTTAACTTCAACGGCGATCCGAAGTATTGATGAAATTAGTCATTCGCGCAATAATTGATATTAAATTTTGCTTGATACTGATAGAAGATAATTTCGTCGATAACATAGAACTTTTGCTAGTTGAACTTTTGCTACTTGACGAGGCCGAGTTTACAACCAATTACTCATTCCGTTTTTTAATTTGTTACGTTGTTTCGTTAGCGATAGTCGCATTAACCGCTTGCATGGATTATTAGTAACAGAAGATTACTTTACCTCTTAAATATTTCTCTTTACTTTAAATATTTTGCGTATTTTCATATTTTCCATAAATGCACAAACATAAAAAATTTATAGATTAGTAGAATGTATATATAATTTAGAGCACTTTAGTTAATTTATTAGTGGTCGTATTGATTTATCTCGTTTCCAAATATTGGTAGAAAAACCAACTGTGTATATGCAACAAACAATTTCAAGTTAATTAATTCAAGTAAATTAACAACGATCGAGATTTACTTTATGCTTACTCAAACAAACTCGGAAAAAATGTTACATATTTATCTGCAACCACCGTGGCTGCTGATTAATTAGTTTATTACTTTATAGTAATTGCGGATCTGTGTATAGCTCATTATATCCAGCACGTATTACCAGGACCAAAATGGAACACAAATACGAGCAACCGTAATACTCGCCCTTTATTGCTTCGATTACGATTAAGTGTAAATTAGTTGGAGGCGAGGTAATTCGAACCCATCTGTACCCATTCAGCAATATAGTAATACCGTTGATAAACTGTTTTGCCCGCTACAAAGAGGAGAACTCGACATCTTTTATAAATACGATCGCGAATGTGCACCGCCATCAAATATAATTTGTTTTCGCCATTCGGAGAATCCAGTGATTTTTATACGCGTGACAATCACGTCACGTCCTGTAACACATTGGATTTTCGAACAATTACGGAATGTAGTTACGAACGAGGGAGAAAGAATGTAAATTCCGCTTGGGATGGATTAACCCGATATGGTGCTTATTTTACACGTAAATACAGATATAAACGTTCGGATATTTACCGAAGATAAAAAATATTGGAACAATTTGCTTCGAAATTGTAATATACTGGATATACATTTGGAGATACGGTTCGTTAAAAATAAACAGCGACCATTTCCGAACGATTAATGTCAACGCGATTGAGTCAAAAACAAAGGGTTTCCGATTTTACGAAACTCGTAATATTAAATCGTGCGAAAAGTTTCTTTCGTTTTATCAGGAAATAATAGACGTACAACATTGTTCGTTTTGTATTATTTTATCAAATTACGTACGATCTATTTTTTCCTATCAAGATAAAGATCACAATGTTCAACAGGTTAGGTTTCACGTTTGTATAAAGATGCATCGTTGTAGAAGACGTGTCTGTAAAAGAAAGAAACTTTTCGGACAACCTAATAAAACCGATCGACGACGGTGCGATGGAACGCGGAGATAAATGTAAGGGGCTCGAGGTCCAATATTCTGCGAGCTTTAAAGAACAAAACTTGCGTCGATAGAAGCGAGTGGAGCAAAGAAATCTCAATAAATCACGAAATTTCATTTCGTGCACAGGTTCATTCGATACAAAGTAGTTCTTTAATGCGTGTTCGCCGAATGAATTAATAAAAAAAATTTCTCTGTAGAGGTAAGACGGGCACAAGGTCAGACTGTTGCGCAAGCGGCAAAGCTCGCTGCAAAAACATAGAACTCGAAGAATTGATTCGTTTTAGCTTTGAATCGTTTCGCTCAATTAATATTAATCCTTTCCTTCGACATCCTTTCCTCTAAAGAAGACGAACGTGAAAAGGAGATAAGTAGGCAATTTCATTAAATTAGTCAGTCGAAACATTGTAATTCAAACAAAAATTCAAGCAAAAATTCAAACAGAAATTTAAAAAGGCAAGAAACAATTGTATCGAAAGAACAGCAGACTTGAAAATCGATAGCGCTTAGCAAAAATTCATTTTACGCCAGCGAATCGAGCGAATCCACACTTTCCAATCCAACGAATCCACTGATCTTCGTTCACGCGGTTCGTATTATTTCTATTTAAAACATATAACGAAATGTATAAATGATTTCATACATTTGTACGAATTGTAATATGTATCATGTGTTTCGTGTATTTATGTACATGTAACATGTCACTATCACCGATATAGTATCGTAAGAAATGAAAGTCGGATGCACAGTGAATGTGAGCAAAACCAAAAAACTATGTCTCGAGAGAAGTCACGTGCGAATTCTGATCTGTATACCGTTCGCAACCTTGAATGCTAATTCCCATAGTGGTTATCCCGTTTGCGTATGCACTTTGTTTCTTCCTTTCCTTTGCGTATTTTCGCACGTGTTCCCACCACTAAAACGAAAGTATTTATTGCTCCTTGAACTCGTAGAAGGTAAAAAGTTAGAAGGTAAAAGTTCCAGTCTTTTTCACGATGGAACGACATCATCTTTTATCTTTTCGACACATAGTCCGATTAAAGGCTCCATTATCCTCCCCTTGTCAATGAAAAAAAAAACGACCCAATCGGTACAAAATACAACCATTTCCGTACACAATTTTATAGATTTTAGACGTTTAGCCATTAACTTCCTGCGAAATTTCCAAGGAAATGTTTTGCGAAAAGGCCCGTTATGAGTTGACAAAATATAAGAAGACACGAGGAAACTGAGCTAAAGTAGAAAACGAGTGATGTTCCAGACATCTTTCACTTCGTATCTTAAAGAACGATATACACGCAGATATGCGAGATAATACGCTGCATATTTCAGTGGATTAAACAGCTCGACAAACGCGACATAGCGCTTCTATGCGAATATAAATAAACGCGATCAAGGTGTGAAGAAATATTTCCAAGTATTCGCGATATTTCTAATTACTAGTCACAAGTGTGAAAACCTTTCTACCGGACGTTAATTTTATTGTTATTTTCCACTAATGTTTAACAATTAGTCTGAAAATATGAAGTCGATGTTATAGATATCGATGGTAATTTCCTTAGCCAGAAAATGTTTTTTACCAACGAATTCTCCTAGCTGATAAAGTTCAAAGTTGAATTTTTCTTTAATTCTTACAATCTATGGAATATTTTATTCTTCTAATATATAAACATGCAAATTCTGAACTTCAAAATACAGCCATTTCCGTGCACAATTTTATGTATTTCGAGCGTTTGACTATAAACTTCTTGCGAAACTTTCAAGGAAATGTTTTGCGGTTTGAAGGCCCGTTATGAGTTGACAANAGTATAAGACACGAGGAAACTGAGCTAAAGTGCAAAACGAGTTATGTTCCAGACATCTATCACTTTGTATCTTAAAGAACGATATAAACGCAGATATGCGAGATAATACGCTGCATATTTCAGTGGATTAAACAGCTTGACAAACGCGACATAGCGCTTCTATGCGAGTATAAATAAACGCGATCAGGGTGTGAAGAAATATTTCCAAGTATTTGCGATATTTCTAATTACTAGTCATTAGTGTGAAAACCTTTCTACCGGACGTTAATTTTATTATTATTTATGTTATTATATTATTATATATCGATGGTAATTTCCTTAGCCAGAACATGTTTTTTACCAACGAATTCTCCTAGCTGATAAAATTCAAAGTTAAATTTTTCTTTAATTCTTACAATCTATGGAATATTTTATTCTTCTAATATATAAACATGAAAATTCTGAACTTTTCGCATGCAGCCCGTACTACGATCGCCGAAATAAAGTATCGTATGGAGTGGCATCTAGGCAAGGATCGTGGGTGTCGATCACGGCTATATTCGAAAGTCTCGAAACAATTTAAAAAATGAAAAAGGAACGAAACAAAAAGGTTCGTGGGTGGATTTCCCGTGCATGTTCAACGATGCTCCTACGTAGCATAAATTCCGTGCACACGTTACACGTGTAATGAAGGTCTTCGGGCGCTTTATGCAACGAGAATTAACTATAGAATTTCGCATGCGAGTGGCTCCTGAAACAACGCATTGGCTGCAACGAGACACCGGCTCTTGGCGATGCATTGCAAAATTTACCTCTAACTGAAATAGGATGCGCCTTGATCGCACAATACACGATGCAGAAAACCGATTCACCCTCAAACTCGTGTAACGACTCGTGAAATAATAAACGTCGTTGAACAGAATAAATAAATCCTTTTTCCTAATTTTTCTTCCTTCCTTTCTCTTTTTCCTTTTCCTAATCGAAGATTCCAGGCTATCCTATTATTTCTATCGCTAGAATGCAATGTCCTAGCAATATTAAAAACAATAAAAAAGGGGATGACCTTTCGTGGAAAAATTAAAAAATGTCGAAATAAAAATTAAGAAATATCGAATACAACTTTTGTGTTGATGCTAGGGTACCTGTTTTTTTTTTTTTCTTTGATGGAGAAAAGCCCAAATAAACAAACTTAAATTACGTCATAAACATTTTAGGCTCGTAGCAACTTTTATAATAACTTCTTCTTATTACCTTCCTAATTATTCCAAGTTGCTTTTCATCTGGGCTCCAGACGTTATTTACCTCCTGTGTAGCGATTATGACTTATTCATGAAATTGGAATATATTAAAGCTTCTTACTAGACACGGTGGCCTGTGATGTATCGCACCGACCGTGAAATTAGGTGGCTCGGCACTGGCATTCTTCAAAGTGTTCCGTTGTTATGACGAAATTGGTCGGCCTTCTCCTTTTTGCCGATTTGTCTCGTAAGTAAAGGTTCAAGAACCACGTAATGTTTTACAGGCCTGCGGAGAATTCCTCGACGACCGAGCGTGCAACGTTTTCCGCGCGACGTTTTCCGCTCGAATCATCTCATCCTTGAAATCACTCGTTCGTCATTGCCGCGTTTATCGCGCGTCGTTTCAAAAATACGAACGTGCCAGTATTTGATGTAATTTATAGCGGAAATAAACGAGCCGTTCCTATATAGTATTTCATTTCCATCGTAGTAAAAATGCAAGACGAGGCTTTGGAAAGTTGTGTCTTTCGAGAAGGTATCGCGGAGCAAAAATCGATAATTATTTACGAAGCGATTATTTCATCGATTTCACTGCTTTTGAGAAATTATATACGTGGTGAAGATTAACGAACGAACTCTCTTGTGAACCGCTTTATACAAATATACGTATACGTAATTCTTTCTCGCCTTTAACCTCAAAGATGTACGCAGAAGTATTTTCTATGCTGTAGCATCTAATTAAATTACAAAGTTGTAAATCTCATGACACGAGTCATTTTCATAAAAACTAGTTACTTTTCGTTCGATAATAAATCGAGACGGATCAACTAATTTTACCATAGTTTGAGATTTGCTTTTGACTGCGATTCGGCTGGATCTCGTTCCCATAGATAGAGAGAGAGAGTCACATAGTTGCACGTGATACCTAATCCTGTAGTCGGCACTCGATTGGAATCCACTAAAATAAAAGCCTAAATTCGAAACGTAGACCTTCCACGTGGACCGAATAATCCCTGAATTTTTCCCCCGTTTAACTGTTACAACGTTTTACGCCAGAGCTGTGAAGTTCCTTGTTAAGAGGAATTACAACTTGGAAACTAAATTGCGCAATTCCTATTATGGAAGACGCGATATAAAGATTTTTTGTCCTTTTCGAAGGAGGCAAAGAGCCACGCATGAAACGTACGTACATACGTCAGAGATAGAACGAATATCTTGTTGCTCCGACTTATTACGAATAAGCCCACGTTGAATCAGTTCGAGCACTCAGTCATGAGGAAAAATGTATAAATTCCTTCGCGGCCTGCTTTTCTTTGTCATCGTATATCCTAGGGTATGAATTTTTTCATATAAATCTGCTATGTACGCTTCGCATGGGCGTACAATTTTATCAAATGGAGAAAAAGCGGAAAGCGGGTTCCATTATATGAGCGAGGGCTCTTTTGAACGAAGGGATAGGAAAGAAGATTTTATAGCAATTGACGCCGGTAATATCGCCGCGGGAGTTTTCTTCTACGACGCACCGAGCTCGAATGGACTAATTACGCAGACAAAATTCATAATCTAGCTTCATAAGAAAAAGAACGTTTATTGTATAATTTACTCGCAGTATTTTCTCTAAAGTCTGTTATTTTCATGAGAACTATTCAGCACGTGAAGCAGTTCCGTTCGGATTCGAATTGTCACCGATGCTACCACTACCAATATCACTTTTGCTGCAACGTTCAATTGGAAGGTCATTTCGCCCCCTATATCGTCTAATGTGAAATACAACTTGTATAACAAAATCACTAAGAAAAAAAATGATGTTATTTAAAAATGTCTTTATTACGCGCTTCGACATATCAACGATAATAGATAATAAAATTTGGAACCTTTTGATACAATTTTAATTTTTATTTTAAAGCAGAAATAGACAACAAATATTGAACAAATCAACCATCTATTGCAAGAACGCCGTACGGGCCGGATCAATGCGCGGAGCATTTTTATTTGAAATTTGATTTAAAGAGATACCCACACAATTTATGCGCTTGCCTACGTGTTTCTCTTAAAATTTTCCACAATATCTGTGTTTGAGAATTTTTTATCGTTAAACTACCTCTGACACGTATACATGTTTATGGAAAAGATAAAGATATTATGGAAGGAGCCTGGGGCGATATTGGTACATAAATTACATTAAAAAACAATATCGCCCGCGAATGAAGCATTTCTGCCCAGAGCAATATTCGACATTTTACCCTAGCTGATCTATACCAAGGAAGCTACATAAAAAAACTGTTCATAATTTGAATCGTGAATTCATACCCAGCAGACTGAATTATAACAGCAAAGAATATTTGACATATCAAAACTGAAAAAATTCTAATGATTCGAAATATCGAGTACATTTAGCCATTTGGCTCTAAAGAATTAACGATCCAGCGGATGGTAAAACATGTGTGCGGCTTCAAACTTCTTTGACTTGTCACGTTCACACACGGAAGAAGGTGGAAAGTGGAAGAAATTTGTCGAGGAGATATAGTCTTGTAGAAAGAAAATTACATTGGATCTCAGAGGTGAGTCGAGGTTAACGAATTGCTCTGTAGCAACATAGCGCAGCCTTTCTACTTGAAGACTCGATGAAACTGACATTCACGATGGATGAATGTAAACCAACAACACGATATTACGTACAAATGGTTAGCGGAAAATACACGATGAATTACTTCGATGGTATTCTGATATATTTTCTTCGATTCTAATACAGAGACTCATTAGAGACTCTGAAAAAATATTTGAACATTAACAAGCGTAAATATATTTCGTGTACCGCTTTCTGAAATTTCATTAGCGTCATAACGAGACGCGAATATATTGATTACAGTGGTTTATTGAGGTTGATCGCAAGCATACGCTTAGTAAAATATTAATACGAATAATTAAATCAAACATGGAGACCCGCTAAATACACATTGAGCTTGAATAACACGTCGCCGATCGGCCATTTTATGCAGCAATAAACGCGTGCTACCGGTTATTTTATATAAAGCTAACAAGTTTGCTCTATGCGCGAATACACGAGTTTGCCGGCTTTCGTGAGCCACCGTGTATAGATGAAAGCTAGGCTAATCCAGTGACATTTTGTGTTTCAGGAACACGGGAAGCACATTGGACCCTGTACTGGAAACGATTGCTGCTAGAAGGTAAATGTCAATGGCGAAATCCGAAACGAGAGAGAACATTGCGTTTAGTCAGAAAATCAAAAGTTATATCCTCTATCGGAGGAGTTGGGAGACCGTTTTGTTCACAATGAAGTTTCGGGAAAGTTTCTGTTGGGGGAGTAGCTGACGTTATATAACGACAGATCTTCTCACGACCATCTCCGGCACATAAACAAACGCGAGCGTTAAGCAAGCGGGAAAATCCTCGACGACGAGGTGGTTCCTTGTGTCGTAAAACTTTGGCAGACTGCGAATAACAGGCAACCCTGCTAGGTATCCCCTAAAAACAAACTAAAATATCATCCCCGAGAATAATTCTTTCTCGTAACTATGTAATTGCATCGCGGGGAACGTGGAACGTAGCGAGGCCTGGTATCGCAGGAGGGATCATTTATAGGAAACAGAAAAGACGCGAGTACGCGTTGGCTTCTTGGTGAGGTTACGATACAAGAGAAGGTCGGAGAGCGGCTAGAGAAGATTTATCGTGGGAAGAATATTCAATCTTTCATGAATATTTACGGTATTTCAAGTTTCCTCGTTTACGCTCCTACTACATGCTTAAAATTGTAACGTAACTTGCGAAGGAGCACGACTTTCGGTTACTAATAACTTGGTACTCTTAACGAAGTTCTTTGAATTTTGTTGCAAACACGAGCTTGAAAGTAATAGATTATGGTAGGTATGTTAATTAGTATCGCCATTATATAAAATTTTAATGCAGATTGAGAAAGGTGAGCAGAATCGTGATATTATTTCCGTAAAAGTATCCTCTATAACGAATTCTGCTTGAAAATTAGGTTCGAAGATAGTAGATTATATGTAGCACTTTAATTAACTTCCTTATTTATTTAGAGTTTAAATGTAGCTTTCAAAGGAAGACAGACATCATTGTAACATCATTTCCCTACCAAAGTGCTTGATCAAAAATTTCCATAAATTTGAACCTTAAAACTAAAAAAAAATATCACGTTATAGTATTTTCATACATAGCATCTTCTTGATCACGATAAAAATCTTGCAATGCGAAACGATAGAGAGTAACAAGCGCGGTCTGATAACAAACGGCACCCGGACTCACTCTGTGATGAGCAAAGAACGGTTGGAATATTAGAGGAAGTAACCTACCTACCTAGTCGTCGAACCTAGCCAGGATTGTGTGAAAACTAAATAACAACGAACACGGGTTTTCAGCTTAATTAAAAAGAGTGAGGATCGCTCGTAACAAAGCGGCCTTCGAACTTGCTCGTCAGTTTAATTAAACCCTGTGTGAAAACTTTTAAACGCACCGAGTATCTCAAACCGGACATAGATGGCTGTATTATTAACTGTTTGACAACAATACAGTGACAACCTTTCCAAACTTCTTACATTCCACAGTTAAACGTTACTTTCAATCTAAACTTTCTCCTCACGAGCACTGAAGAGCAACATTTCGAAGGCTTGCGCGATCTGAATTCTTATAGTTGTTGTTGTAGAAAACTTTTCAAAGGCAGGAATCGAAAGGCGACAAAATTGGAGAATATTCGAGAATATTCAATCGAAAGAACGATTTTTATGGAAAATCTCGTAACGGTGTCAAGAATCAACACAATTGTTTTCGCTCACACGGAATTCGCATACTCCGGTTGGTATGCTAACTGCTAGCGATGCGGTTTTGGATTGAACCGTGGAATAGATATCCGGTGGCTCATCAATCAGCCATTTCGAGATTGTACGTATTACGAGGATCGATTATTAGCAACGTCATCCTAATCACCTTTGGTTGACTTGATCACCAGTATGATCAAAAAATCTCTTTAATACACCCAATCCCTTGAATCCTTCCACTTTGGATGAAAATGACAAAGTGTTGCAATAACGGAGTCAATTTAAAAATATTACATTATATGGATTATGTGTATAATTATTTATCTGCTAATAATATTATCTGTTAATACGTGCAAATTCGAAAGTACATAAAGAAGTTATATTATTTTCTACGTAGTTCGTTTTGAATTGTTCGTCGTTACTTGTTACATTCGGAAGATAGACATCGTTATTGGAAAGCAAATCTGAGTAAAGTTTCTAGAACCACGATATAAAAATCTGTTTACAGTAGTATCAAATATTACTTCGCGTAATGCGTACCATGCATATTATATATTCGCGTTTCGCTGCATAATCGTTTCGCCAATCGTTCCATGCATAAGTGTCGCGACACAGTTCTAACGAATATTTATCGAGCACCGGGAAAAGCTCACGCAAGTTACAAAGTGTATATTACACAAAGGTGCTTTGTAATATTTGGCGAAAATTGTAACGCGTGAAAATGTTTTCTCAAGGAAAATCTAACTTAAGACGCTTGTAGCGCCTTGGAAAAATATTAGTATCTTCGAGCGGAGAGTATAAACGTTGGCAGCATCAATCGATGAAAAGAAGGACACGGTGAAACGCTCGGTGTTGTATCGATAATACGCGTGACATCCTACAAACGCGTCCATATCTACTCGTGCGCGACATTCCACTGGAATTATTAATTTATATAACTGTCGATGCAGATGAGAATTGCGAGCAAACAATGATGAAAAATAAACGACGATCGGTGCTGCGATATTTACGATTATAACCAGAGTATGGCTCGATTCACATTCTCGGTTCACCCTCGGCTCGATCAAATTATTAACCCATTGTTTCGATTGCAGGTGTAAAACATTTAACGACTCGTGAATCGAAAAACGCGTTCTCGTTATCAGTTCAGTTCCGGATAGATCGATCTCGCAGCAGTAATAAAATATTCTTTCCTCGATAATCTTTCTTCGTGAGGACTACTCATAATGTGAATGCCTACAATCGAGACCGTGGGGTAATAATTTGGTCGAACCAAGTCGCCTGGGTAGAGCCTAACGCTTCGAGGTAATGAACCGTACCTTTCCCCCCATTTGTTTCCGCGTGGAAACCGAACGAGCCGCGAAATTCGATGACAAAACAGAAAGAACGTAATTAAGTTTAAACGACAATACGACGAGTCAAGGGTCTAATTTACTGACAAAAGTACTCCATTCACGACTGATTAATTAAGTTCTTCTGTTGCACAGGATATATAAGAAATCATCAAAGAAGGGAGAGGTGACCCTGTACTTGTTGAACAGAGATGTGGTCGTTTGCGGGACGAAAATAAATAAACTACGGGGCGTACTACTTGTCAATCCTGATCTTTTGCGTGGTAAAATGGTGAGTTTCCAGTGCGAAGAAAACAATCAAATATTCCGCTTTAACGTCGTCGAAAATGCCGCGTTGAGATAGGAGAATGAAACGTAGAAAATCATATTCACCATTGTACAAAGTTTCCATTCGTTTAATTCGATGGATCGAATTCATCTGCAAGCTTAATTTCTCAAAAATCCTATCTTTCTGACCTTAATTTCATCGACAACTTTCTCGCGACATCTTTCCATCGAACCTAATTAAAGATACTTCCGGAGTTACTCCGTGGGCAATTTATAAACTAGAAGAAGCTCGAAGAAGATGCGAGCAAGCTCACAACCCCTGAGACGAAATCCTCGATACTTCCCGTTAACTCGATAAATACCCGTATTACGTAAACATCTATCTTTCATCCATCGGTAAAAAATTGTAGCCTTACC
The DNA here is from genome assembly GCA_014737475.1 of Bombus confusus. Classification (NCBI taxonomy): domain Eukaryota; kingdom Metazoa; phylum Arthropoda; class Insecta; order Hymenoptera; family Apidae; genus Bombus; species Bombus confusus. The sequence goes on from JACXIV010000048.1 coordinate 339,328, forward strand.
TGCATTATATTTACCTACAAATTATCACGGCACGTGATTCGATAACTTTCGTTGGATTAAAATTTGGAAGATATCGGAAGACTGAAAAATCCTCGTACGATCAACGGTTAGTTAATATTCACGGAAGATCGAGGAACCCAACCGCGAATAAATTCGATATTAACTTTTTATTTATCTAGGAATCGGCATAGTGGTTCTATAAAATTCGTTAGAGTTTCCACTGAAAAATTGTGCGGAGAATTGAAAAATCCTGGGCCTTAACCTAGCCCAAACTATCCACCGCGAATAGACTTTTTTCTTTTTTTTTTTTTTTTTTTTTTTTTAACGTGGGGAAATCCGCGCGGACACCCCGCGGCCCGTTTAGGCGGACGGCGAGGTAGTGTCGGACTCCAACCGACTAAAACCCCACGGTTTGTGGTCAGGTCTTTCTTACGTAAGATAGGGATACTCCGGGACCTCACCACGAATAGACTAGCATTCATACAAGTCCAGAGAACACAATCACGATTATTTACTTCTCTATTTATCAATTTAACCATTTGATGTTTCAGGTGCACGCGAAAATTATTATGTCTCTCCGCTACGGCAGAGAAGACGAACAGATGATAGGAATGTTATTCTCTAGACGACTGAATGTGTCTCAGATGCAAATCTACCCCCCACATGCCCGCAGTAAAGAAGAACCGATGACCCTGTCACAGGTCTGTGTAAAGATAATTAAACGTTTATCTTTCTTTCCAAGTTTTTAAGTCGACTTAAATTTAGAAAATCAGAGCGATTTAATGAGGGGAACCCTGTCAGATGGGATTGAACGCAAGGGTGTTCATAAACTCGTGAAATCTTGCCCGTCAACGTGACATACGACGAGCCAGCAGCTTACGATCAATGAAAATTTAATAAAACCTTCGATGGTGCAAGTGTCCCGCGTTTCTACTCGCAGATGTTTCCATAACGTATCGTAAAATTCCGGGAAATTGGAAAATTAGTATTCCGGCATCACTCGACAGCTTAATTTCCGCACTGATTCTTGACGCGATAATCGATGATCTTTTTAGATAGGATAAAAAAAAAGGGGGATGTAACTTTTCAAATTTTTGCAAAAACTCATCGTTCTCTTGCCGTGTTTAATCTTCTACTTAAAATTGCTTCGCGATTTTACATCGACGGATGATAAAAAAGGAAGGAGAAAGATAAAAGTACATAAAAGTTGGAATCGATGAATAATTATTGAAGAAACGAAGAGAAAACGTAAACTAATTCGCGATGGTGCTGAATTTTCTCAGTCGGTTAAGCAGTAAAAGGGTAGTATTATTCGAGGTAACGACGCGACGCCGTAAGTTCGTAACCAATTAATGAAATAAGCGAAGCGGCTTAGCTTAGCTGTTTTCGTGCCTAGATAATTACAAACTTACATACGCAACACCGTTTGCAAATTGCATTAGCAGGCCGTATAACGCTTCCTGGAGCGTGTAATTCGTAGTAAAAAGCTTCGCCAGCTCCAGACTGTATACAAACTTCCGAAATTATGGATTTAGCAAGTTTAAGCAATCGAAACTAGATACTTGTTTGCTGATACGTTGTTCAATGTTTCAAGAAAAGAAAGTATAAAGTGGATCGTATAAATTTAATATCTGTCGTTGCACGAAGAAACTTGCTAAGACAAGGTGAAATTAGTTCGTAAACCATAAAAAGATAAATTCGATCGCTCAATCTCGAGATATTCCCATCCGAAGTGACTGAGATTTCTCAAAAGTTAAAATATCGATCGATATGTGCCATGTCATTCATACGTTCGTAATCACCGTGATGGAAATATTAGGTTACGATATCTTTTCTTTCATATTATTTTATCGAATTACATATGATAGTAACAATAGAAACGGAACAAAATAGATCATACGTGATTCAGATTTTACTGAATATAATACAAAACGAAAAATATCGTGCGTCTATTGTTTCCTTATAAAACGAAAAAATCTTTCCGGGCAACCTAATAGATGTTTATTAAACGCGAAGCATATCACACGGAATATTTGATATATTGCATGTTATCAAAGAGGATAGGAGGAGCCGTGATCGAAGCAAAAGGGCGAATTACAAGTTATTGGCATGTAGTATACCACCTTTAATGGTAATATCAAAGAGCAGGTCTCTATAATATATCGTATATCGTTTGAAGAAAGTTTTCAAATAAAACATGTTACAACGGAATGTTCGATCGTAACTCGCAATAATCGAGCATCGTGATTGAAACGCTCTCAGTTGAAAAAACTAGACGTTAACGGAGAAGCTTCCTGCTGAGGTTGAATTTATCACCGCGAGCTCGGCTGCCTTGTCTTTGACATCCTTCACGTTCTCAACGTTCTCACGTTCGTTCTCCGCTGTACGATACCAACAGCAAACCGGTCAACGCAAACCTCTCCGAGTTCACCGCTCTTCACTATTTATTTGTCCCTGTTGGACACGCGAATACCTTGTTTATCGTGTATTCCAGCCAGTTGAATGTATGCAATATGAAGATTGTTTGTGAAGGACTTGTCGAAATATCACACACGCTACCTGAAAATTTGCTTGAAAGTTTGCTGATGTAGCTGAACCGTGTAAAGGGGTTAAGCGATTTGTCAAACGTAATTCCTATTTCTGAAATGCGCAGAGATGCGAATAACGCAGAGAAAATATTCCGACTAGCGATAAACTTGATATGAATCGAATTAGGAGGAGAATGATCGGATAGAGAAACGATGGAATAAGAGAAAAGATAATAGATCGAGGGGAACAAGCAGATTGTCGAGTGCAGTTTCTTTAAGCGGACTAGTATTTCCAAAGCGTCTCTAAATATTTCTGTAAAATTAGAATTTATCGTTACCTGAAATCTCTGTTTCTATCTTTTTTCGTTCGTCTACTATCCTCTATCGAATCTCTCATGAAATTAATATTAAATATCGATCGAAATCGCCTACTTTATCGTGTTTTACTCTATGCATTTCCACGATGCAAGCACTTGCGATGTGAATTTTTTCTCGGTTGAATAGGAAGATTTCAAAGACGAGTTCTACCAGGGTAACCTTTCAAAACCAATTACGAGAGCTTCTTCGGCGAAAGACAAGCAGAGTAGGGTTGTTTCAGAACGGTTCGATATACGTTGTTCGGTGACGTCGCGCGTATCAGTTACAAGGCTTACGATCCTATGCACCCCGTACGCCATAAGCTTAACGGTTCATTTCCGAGAGGATCAACGATCTACCAGATCCCTTAACACCTTGTTAGTTCAAACCTTCCACTATTGGTTGACCGTTTTAACGAACTGAGTAAGTTATTAGTTCCGTACGGAAACGAGATTGATACGCGATCTTTTGATTCTCAACCAGCAGCCATCATTAGCAGCGTTTCGTATTCGTCGCTTTTACCTCGCGTAATCGGAAATTAATTGAGAAATTATCGATTTTTCCACTGAATATCACGTTCGATGATGTTCTTGGAGAATTTACGGTTCCTTGGTTCGCAAACGGTTTCTCGTGGAAACGGCGGAAATCTCTCTGCACTATTCCGGCTGCTTTTACAAGAGAACGTAAAGCTCCTCATTAAGGATCGTTCAAGATCTACAAACTCAACAAGCTCCCAATTAATGAAACGACGAACATACTCGTTACAAAACCATTCGAGAGAGAGAGAGAGAGAGAGAGAGTGTGCTCTAGTACTTCTAATTATTAGATTGTCCGGGAAGTTTCTTTCGTTTCATAAGGAAACGATAGACGCACGACATTTTTCGTTTTCTATTATTTTATCGAATCACGTATGATCCATTTTGTACCGTTTCTATTATTATTTCTATTATTAATTCGATCAAATCATATAAAAGAAAAACTGTCGTTGTTTTCTGTTGTTTTCTTCTAAAACAAAAGAAACTTTCCGCACAATAGTAAAGAAGCAATTTTTCTCTCTCAATTGCCAAGAATTAAATGATTGAAAATAATCAGAATTATAATCTTGCTGATATCGAGCTATCATTTACAAACATTATACGACACAATAGAAACATCTTGAAGGCAACAAGCGTTGTTCGGAGAAAAGAACGGAACAACAAAGATAGCGCTTGTCATTGGCTATCTTCAAAGGATATTTCTTAATAAAAAAAGATCCGCCGCTCCTTTCAACTAGAAACCGTTTGAAACCAGTCTTCTATCGTCCCCCGTCACTGTTTCACTTTCACTGATCATCTCTCAAGAGCTCGATAAATGAAAAAACTACGTACACGTTAGTTGTTCAAGAGCTAACACTTGTCTGTCGATTTAAAAAAAAAAAAACCATTTCCAACGTACGGAAGTAACGCTAGGATCGCGTCGCCTAGGAAAACAAACTTTCTCATTCAATTTACTAAGATTTTCGTCTTATTGTTGGCTGATGAAAAATCGACTGTTTCTCCTTCTGGCGTTGTTTCGTCAACTGATTACCATTATTTCGTCGCAAGTCAGGCACAGTGGCGAAAGCTATTACGTTGAAATTGCACGAACTTTCGTCCAGAATGGGAAGCTTTAACGGCGCTTTGCGAAAACTACACTGAAAGTAGTCGCGAAAGTAGTGGCAAAAAGAAAACTTTCGTCACGAAATATCGTGGTTTCAGCCGATACATTTTGATTTCCAACGACTGGATGAAATAAGAATGAAAATTTCGACAACTTGGCTTTCAGCTGTGCCCGCGTATTTCAATCTTTGGCTGTTATTAATCGTTTCAGTGTCGAATTTTCTTTCGTTAATAATAGAAATGTATCTTTTCGAGTGGTTTTTTAAACCAAACATAACGCACTATAATTTGAAACTAAGAACCATTTGCACAAGCGAATTGATTACTATTGTCGAAACTTGACGAGTCACGAATATGGTGTTATGCAGAACGTGATAGGGTATATAAACGTATAGCGGTTAAATTGGCGCTAAATATTCGATGGTTGAATTAGTACGTGGTTGGCAGAATGAATGTGTCTGATTAGCATTTGTCGCGACTAAAAGCTTGCAAAACTCGGCAAATTAGTTCGGTTACATCCTTTTTTCCGGCCGTTTGGAATAAATTCGTTGGTTGGAGAAGATCCAGCCATTCCCGAAAGTATATTCCGAACGCTGTCAACTTTGTCCCGCGTATATTTCTACCCTGAGATAATTTCATTCACTTCCTAAAGGATGAAAGCGCGGCAATATGCATACGTTCACTGCTCTTAATTACGTACGAAGGATCTTTTTTCCGTTTTGTTTAACTCTCTTCTCCGACTTTACGTTTAAACGTTTTATACGCGCATTCTTAATTAATGAAATGTTCACCTAATTTTCACTCAATTTTTTCTTAAAATACCTCGGTCTCCCTGAAATAAGAAAAATCCTTTGAAAAATCATATGTATGGCATTTTCTGCCATTCTTTCTGCAGTTTCATAGTTATCCTTCAATGTTCGAATTTTTTGCACGAAAATAAACGATACCTCTATCAAACCTTGTTCGACAAGCATTGCATCCATGATGAAGAACGTCGAAAAATTCTATACCAGAGACAACTTTTCCCACAACGTTCGCTGCAGGCCAAGGTCAGCTCCCGGCCAGGATCGAGCTTCGTTGCGTAAGCCAATGTATCGAACGGTATCAAAAGCATCGGTTAACCGTCGCTTCGAGCTTCGATAAAAATTCGAAAACGAACGAAACGTTCTCTCGATCCTAGGCATCGCGGAGTATCGATCCTCGCGTATTCGTAAACGAAGGCAGCAGGAACACGCAGCGAAATGGTGAAATTTATCGCGATGAAATTGCTTTTCTCCGACCGTGCTCACCAGAGATCACGTTTCTCTAACAATGGATCTTCCTCTGCCATCCGCGAAATTGCGAAACAACGCCAGATATCGAGTATCCGCGTACGGATTCACAGCGATATAACTGTGACAGGTGTAAAGGTGTCACGTCGGTTAAAATCGTATAATGTACTCGTTTCTATCGCGAGCAGAGTGAAAACACTTTCAAACAAAAACGGTTTTGTACGAACTGTTACGTTTCTTCGCGCCACAAGCTACGAATATTGCGCTTCATTGCGTATTAAAATATACACGTCATGTTCTACATTTGGAAGTTAGAGAACCAAAGAGATTAAGAAACTGTCTTCTCATGAAATTCAAATTTCCTATAATCGCGAGTTACCTTTCGGGAAGCTCTTAACTCCGATAACTAATTTAACCAACATATCCATTGAAAAGGTATATCTATATCCATTGAAACATATAGATACCAAAATAGATAGATGCTGTACGATCAATTAGAAATCTATAAGGGGGAATTTGAGATCTCTGGCCGTAAGTACAAAACGAAAAGTCTTAGGAACGACGTGTTAACTATAACCGAACGAACTCGGGGGAAATTAAAGAAGCATTTCTTGATATCGCGGGGGACGTGATTTCGAGACTCGTAACCCGAGCGAAGGTGCGATGAAGTGGCTCATCTTTCGATGATATCTGACGAAACGATCCTCGTTCGTGTCTCATTCATCGATCGAATGAATAATTCATCGTACGACGCCGGTAAAAATCTCAGCCAGGTGAAATATCCAGAAAACGGGAAAGGAGCTTGATAAATAATTTTCGCGACGCATCGAATCGACCTAGCTGCGGGTCAGGTTTAGTGTCAAGGCCGTGACCTATCGTAATACGCGACGCTAATACACGTGGCTAATACGCGAGAAAATCTCGTTCAACGAGCATGGAATTTATATCGCGGCTTGATTACACGGCAATTCTTCGGGAAATCTGCTTGTTCTTCGTCATCTTTCCACGAGTTCGCTATCGTAGATCGAAATTTGATAGAATATTTTCAACGGCGAAGCGAATAGCTAATCGAGTCGTTAAATATAAATGAAGTTACATTCGATAATAACATGGGAATTCTTCGACTTTCAAATAAATTCCTAAATTCTTCGCTGATTTACGTATTATTCCCTCTTATCTCGATAAAATAGAAATAAACAGAGTAAATAATTAATCCGCGAATAATTCACGATTTTCTAAAAATTCTCCTCCTTCGACTTTCAAACGATTCGCGCATTCCGAATCCCTTCCAAATTCCGCATAGAATTTACCCGCGTGTTATTTGTGTCGCTCCTCCTCCCCTCTTCTTACTCGCTACCAATAGCACGACAATTTTACCACTCGACATTTCGATCGAAAATATCAAGAATTCTCGTTCGCACGAAGTATCGTGTTTCCAATTATAGAAACTGACTTTTGAACATTTCACTGAGAAGATTGCGTTCTCCTGGAATAATTTCAATCGACCAACGCTGTATTCTCCGATTACGAAGTAATTCTCTGGAGAATTTTTAAACTGCGAAACAATGGACGCATGTCGATGGGAAACGATAACCGTACCGAACTATCCTCGAAGAAAAAAAGAAGAGTGACTCGAGAGTAACTAGATTGAAGAATACGACTGACGTCGAATCCTTTATAAGATCGTTCTTTTTCTCGTTACGCAATCTTTTATTTAAACAAGACTAGAAAGAAGTCTTTCGCAGGCAATTTATTGCACTGTTACGCGTTATGAAATTTTATTCAAATTATATTCAAATTATATTCAATCTTCTTTTCACGTCTCGATCGAACTTCATTCGTTTCTACGTTCAGATAAAACAAAAAGGAACAGACAAGTAGCAAAGGTTTACACGATGTTTACCTTTCGAGAGTGTTCTTTATTTACGTTAATCGTTGGCCAGAATTAAGTTCATTTCAACAAATCCGCGACGCAAATTAAAATGTGCTTCCTCACCGTTTTTCAGTTTCCTTTCCGTCGCCGAAGGAATTATTCGATATTCACTTTCGTCCATTTTAATTACTCTCGCGAATCTCCTTTTTGCAAGAAGAACCGGCGCATAGTCAACCGTATTACGTTACGCTGAATTTACCCGCAAAATTACTTCTGCACGACTTTCCCATATTAATTGATCACTATTTATGACGGTTGAGGTAGCACAGCGTTTAAACTGTATCGATCGATTCAATGGCAAACGACACGGCTAGTGCCGCGGTTGGTGGTATTCCTTTCCTTCGGATAAATTAGATCGATTACCAATTAGAAGGCAGTTAAAATCAGCGTGCTTTCAACGTTCATTTATTTCTCCTAAGTAAACGTTGCGAGATAACAGGGTGTACGCGATAATAACACTCGCCAACTCGCAATTATTACGAAATCAGGTCGAGGCTGGGTTTCGTTAGAACGCCGTAACGTTTTACTAACGATGAACAACGCTAAACGAAATTTTTCGTTCGCTTGGGCTGTTGCGAACTCTCGAAAACAAGTAACCGGAGAAAGGGAAAACAACGAAAGTTTTATTCGACGAAATTTGAGGGGTTTTTGAAAGAGTGCCTCTTCTTTGCGCCGTGATCGCGAAACTACGAATCCGCCACGACTCGCAACAAAGTACTTATAGTCTTGCTCTTCCGAGTTTCATAAATATGAATAACATATTAACATATATCCATTTTAAAACGCTATAGCCGCTTTGAAAATATTTGCTTCCGTATAAATTACTTGTTAAACAAACAGTTTTAATTATGCTGCATTCTCCTGTAGTTTCGAGTAACGCGGTGCATATTGAGTAACAAATCGTGACAAGATTTTTATTTTGGCCACTGCCGAGCTCGGGCGAATCATACTCCCGGTCATTTATAAATGTTTAATATCACTTCCCCGGTCGAAAATTACCGCTACGAACGTGACAGAAAAAATTGCCACGTCGCTGTGCGTAATAACCACGATTTATGGGGAACAAAGGAAGAAATACTAAGACCAATGGAATCGTTTGAGTCCCGTGAAACACTGAGGCTAAGCACGATCGAAGCCTGGTCTGATATCGCTGACGCATAAATAAACGACGATCGGAGTCGCGGATATGGTAAAAATTATTAATTAACTCAGAGAACAAAAACAACAGAGAACGCCGCTAGAAATTGTGATTTTGCCGTCAGAGTGGGTGGAAATGTATTTTTGCCCCATGGCTATTGTTGCGCCACGTTATTGCATTCGAGGAAAATTAATTCACGTTCGACTAATTTTCATCAATGGCAGATAGTTAGCCAGTGTTTTTAAAACAAACAGGAACCGAATCGTTGTTGACGGATCGATATTGGTTTAACCGTGAAAAAAGAGGAAAATAGAATGTTTGGCTATTTTAATGAAAAAAAAAAAAAAAAAAAATAGAGGAAAAATTAAATTTCGCGAACACCGTTTTTCGTGTCCTTTACCAAGAAAATCAATCGCAGGTCGGATCGCGCGAAACAGTCGCCTGAACCTTTTCGGGAAAATTGGAAACGTTACACGTTCGATTATCGTGCCAAACGATAAAATAGTTTTCTCGAGGGGCAAAAGAAATACTATCGAGTGAAAATCGAGTCGTATCAGAAGCGAGGACGAACACAAATGGAAAGTCATTATGACTGGAAACTTTTGGGATTCGGTGATCAATCATAATTTGGTTCCGCCCGGAGAACCTTCCAAATCGCCTGTCAAGAAACAAATAAGAAGCTACCGAAATTGCGTAGCGTTGTCGCGAGACGAACGATCCACTACGTAAAATTCTCGTTTTTTTTCGACTCGATAAAAATCTGTACCTAAATTCTGGGTTCGCTGATCCTCGCGAAATAACGCAACTTTCTCTGTTAAGCGCTCTGTAACCAAAAGACTATATGTATGATTTTATTTATAATCGTATAGCTATCACAATAGCTCTCATATAACATATCTCAAAACACTTGGTCATATTTAAAAAATAACCAACCACTTAAAACGCAAAACTGAAAAACGTTCCACTCAATTATTAATCGTCGAAAATGAAGGAAAGGAGCAATTTACGGGCGCAAATTTAGCAAATTCCGGTTGATACTGCAAAATTTGATAGAGTTGTTAAAAGTAAAAGATCAATGATAGAAAAAGAAAAGAAAGGGGGGGGGGGAATTTCACAGAGATTTCAAGAATTATCTGAGCTTCTTCCGACTAACGAGGATCCATCGTTTTCAAGGACGGATATTAATCATTTCTAGCGCGAATAACGACGTTAACGTAAGAACGTAACAATTGTATCAGACGCTCTACTAATCCACCCTAAAATTAAAAAGTTTCCTTCGCTAATGAGAGTAGAAGTTTCTTGATCGTGTCTACTTTCGTGGAAAATCAGCCAAGACGAGATAAAGGCGAAGATAAAGTAACAACGTAAAACGAGAGTGCACAAACTTTCGCACACGCGAATGAAGACGAAGCGCGGGTAAAAACTGGTGTATCCGGCAGCTGGAAGAGAGCGTGGCGTGAAACGAAAAATTATCATCTTCTATAATATAGGAGTGGAGAAATGAAGAAGTATGTGTGCGATAAAGGTTCTCGTTCGAGAATCATTCTTAATATCGCCTGCATAATAAACGTCGAGTAAAGCGACGTACGTAATATCGCGCGTGCCTATAGTATTGGATATTTTACGTGTACTCCGAACGACGAGTTTTCCTTATACGAATATCGAGTTAAATATTAAGTTCAAAGGTAAAAAGTATTAAAAAAAAAAAGTTTAAGAAACGACGATATTTCGAATGGTGATATTGAAATTTTCCTCTCAGATCTTATTGTAAAAAGTGTCTCATAGGCTTTCCTAGTTTTGTCGGTGCAAAACTTGCCTGATCACTTGTATACATAAATTCTGAGAATTTTTATTTGTCTCTTGGCAACCTCTCGAAGATATCTATTCGAGGGCGAAAAGACACGGTGAAAATCTTGAAGCGCGCAATTCTCGCGTTACGCAGGCGATATTATCGTTAGAAGATTACTCTCGGTGGTTGAGGCACAACATGGATGCACTGAAAACGGCTGGATAATATGGTTTCACGGTGGACTACAAATGGTACGATTCCACGGCCGACGGGTTTCAAAGGGGTAATGCGATAGAGCTGAAAGCCGCTACGTCGCGCATCAATCATGCATACAGAGCGCGAACCAGCTTTACGGCGAATAGGCAAAAAAGAAGCAGAGAGAAAGTAAAGGAGAAGCGAACGAGAAGGCATTAAGTACTTCCGGGAAAAAAAACACGGAATCCAAGCGGAGAAAAATCGAAAAGAAATCAAGACTGTGTGAAGTTTTGAACGATGCGCGTCACTGGTCTGGTAAATACGAATAAATATACCTGTTACAGTATATAGGCTTCTCTAATAGAGCAACTTTTTGGAAATAAACGAGCGAAAGAAATAATTTAAACGTCCTAAAATATGCATACACGATCAATACCCGGCGAGTCAATGGAAAGAAGAAATTCAGAAACAAGAATCGATCGTATGAAAAATGAATTGTCCGAGTCGTAGTAAAAAGCATTATGCATCCTTCTCTATTCGATCCTAAAAATGAAGTATTTCGCAGGAGAAATTGCAACTGATTTCTTTGAAGAACCTCGGCAGGAAAGCATCTCCTATAGAGAGGCTAAAATTGATAGGAAATAAAATCTTACAGCGGAATTTCACACGGCTGGGAGTAATTGATATTCTTAGGAAATGCTGCAGTTTATCTTCACGCAGCATATTGATTTTGCAGGTTGTCGGTCTCTTTGTCTTTGAGTAGAGCGGTAGAATCTAATTCGTTACGACAGAATTGACGCGTTAAACGAAAATGTCATTAGAAAAACGTCGCGGTGAGACTACGTTCTACCTGCCAGGCAACGAAGCCTCTCCGACGCTAATGAATGCGGTCTTTTACGCATTGTATTAGGCGTGTGTGTCAAATATGCATTGAAACCTTTTCGCCGCGCTACGATTTCGCTCTCGGTGAAACAACGTACTTGGCTGAACGACAATGGCATATCTCGACAATGCTTGAAACCTAGTCGTGATAAATCTCGCGCAACCTTTCTCTCTTTGTAAAAGCTCCGCTTTATTATCCGTAACGCGTTTGCATTCGCGAATAGCTTTGATAAAATTTCGTTTCGAGGTATAACTTGGCATCGTTACGTTCATTACATAAATCGTTAATTGATCATGGTAAAATGCTCTGAACGAGTCTTGTACAAATATGCTCGATTACATGAGAGAGATTTTCGAGCAGTTACAAGTGGGTATTATTATATCGCGTAAAACAACAGACTTGATTTTATTGAGAATGGAGAAACACTTCAGACGCGAAATCAAGAGAGCTTGAGCGTCGACAAATCTCGAAATGTTTATCGATTAACATATGTGAAAGACCAGTCTAATATACGTCGATAACTTCTGTGTCAATCCTCTATCGATCGGCTAACAAATTTTGCAGGGATATTCCGGCGTCGTATAAAGAAGCGATGAAACGTATCGGCGTCGCGTAAACCGTCGAATCTCTCTAAACGAAAACGGAATAATTTCTGGATCTCTGAGTTGAGCATTAATTACCGCGCCGATGAAAAATTATCAAGCTTAAGATCCTCGTGATTACGAGGCTCCAAAATACAATTTTGAAATATTACTGTCGTCGGTTTTTAAATCTCTAAACGCAAATATACTATTAAAAATATCCTTTATACTCTGGTAATTTATTAAATTCAAAGGTGTCAGTTACTTTAGACCGGCTATCAGGGCGTCAATCTCTCTTTCCATAGATATTGATTTAACGGGACAACGGAGACACCTTATACGTTAGGAAACGAATCGTTCCCAAAGGTGATAACGTTTCAATCTTTTACTGCAGGAGGCATTAGTGCGAAAATTAGGTCGAAATGCTTACCCGTTTGCCATGCAATTCAAGCTGCTAATACCACCATCAGTAAGATTGCAACCTGAGAAATGGTACTTTGGGCCCTCCCTTGGCATTCGGTACAACATCAAACTTTACATAGGTGAGTAAACTGAGGCGAGCTTCATTTATCGAGGATAAAACAGAATTGACCGAACCTTTATGAACAGACGCGTGAAAACGATAAATCGCACTTCTCACTTTGAAATGCGTTCGTTACAAAACTCTATAAAAATCATACGATATAAAAGGATTTTTCAG
>JACXIV010000048.1:353354-473912 GCA_014737475.1 Bombus confusus
AAAAAAAAAAAAAAAAAAAAAAAAAAAAAAAAAAAAAAAAAAAAAAAAAAAAAAAAAAAAAAAAAAAAAAAAAAAAAAAAAAAAAAAAAAAAAAAAAAAAAAAAAAAAAAAAAAAAAAAAAAAAAAAAAAAAAAAAAAAAAAGAAAAAAAAAAGAAAAAAAGAAAAGAAAGACAATGCACCATCGTTTGTGTCCACGCTTTGTTAAATAACGAAGTCCACTTCACAACCAATTGCTATAAAAAAAAATGTTAGCCATTTAACGTACATGCTAGTGATGTAAACGATTATTTTACGCATTTAAGAACTAAGATATATGTATACTAAACTGCGCGTATAACTTGAAAAAAATACATTTGCCATCCGTTTTCATTGTAAGGTGTTTTTTTTTTTTTTTTTTTTTTTTTTGTTTTTTAGAATAAAACAGTTAATCGCTTTTATTAATAAACCGAAAAAAATGAAATAATGTATGTACGATACGGCGGACCACGCGATTACCTATTCTACTGCGTTTTACTGCTTCGCTCGGCGCACAAGGAAATAATCGAATACGAAATAGAGTTCTCAAAAATTCAATCAAATTGGCCATCGTTAACTAACATTAAATAGAAACACATAGATAATAAAATAGAGGATTTTCGAACGACAGGGAAATTTATATAGAATTTGGAAGCTCGAGGAATCCCTTCGAAGCAACATAATCATTTTCATCACGCACAGGTTGGACAGTTTCGCGTGAAATACGATGGTGCATAATAACATTCACGGGTCAGAGAATATTAATTCGAGTAAAATTTCATTCGTAGAACATGCACCCGTAATATAACTGTACATCGTATTTGAGGAGACCCGAAAATGGTCTAACTCGACACTAGATACTGGCTCACGCTTTAATTTCAGAGTGTTGGCGAATAACGTATCATGAAGAAACTTTGAATTACGATTAAAAATAGTCGGGAGAGTATATCACCTGCTAGAAAACATATAGAGATGCTGATAACAAACGACTTTGTTTGAAAACCGCAGAAACAAATTTATTCTTTTCTCTCGTTTTTGTGGAATCCGGTTAAAATACGCGCGTTGAATGTAACATTGTAATTTGAATGGAAAGATCATCTTTAACGAACGCTCTGGGATTCAGATATGATAAGAACGTTAAGAAGACTAAGAGATATTCGAATCTTTGTAAAACAAATCGCTTGGAACCTAGAGACGTAAGATAATAGAAACGATAAAACTTAATAGCAAGAAATATTCAACGGTAAAATTTATCTTTTGCACCGAAGTAGAGCAAATAAAAACTACAATATTCAAACAAAAATTCCACCGAGTCTTGGAAGAGGTCGTAATATCAAATTAATATTACAACTCGTGCTAAGTTTCCTAAGTTTCGATTACTTTTTTCACCCTTTTTTTTAATTATATAGAAAAAGCTAAAAAGTATAGACGAAGTCGATCAGATTATAAATTAAGATAATAAATATGAGAGAATTAAAGGTAGGAGAGGTACAAAAGAATAGACAGAATGAGGGTGGCTAGTGAATTCCCTCAGACGACAGAAGGAGCCGAGAATGTAAAGCGACCACGTCCGTGTCAATTTCCTTTGCGCCACAGTTCATTAGCGAGTGTGACGAACATTGTTTGAAAACGAGAACAGACGGGTTCGATAGCGTGGTTGGTGACTAGTGTACGAGTTCCGAATAGGTTCTCTATGTTAACTTCGTTCCGACAGTTTGACAAACAGACTGACACAGAGTAGACTCGACAAGTTACATACACTAGACTTAAAACACGTAGTCGTGTTTATTCTTCGGTTGGCAAACACCAGTCTTTCTGCTAAATTAGCGTCGTAATTAACCTGCCCTTTATTTTAAATGCAACGAAGCCTCGCTTGCATAATGTATGAAACGATTAAATTAAAACAAAGCAATAAGACCAAGCAGGGATTATTTCTCAAGACTTGTTTCTCCTCATTACTTTACATTACATTCCTCCATTAAAAGGTTTACTCTGAAAATTCTCGAAATACACGTATTAAACTCCACAAAGCTGACGGGTTCCCTTAGAATTCAATAAACCTTCCAACCATTATGGGACAAAGAAAATTATACCACTGTTCTAACAACAGTACCTGTTGTAATCTTTTCACGAAATTATAATATAATTATAATCTTTTTATGAAATTTCGCACGATTCTCTTCGCTAATGCAAGCGGTTTTTCCGTAGCTTTCCATTCTGCAGACCATATCCGTAGTGGTATTCGACAGCGGTATCTTCGAAATCGAGGTGGCCTCGCTGTCGATGCAAAAGGAGTGCCCGATAGGTCCCGGAACATCGCTGAGAGAAAGCTATACGATTAAATGGACGAAAGACCTGACCAAAACTTGGACTGCTACAGAGGACAGATACACGGAGGAGGAGCCGATGTTGGCCTCCAGCTTTAGTCAGCCTACAATCGGTCAAAAGGAAAAAAACATTCTAGCCATATACATTTCCTATAACGTAAATGTAAGCCATCTTTACAAAAGAAAATAATATTATAGACGAAAATTTCTTCTTTGTTTCTTCGTTGTTACAATATGTAAATAATATCGGAACATAAAATACCGGAACTAAATTCTTTTTTTTTTTTTCTATTTTTCTTTTTCCTATTTTTTTTCGATTTTTCTTTTTCCTATTTTTTTTCTATTTTTCTTTTTCCTATTTTTTTTCTATTTTTTCTTTTTTCTATTTTTTTCTATTTTTTTCTTTTTCTATTTTTTTTTTCTTTTTTTTTAAGAAGCACTTCAGACTTTAATTAATCTTATAATCGTTGCAGGTAAGGCTACAAGTTTCAGCATTGGGCAAAGAAGTGTCGCTTAGGTTACCGTTCGCGTTAAGGCATATCAACAGAAATCCGAATTTAGCGAGCGTTATGTTCCCGAACGTAGGAGCCGAGCGTTTTAGAGAAGCCGAGCGTTTTGAAGAAGCCGAGAGTTTTGAAGAAGCCGAGAGTTTTGAAGAAACCGAGGATCCCGAGGACTAAATTAGAGCCGAGTAGGAAGAAACTAAAAGAATCCAGGCACATCGATGTGGATCTGATACAACACTATGAAGAAAGCGAGACCTGTGAAAGTGCCTGAGACCAAAAGTGCAAATTCGAAAAAATCGATCGATACGATAACAAATCGTCGCGATCATCGATGAAGAACAATAACGGCTCGAGAAACGTGAAAGCTTCGAATCATAAAAACATAATAAATTATATTTCAATGTGTAGTAATGCGTAGCTCGGTGTTGCTTTAGAAGTGCTTCTTAATAACGAGAAAAGAAAAGGAACGTTTAGAAAAAATGGCCACCATGTTTTCTTTCTTAACAACAATTATATAATTAATTAATTGATTAATTAACAACTGAGAAAATTTTGATGAATAATTATGCAAGCAAGTAGTTATTCGATTTTAAATATTTTAAACATTTATAAACAGAATTTAGAAGTTTTATGTTCCTCTATTAACATCATGCATATATGTTGTGGGAAAGCAGAGAGATATATATATATTTATAGTTATATATTTACAGAAATTTTATTTTATGCATGATATCAATGGAGCGTAATAATTTATCTTACCACAGATTTGGTAACTCAAGAAATTGAGTCGGGGACGATTTTCACTACAGAGAAATATACTGCGAGTCTCGCAGTTTATACCAGCGCCATCCTCATAACTGAAAATCGTACTGCCCTTTGAATGATATATATGTGTAAGTAGACGCTTATCGAATAATGAGATTATTAAATGGCATATTTTAAAATCTATTTATCTACTTACTTGACACAATCAATCATAAAAATCAATCTATGAAAAATCAATCTATGAAAAATCAATCTATGAAAAATCAATCTATGAAAAATCAATCTATGAAAAATCAATCTATGAAAAATCAATCTATGAAAAATCAATCTATGAAAAATCAATCTATGAAAAATCAATCTATGAAAAATCAATCTATGAAAAATCAATCTATGAAAAATCAANTCTATGAAAAATCAAATATCTCGAATCTATTTTTTTAAGCAGAAAATACCGCGGTGTCACACACAATACCTCATATTGCCTTTCATCAAAAAAAAGAAATTGAAATGAATATTTTATGTAATTCAACAGATTACAAAAGTCGCTTACACATGTACCTTAATAGACTACGATAATCCGTTTCTAAAAGACCCGTTTTAATAATAATTTGTCCCTGACTTAATTTTATTTTATGATAAATTTTATTTTATGATAAATTTTATTTTATGAGAAATTTTATTTTATGACAAATTTTATTTTATGAGAAATTTTATTTTATGATAAATTTTATTTTATGATAAATTTTATTTTATGATAAATATTAACACATATGTATAGGCACGTAATGTATAGGCACTCATATGTATGTAAAACTGTGTACATTATAATTTAATATCGTTATCGATTCAGATAATAAATTATATGTACCTGATCGTTACAAGACTATGTGCGATATGTACAAGAATGTATGGATTGAGAACATGCGAAGCGCTAGCCTATGATTTACGACTATCGATTTTTGTCCTAGATACTTATAATAGATCTTATAATTTACCATGCAATTTACTATGTTCAAAAATATCTTATGTAATAATATTTTAATTATGTAATAATATTTAAGTAAAAGATTATTTCGAAACATAAAAAACGTTAAAAATAAAAAAATTATAAAAAATATTGTAATGGTAACTTACAGTGAAAATGAGCTCTAGCATAACCTCTGACAATGGATTTGCTGACATTTTTAAGTTCGTCAAAGACGCTGATCAAGATGTATTTAAATCTCCCATGACCATCGATATCCACGTCAGGTACTTTACTCAACGATTCCGACATGGTGGCAAGATGCGTATTATTTGCTAACACCGCTGAAAAGATACGAGTTTATTACTTTCATTCTACAAATATACCAAAAGCAATACATATTAATCGTTCTTTAATATTAAAACACAGATGCTATGTATTTTTTTATAAATACCTTTAAAAAAAAGAGGGGTACTGAAAGTTCTAATTCTAAAAGACTTTAAACATGGCTGCGGCCACTTACAAAACCGTACGCTAGATGTCCTTGCGTTTCAAACGCTAAAAAGAGACGTAAGCATAGTAAGAGACGAAGCATGTATATGGATCAGATATATATGAATCAAATGACGTTTACTAAAGTACAACTCACGTGGATATCGTGTGCAATAACGTGTTTAGGTTTTAGATGTAAAATAGCACCATGAAGCAAACGTACAAAAAGTAAATGGTTCGGTTTGGTACTTGTATATCAATCTGCACGCGTTTTTAACACAAATAATTTTTAATTTTTTTTAATAAATGCTATTATAACCTTAAAATATTCAGTATGTCAGCAGTAGAAACAGTGACTAAATACGTAAATGACGCGAGACTGGTATACAAGGCATTAAATGGTGTAGTTGTGATTTATAAACCTGCACTTTTACACTTTAATAGAATGAGAGAAACAGTGATCAGCAACTTATGCAGAGGTTATGATATATCCTTTATTTATAACAATTTCTTTCTCAATAGAATTTAACCAATTTACTAAAACAAAAATTAAACTAAATTTAACAGATTTAAAGAATTTATTGCTTTTAGATTTAAACGACATGTATACAGGACCAACAATGAAACACATAGCTATAGAAGGAGAAACAAATAAACATATGAAAGTTGTTGTTCGAAATAGTTTTGCAGACCATCCATTAGTAACAGGACCTCGTTATCAACCAAATGACTTTAAACTTGGCGCTTCAAAAATTCTGCAACAGGATGTGTCTGGTATCGTAGTTTGTGGAATTAACAAGGGCAATCAATTGATTCATAAAATAAAAACATCCAGAAGTTTAAGGTTTTACAGGGTAAAAGGATTATTAGGAGAAGCAACAGATAATTATTTCCATACTGGAAAAGTAGTAGAAAAATCTACATATGCGCATGTAAGACGTGGTCACCTTGATAAGTTATGTAGCTCCATACAATCTTCTCATCAAAGAAAAATGTTTGAGTATGTTGAGATTTAATGCATACTGAGAAACAATTATATACGATGTAACGCTATTATATTCTCATATGTTTATAGATTGTGTGGTGTAAATATCCAAAGCCAGGCTGCATACGAACTAGCAATTAAAGGCCCAATTAGACCAGCAGATCCTAATATTCCTATGGTATATACAATTAAATGTGTAGACTTTTCACCCCCAGAATTTGCATTAGGTGAATATATTTTACTAAATAAAGTTTTAAGGCAGTAATAAAATTTATAAAAAAAATTACATTCTATATCTCTTATAATGCTGTAGAAATTGTTTGCACAAATGAGTATGATTTGTACCTGAAAACCATTATTCATGAGCTGGGGCTAAAGCTTCGTAGCAATGCTACTTGTACTCAAATACTTTGTACACAAGATGGTCTATTTAATATAAAGCATGCATTGTTAACAAAGCATTGGACTCTACAACACATTGTAAACAATATGCAAATGTGTCAAAAAATTATAGATCAGAATGAAGATTGCATACTGCATCAGAAAAACCCCGCATTAGTAGAACCTGCTAATAATCCTATGGAAATTTAAGTATTGGATAATCATGTTAAATAAATATTTATTATTTGTTATATTACAGTAGCATTTATTTTGATAATTAGTAAAGATTTACTATATCTACCATCAGTTATACAATACCACTTACTATACATACAATCAATATAAAATACCACTTCAACTGAACATTAATTTTCATTGTCGGTTATGCTTCGCTACGACATCTTTTAGATCGCTGACTAATATCAGAATCATTGTGTCTATCTGTAGGTTTCATGGATGTTCCCCTTGTTTTATGTTTATTTGGCCACTGTTGCATTTTCATACTCTTCGCTATTACACGTTTTTGATGATCTAATTGTGGAAACAAATCTGTAAAAGAATAAGTAAAATAAAGTACAAAGTTATACATTTCCAAATTTCATTTCAAATATCCAATTTAATACCTTGAGATTTTTCTAAAGCTTCTTTTGCTGAATTCATCTCTGCTTCTTGAATACTATGACCTGATGCCTTTGCTAATCGTTTTCCTTGGAAATATACAGCAACGGTATAAACTCTTGTATTTGTTGGTCCTTTACACTCAATCACTCTAAAAAGAGAATTGAATGACATTTTTTGTAATATACATAAAAACATTTAAACTTGTGTGACTTGAACCTACTTGTATACAGGAATATCTGGTTCTCCACCATCCATTGTTCTTAATGTTAAGCAACATTGCTGCAGTTTACTCTTTGGATCATTCCAATCTTGATTCATAATGAAATCTTGTAAACGTGGGAAGAAACATACGTCACAAAAGACACGACAATGTTCTAAGCCCTTATCGACGTAAAGAGCTCCCAAAAACGCTTCCAATAAATCTGCCCTGTCCTTTGTTTTTAATTCGGCTTTTGGATTGCCATAAAGTGCGTATTGAGTCATCCCCAAATCATCACATACTACAGCTTGAGTTTTATTATTTACAAGAGAACTTCGTAATAACTGTAAAATATAAGAATATGTTATAAAATATAAAAATACTACCTCATGTCTTTATGAAAACAATTATAGTACTACTTACAGATAGATGCCCTTCATGATGTTCTGGAAAATATTTGTATAAATATTCGGAAACTATCAATTGTAATACAGTGTCTCCTAAAAATTCTAAACGCTGATTAGAACCCAATGTTAAGTTCGTGTATCCTATACTGCGATCGGTAAATGCTCTAGCCAAAAGACGGATATGAGTAAACACAATACCAATAGATTCTTCAAATTTTGTTAATTTCTAAAAATAAGATAAGAGCTGTTAATATATCATTGAATATGAAATATTTTTTAATACTTACTTGTAATAGTTCAAAACTTGGTATCCATTGTCTATCACCTGTTGGTTCCTGCTCTTGCAAAGGATGTTTTGGGTAATTTACCCAAACTTTTGCAAGATCTTCTTCATCCTTGAAAAGTGTTTCGCCAAAAACTCTATCTGCAACTTCTATACCACCATCAAGAAATAATGATCCCATTAATGCCTCAAAACAATTTGCCATCGCATGTCGTAATTCTAAATCATGGCAAAGATCACTTCCGTGTGCGTAGAGCATGTATTCCTCTAGATTTAATTTCTTTGCTAATACAGCGAGGTGTTGATTTTGAACAATTGCTGCTCTGTAAGTAGCCAAACCACCTTCTTCTAGATCAGGAAACATATGAAATAAATGAATCGATGTTAAAAATTCTACTACTGCATCTCCTAAGAACTCCAATCTTTCATTGTGCGCTATTGAAGATTCAGTTTCGGTTCTCGCACCAAATCTTGACATTATATTGATTAATGTATTAATACCACGTTTTCGAGTATTCATATAATGTATTCGCCGATCACCATATTCCGGTTGTCTTATTCCACAATTAGTCAAAGAATTCCGTGCATGATCTGGATTTGTACCAAAATTTTCACGGTAACTAGGATGTGTTAGAGCTAACTGAAGAAGATATCTGTTTTTAAATTCATAGCCTAAAGTACGCTCTAAGTTATCTAAAGATTTATGAAATCTTAAATGACAAACAAGTACTGGAATTAACATTGCATGTTGTACTATATCACACATTATTCCAGTTCTATAAAATCCTTCAGAACTAACATCTACAGTAACATCGCGTTTCATTTTACTTTGAGTTCTTAATTCCTGGAGCTTATTCTCTTTTGCTTCTAACTTTCGTTTATCTTCAAACGATGGTTTTGGCATGTTAGCCAATAAATGACGAAATTTTACATAGTCTCGCCATGCTTTTTGGTAACTGAAATAAATAAAAACAATTTAAATATTACTTTTCATCAAAGAAATAATTTCACAGCAAAAGATATTTACTCTGCATTTCCTGCATAACTAAGTTGTGGTGGTCTAATTCCAAAATGTACAATTTCAGGGTATGCAATTACACCAGGTGGCTGATCTGCTTGGTTCCTATCTAACTGATCTACACGAACACTGCATGGCTTTTTTCCAGGATATGTGACAATCATACCCTTTACTTCGTCCGCAAAATTTTGCCATTTATATTGAGGCATTTCTACTAACCTAGGTAGATCGTCTGGATCTATTAACAATTTACTACTTTTGATTAAATAATTTAAAACCTCATTCATGGATAATATTTCCTGTCCATTGTCAGCTAAATCACGAACGAATCTTGGCATAAAATGAAATTGACCACAACCAGATTTATTTTGCGCAGCTTGTAAATCAAAGTCTGTAAGTTCTAATATTTCTTTAAATAAATAAGTTTCTGAAAAAAAAAAAGAATTGTTTATAAACATAAAATACATTCAACCACATAGTAAATACAACGAAAGAAAACTTACGGAAATAGTCCAATTCTTCAATCATAAAATTTTCTGGTAACTTTTCATCTATGTAAAGGATTGTATATTCAATGTTAAATCTTATTACTTTACAAGTTGGTAATTTTACAAGAGGAAAATGTGAGAGCATGGAAAATCCTTCAAATATAAATTCGTGTTCATCGTGCTTAATAATTGTTGGTGTTTTAGTAAGAAAATTTGTTGGGGGGCTAATTGTTATTCGATAATGATATAATTTATCGGCATTATTTGTATTTAAATCACATTTATTTATTGCACCTTCTCCAGCATAGATTCCATGTCTAATACCGGACCTTCTTGATTTTGCGCTACACCTACACAATGGTCCATCATTCATCTGTAATATCAAACATTTTTTTTAACGTTAATTGCACAAAACGTTACAAAAGACTGGAAAAGAAAGATAGTTACCTCTCCAGGATCATTAAACCACATTTCAGGATGTAATCTTTGTGGATGTTGTTTCTTTGCCATTAATTCTTCCATTGTTCTGTCATCTTCATCCATTGAACTATCACTGTCAGAAGAAGAGCTACTGCAAGCTTCAGATTTATGCCTGCATAAACGAGCTCTAGTTTTTCTTGGGGGTGGTTCATAAGGAGGCTATACAGTAAAAAATTAAAAATATTTTTAAATATATAAAAATTTTCTACATATACCATATTACTTGAAAATAAATATACCTGTAAAGCTCTTGCAGCTGCAGCTCTATTTAGTAATACTTTCTTGAATAATTCACATAACTCATGCAGTTTAGGTGTACCTCTCATTATTTTTGGATTGCTTTCATCTCTACTATAATATAAATCTGCTGGTGCAGTACGTGTCCATACTTTTCTTGCATTTTCCATAATACCTTCAGGTCCCATTGCAGATAGTTCATCCATTTTCCTTTCCATATCTTTACTTGTTGCACAATAATCTTGCCTTGACATATAAAATAGAACTAATTAAAATTGTATAAATATACATGTATGTATATAATTTTTAAAGATGTAAAAGTACCTATATTTTTCTAGAAGTAATTCTCTTTCAGTTCTATCCCTGTTAATGGGAGGGTTATTATTTGGACTAGCAGTTCTAGATGAATAAGATTCTTGAGATCTAGATCTCTTCCTACTTCTATAACTTGTATATGATCTCTGAGAGCGTGACGTATGTAAATTGTTTTTTCTGTGTACTGATCTTCTGTCAGTGTCTTCTTCACAATGTAAACGCTCTCTGGAGACTGATCTATCTTTTAGATATTTTGAATATTTGTCTCTTTGGGAATCATGCCTTGATCTATATGGTGATCTGCTTGATCTACTCTCCCTTGATCTATTTTCAGGACTTCTGGAACGTCTTTTACCTACTGAATGACTACTAGAAGGTTCTTTGTCTCTATATCTCCATTCAAACCTTTTATTTTTTGGAGAATCATTAAATTTTACATATGATGATTTTTTATCATCTTCTTGCACTTTATTTGTTTCATACCAAGAACTTTTGTTAATTTGTGGTTTATAATCAGACGAATAATAATTGGACTTCCATTCTGCATTATCACTGTTTTGATACGCACTTCCATCATCCCAATTTGTGTTAAAATTACTTACAGGTTGAGAATAGTTAGACATTCCATAATTTTGATTGTTACATTGTAGTTCCGTTTTAGTTTGATAAGAAACATTATAAGAATTTGAAACTTCATTTTGATAACATGCTCCCATAGAATGATACGGTGGAATAAAATTTCCACCTTTATTTTCAGGCAAAGTAGAGACCGGTATATTATAAGATGGTGGTGGCTGCCTAAAATTTGGAGGTGGAAAATTTGGAGGTGGCACAGAATAATATCCCATATTTTGTGGCTGAGATACTCCTGAACCCCAAAAATAAGATTGACCAACATTTGGAGGAGGATTTGCCATTTTCTAAAACTTCACCTGAAATATATATTAAACTACATGAGTAAAACTGAACACATTTGTTTTAATAATCATTGATTACAAATATAAAATATATAAAAAGAGATGCTACTTAATATACAGTGTTTATAAAACTGAGTGTAAAATATGTATTTTTACAATTTAAAGTCTTCCATGATACAAGGGAATTTCGATGTTAAATCAAATTGTAGGTTATAGAAAAAATATAGAATTTAAATAAACAATACAACACCTACCAGAACACTATTTTATGCTGTCAGTTCAATACGACATCTAAATGTACAAGAAAGAATCTCTCATGCACTATAACACCATCTTCTGGTAGTGTGATAAATAAAATTCAAATTACATAAAAACAGCTAGAGCATTGTGCACAATTATAACAATTATATACAATAATTTTTATGCAATGATTTATGTAAGATCCTTTTTTTATTTTAGTAACATAGATCGACATTAATGAATCAAATTGTAATATTTTACTATATTATTATATTATATTACTCTAGTTACTCTACAACATTCTATAGCGTAATATCTATACTCTAGTTACATTCTACAGAAGAATATAAAAAAGATATTTTATAAATATAATATAATAGCATGTAGCAGCTAATAATCTTAAAACATTTTAATCATAATATACATATTAATGAATCAAAGCATATACATATGAATATCTCGAATAAATTGTAACAATACACACGTAACTATTCTTACTTTATTTATTATTAATTGTTACATAAATTATTGTTAGGTGATATGGTATAGTATTATGCGATATATACAGAATTAACATTATTTATAATTTCTGGTAGCCATATTCATCCTGTATGTTTAACATCCAACATGGGCGTTTCTTTTGTCGTCTGCAAAGTGTCAAATACTTTGCGCACAACAAAAATGCTCAGAAGCAGTGATACTTTTTAGCTGTTCAGAAACGTTAAAAAGTCGTTCATAATTCTTACCATTACCAAATGCTTTGGAGTGAACGTACGACATATATTTGTTCAAGAAAATTGTAATTTTACTCGGTGTTGGCTATGACTCAGTACCAAAGGGCATCTTTTCAAGGTATCGCGACTTTGTTCGAATAATTACATTAACATCGAAGGAGATAAAGTATATGGCCTCTGTGAGATTGAAAATTACAATTTCATTTGTCAAAATAATATGAACCCCATTTAAATTGACATTAAAATGCTGCTATAAAATGAGAAGGTTATGCCTGATCGTAAAACGAAAATTACGATATTAAAGTGTTTTAAATAATACAATTATTTACTGTACACGAATAATACGAAGTTACAAATCCTCAGTGCGCATATATTGCTGGCTTAAGATGTATCTAATATGAGAAAGGTTGATTGACTTATTTGGTATCAGAATCAGCTGATTCCTATATTGACAAAGGATCCCTGTCACATTCGATGTTTAACGAATGAAGAATTGAATTATCTGATGTCGAAAATAGTAATATATGAAGGATATACATATATATCATATTTTTGAACATATAGTTTCTTCGTTATTCTAAAAAGATAAAAATCGAAAGATGTCAGCAAACAATTCGGCTACAGTAGGTACACTTAGAGGTGGTAATCTACAAAATCGTAATTCTCAAAGATCTACACTTTTAAAAGTGGTGATTCTCGGTGATGGTGGTGTTGGCAAATCTTGTCTTATGAATAGATTTGTGTCAAATCACTTTGATGAACATAGTTTTCATACAATTGGAGTAGAATTTTTAAACAAGGATATTGATATTAATGGAGAGGCATATACATTGCAAATATGGGATACAGCTGGACAAGAAAGATTTAAGACCCTTAGAACTCCATTCTATAGAGGCTCTGATATTTGCCTTTTAACATATGCGGTAGATGATAGAACAAGTTTTAAAAATTTAGCACTTTGGAGATCTGAATTCCTTTATTATGCTGATGTTCAAGAAGGATCAACATTTCCATTTATAGTTGTTGGGAACAAAGTAAGCAAGAATATTTACGAAGAAAGAAGTAATATTATTGGTAATATTTACGAAAATAATTTTTACAGGTGGATGTTCCAGATTCTGAGAAACAAGTTTCTACAGAAGAAGCTCAAGCTTGGTGTGCAGAAAATGGAGACCCTCCATTAGTAGAAACATCGGCAAAGGATGCAACTAATGTTGAAGCAGCATTTGGTGCAGCTGTTGCTGCTTGGGCACAACTTGAAGCTAGACTAGAAAGACCATTAGTAGAAGATACTGTTGATCTTTCGAAACAACAATCTCCTCATCGTTCAAGTTGTTGTATGCCTGTGTCTGGTGCTGAGTAGGTTACAGATACAAGATTTTAAATATTTTTTATGTTTTCACAACATAATGCATGAAACATATTTCTCAAGATTTACAATCATAATCTAACTGGAATGAATGAGAAAGAGGTAAATAAATAATTTTTGTGATGCATACTGGCAGTTTTGGTATGGACATACAGAATTCGTTTATATTTGAAAAGAGTATGATATGTCACAAATTGTACCAACACTTATAAATTATGATTAATGTATTTAGGATATATAAGGATATTACATTATATAATTCTATTGTTTCCTTTGACATAAACAATATTTGTTTCTGGTTGAACGGCTTGAACTTAATGTTTAAAGATTAATAATTTCAAGATCATTGGCAACACAATTACAAAAAATGCAAAATATTCAAACACATAATTACATAGTGAGTTGATAACGAAGACAGAAATATTTAGTATCATTATTGTAGTGACAAATTTGCTGGTAATATACTTTTTCTTTTAGGTCTAACAAAATTATTTGAAGAGATTTCTTGCCTGTCTGCAATACTTTCCTCATAATAAGGTGAATTTTAATGCTGAAAGTAGTTTTTGTCTATTTTATTTTTGGTGACACTAAGTGTTTCTTCTGTTGCCAATGTGAACGTATATAGATATTTTTTATAAATTCATATGATTTTATTTATTCTTACAAACATTTTTCAGTTTCGTTAAAATATGCAAATTGAAGTTATATTTACGCGGAAAAAAATAATACTTTATGGTTGATATTTCCAGAATACAACTGTAAACTGTAAGGTCAAATTGAACGTCCTGCTCGTATCACGCTTTGTGCAGTTCGCGAGCTACAGACAGTATTTTAAGTATTTCAGACATTATTGGCTTGTGATAAAATGATAATAGTAATAACCATGATCATCAACTGCTTTATAAATAAGGAATAGATATAAAATGTAATTTAGCTTTGTAATCTAAATTTGCCTTATCTTCGCAGCACAAACTAAGGGCAGTGGTAGTAATATATATTTATCACAAAATCCTCTGAATCATCTTTATATATACATATATATGATTTTGAAATATCTACACTATAAAAAAACATACTCTGCTGCTCTTGGAATGTCCTGCAATCAGTGTTTAAAAATTTTCCTAAAAAGTGAATAATATTATAAACACATCAAATAAAGCTTTTTGTACAACCTTGTACGTATAAGACGTATGAACGCATTTCTAAAGCACTGTAACTTACTTAAAAGCTACCTAACACTTTAGCGATGCTTTACATACAGGAAATAAATAATATATAACATTATTATAATTTAAGTATTATTTTTAATGACAAGGCTTGCATTAATTATAAATGTGACATGCATGCTGGTGCTTTTTGTATAGCTAGATATGGAATATATAAATTTGTGGCTTCGTATTCAACAATTTGTTGATTTAAGTGCAAAGTTTACATATATATAAAATTTAATCATATCAAGGTGAAGACATTTCACCAACTGTTATAATATAAAATATCAGTTCTGTATTGCTCGAATATATTTTACGCCATCGGTACTACACAAGTTTCATTAATAATTTTATAAAAATATGTGTACAATATATATTGCATTCATTGTACGATGCTCTATTTATTTATCAAAGGCAGCCAAGATTTTTACAGTATGTCTTAAATATTAGTTAATGTCTATATTTTATAAATTTTATAATCTAAAAAATCGATCTTGCAACAGAAACAAGAACAAAAATGTAGAGGAGCTCTGTGCTTCTTTAAAAATGATAAAATATATTGGCAAAGTATTTTTCTTATATTTCATGTGATATTTTTTTATATTTTACAAATAACAGTAGTTTATGGACTACTTGGTAATAATACAATCGTTGATAACGTTATATTATAACAATACATCATGTATGCAATGTTCAAGATATCACTGCACACTTTTTTTCAAACGTTAAAATCAATTTATAAAATACATTGCAATAAAAAATTTAAAGTGGCCGTATAAAAGTTTGGAGAAAAGTGTGCGTCCATCTTACGATACTTTCCTCATTTAAACCTTTTAACAATATTTACAAATTAAGTGCGCTATGGCTATCCAGATCAAAGATTTAACCTTCCAGTATTTTTGTATACAAATTTGCATTTTATAGATATTTTTTATTCAATAATAATTAAGTCATGCTCTATCCTTCTCAACGAACAATTGAAAATTGCATCCTGTATGCATAGAAATAAATTTAAACCGAAGACATTTTCCTTATATATTTGTGTAAATACGAATTTAGAATAATTATATTTCCTGCACACATATACTACATGTAATTATTTCGAAGTTCTTCCGAACAGAATGAACTTTTCGGCAATGTACATTGATGTACATTTTTGTTGTAAAAACACAATGTATTTTAAATACATAAACAACTAATGGCAATGTTCTGTAACATCCACAATAACAGATTTTTTCCACCCAAACAAAAAGTAACCAATTGCTGCACCAAATACTACAGCAAAACACAACCAGACATTGTAAGTCATGAAGATCAGCATAAGGAAATATGACAGCACAATTTGCACAATGTGTAAGAACGTTTGGAACGTATGCATCCATGATAACATTGTGGGCCTGCACAAATTTGTATGAAATCGATTAATTCTTGGACATAAAAAAATATATGTATAATGCTATTAATTTATCATGCTAAATAATATTAACCATAGAATTAAACGAAATTGCAACTAAATAACGCAGGAAGATTATACAGTATTATTTCGCATTCTGACCAATTCGACTGACAATTCGAGACCGATCGTGTTATAGTACAAGAGAGAGATCTATATCGAGAATTTTATCTGGCAAATACCGATAGATAGATCGAGATATTGATACTCGAAATGTTATAGAAAATCCCATGAACCAGTGCGAAATTAATACCTTAATCGTTTACGTAGGTATTTCTCAAAGAAATAGAATTTAAGGAAAATGTATTTTCACAGAAAAGCAATTTCAAATCTAATAGAAAAAAGAGCAAATCAAGAATTTCACTCCTCATCTACTTACGGTTGTTTGTGAATTACTTCTCCAACCATACTAAAAAAACAAAAAAAAAAAATAATAGCATAATCTTTATGTATTCAAATAAGAAATATCGGATTAATACAATCGTGAATTCCTAAACTGTCATACATTGTACATCCGAGAGCACGAAACTTACTGTACGACTCTGTTATCCTCGGCTACGACATTTTTCTCTTGTGGCATCGTGACGCTTCTGTATTGAAGGGAATTATACATTTTCCAGAACAAATATTCCCGGTAATACTTCAATCCCTCGTAAAGCGCGGCCATGATCATGATACCGATCATCGATCCTATAAGACCACTAATCGACGAGATTTTCCACGATTCGAATAATACGTTTTCACAATATCCTCCATGGAAGACCATCTATAAATGAAATTTTTATATACGATAGTCAGCATCAGAGTTTTATCTGTGGATGATACATACCGACATACCGTGCATCCCCATATTGCCACATGCTTCCGAGGCAGCGGTAAGGTGACTTTCGTGGTTCATACTCCCATGATCCACGTTAGCATGATCCATAGAACTATGCATCATACTCTTATCCATATTTGAATGATCCATAGTTTCATGAGATGCGTGACCACCGTGGGCTGCATGTCCACTCGATACGTTCATCATATGGGCCATATGATCGTGAGACATCTGCGAAGAAAGGTGCGAATATTTCAAACTCGATAAAACAAACAGTCTCTTACACAAATGATCTGTTCAGAAACAATAAAAAGGTGCGGATTTTTTGATCGGTCTAAAGTTGTCAATATTTCGTTCCACAAATATTTTAACAACTGAAAATCCTAACATGTAGCGGAAAGTAATTACGCTTATGTCATTAAACAGTTATCAGCTTTTGCGCGTTGCACAGAAAGCTACTATTACAAAGGACAATCGTCATTTTTCTTATTGTTAATTCGTGAAAGTAACGTCACAAATGGAAGGTCGAAGTAATCATTGAGAACCATACATACTATCGAACTATAACCAAAGCGATATCAACTTAATAAAAAAATGAGTGATAAAAAAATGTTTCAGTGCAAATTGCCAATAGCCTTTTTTTGTTGTCATAAACTGTAAAACTGAATCAGGATTCTAAGAACACGTTTTAGTCGAATGCTCGACCCGTGGACTTTATAATGTTTTCATGTGCATGCTTAAAACGTCAAATTCGACGTCTCCATCAGTAAAACTGTAATTATATGCATTAACGAAACATTAATGTCATAAACTTGTTTATTCGCTTAAAAAGGAACAGATAAACTTTTTGACTCGCTGTTAAATTACTTCCTCGCTTCCTTCTTGTCAAGCAAGCGATGTTACGTAATTAACCGTTCAAGAACAAGAAATTTGATGAAACTTCGAAAAACCGCTACCGCGATCGTTCATCAATG
Source organism: Bombus confusus (assembly GCA_014737475.1). NCBI lineage: Eukaryota > Metazoa > Arthropoda > Insecta > Hymenoptera > Apidae > Bombus > Bombus confusus. The sequence continues at coordinate 371,554 of JACXIV010000048.1, forward strand.
GACGACCATACTTTTTAAGAGGTCAACAGCGTCTTTTTCTAATTAATACTGTAATCCTTTTGTAAAATCATTCGTTCCCCTTCGGCAATCTGCCAGGCTAGCCGTGAACGAGTTTGGAACAGAAGTATAAGAAGAAACGAGTTCATGACTGGCAATCGGGCAACACGAACAAAGAGAACGAAAGAGAAAAAAAACACGAGCCAGCGTACTTTCTAAAGTAGATTTCTTTGGGATAGTTTGAGCGGTCTCACATAAATCTAGTAGGTAACATTCCATTCTAGGAGCTTGTACACTGTAGTCATAGGATTTATACTCTAGCATTGATTACGTTCACCTATTAAAATTGAGGTCTGTGATAAAATAATTCCATAGTTTTCAAAACGTGTGATTATGATGTTATCAGGCGTTGACGATTCGTAAAAAAGAATTATATTTTTTATTACATTTTTGGGAATAAAATTATTAAAATAAAAATTGTGTACGGCATGAAAGGTCGAAGAAATTTAACGAAACTGATACGTGCGCGTTTACGATCGCCGAAAAACATTCACGTACGTTTAAAAGCAGAAATGTAAAAACCTATCGTTACAGATGCATCAAAGAAATGACTAATTATAGAAATACATTTTTCTTGAAATCACAATTGTAAACACTGGATGTGAACGTTTTGAAACGCGATGCGTCCACTTCTCGTTGGAAGAGAAACACGATATGTTTTGTACTGAAAACGATAATCCGTAAAGAGCGTCACGAAATGCATTTTATTTTGTACTGCTAATCGTGAGTACTTCGGTAAACAATATGTCTAAATGATATATAAACATTTTTCTCTGGATAACGAATGTTAGGTATTATATTCAGCTCTAAAACACATTATTAATATTAATATTGAAAGAGAAACCGCATTTCTCATACCTTTTATTTCTAATTTTAAAACTTTCGTAAAGAGATATCGTAGGTTTTTAAACATCGTCGAGATAAAGTTCATAATGCGAGGTCTCGCGCGTAATCATATATAATTTGCATAATTCTGCTGACAAATTTACTAAAAACAAACGGTATTCTAGGTCACGCGTAATTAAATGGGCATTAAAACATGCTTTGCAATACTTAAACCGTTCAACTGGAATAAATCACTTTGATTTAGTTTAAATCGTAAGTCGATTGATTTCGCTTCCTTATCTTTAGACATTGGCCATCTTGTTACTTTATCACCCGACTAAGATTCTATATCTATTTATTCTCGAATAGTATGTACATAAAGGGTAGAAAATTGTTTACAAACATACGTAAGTTTTGCAATCAAAGAGTACATATCATTTTTATGACATTTTACACGGTAATAAGGATATCTTGCTTTAAGCTTTTAAAAAAAGACATTCGTGTATCGAGTAGTTATAGTCGACACATACTATAATATCTTTGAGGGTAAATGAGTCCGGTTGTTTTTAACAACATCGGTATTATAACAGGAAAAAGCATAGAAATTCTATGACATGGAAGGTAATACTGTAGGTCAAATTAATACTGAACACGATATGAGTTCCCCTTTGTTTTCGAGGGGAATTTTATGATAATATAAGAGAGCATTATTTTTAGTGAATAATTTCACCGCCGAAACCACAAGCGGTTAAAACGAACGATGACTGCGTTGAAAACAGGAAATCTCTCAAGAAAATAACAGAATTAGTAGTAATATAGGCAATTATATTTTTTACTTGCGTTTGCATATCATAATATAAGGAAAAAAGGAAATAATTCAAATACTTTAATCAAACAAAATATTAAAAGGAAATATTTACTTCTGAATTCCTACGCTATCGTGTATTTCGGCCCGTTTGTGAACTTCTACGCCATTGTGTATAGGTATAAGATGCTCCGTTGGAATCCTTATATTGAAATACCAAGATTCCATTGGAGGAATATGTTTTATAATTTTCTCGGAAGATGTTTCGATTATCGATTTATTCCATTATAGCGTGGCAGTGCAAGTTCTGTTTAAAAGCGTGAAACAAAAGATTTTCAACGACATTGTATATTGTATTAATCATCAGGCCATTATATTGTATTATATTACATTCTTTTCAAACATCCATATTCTGTGAATCTTAATAATTTATTTAATATATTGAAATTTATAAGTAATGTAAAATTGAAAACAATTAGAATTGAACGATATTGGTTTCAATTGGATCGATGATGCTTAGTTGCGATTAACTGACTCATGGTACATTGACGCTGAGATTTGTGGTCGAAGATCGATTCGAATTGCAAACATTAATTTGACGATTATCTTCTAATCTATGAAAAGAAATATTTTGCTCCTAAACGTAACTCGTGAGAAATACGTAAAGTTGCAAGGATCTAACTGACAACGTTCTCACAGAAACTGACGACGACAATAATACATTCACTTTTTATCAGTTTGAACTATCATTGTATCATGTGCACGAAACATATGTCGTTTACATAAACTTATAGGGAAAAAAACTCGAAATGCTTTCATTTTCTAAGAACACAATGTTAGAAGTTGGAGAGAGAAGTAGAGAAATCAATGTACTGATGACAGACTTTAGAAAGTGTACAGAAATTACATTAACACTGAAACACGCGAAGGTTTGATTATGTGACTATCTTGCTGCATACTAGTAATGTGAATATAGCTGTCAATATGGGTCATTCGCGTTTAATTTATATCGCAAGATTGGGAATTGTTTATATATATATATATATATATATATATATATGGATGCGAATTTTAAACTAAATGTACGAAAAAATTACATTACCTATACCAATTAAATTAAGTTGTCCTAATTCGACGTATAAAATAATATTAACAATACTCAAACATACCTTTGTTAAATGGTCCAGGTTATGTCGTAAGAAATGCTTCCTTTCTATAAAAATAGTTGAACGTGATTACAATGAGATAAATAGACACTTTCGCAGAGATTTCTCTGCGTGAACAGTCGAGCAATCTCTCAGAGACCCATTAATAAACTGCACATAACATTCACGGTTTCCTCCATCGCCGTAGATGTAATATAACGAAGACTCGGCGTAATGGTTTCGGCGGGTAAACACGTGACGCTAGAGCAGTAACGCCATTACTTCTATTCTACAACAGGTGGCGTAGTAAGTCACGCTCTGTGCTTAAAACGTTTTGCGAATTTAGACAAAATTGCAATGTCAAAGTAAGTAAAAGTACGCGAATATTGAAGGAATGGTGTAAAAGACTGATATTACGAAATTATGAAAATATCTATTGTTCTCTTCGCTATGCGAACGAATACATTCTTTCTTGAAACATTTAAGAGCGTTTGAATTCGAAGTCTTAAGCACCGAAATTCAAGCACATGACTCGTGCGCATGCGTATGCGGTTTGTATATTTCCAAGTTTGACAACCGAAATACGAACGCTCTTGACAAACAGTGAAGGAAGTTTTAAAATGTCGATTACTCCTCTGTGGCCAAATTTACAACCAAGAGCAACAGATCCTCTATGGTTCAATGCCGATAGACCATGCGACGATGAGAGCGAAGTAGTTGCACTCGAAGCGGAACATCAAGCTTGGGTGAGTTACTACATATAACCTAACAAGCTTGTCTTACAAATATAAACTCTTTCTATCTAAATTGCTCTTTTATATTTACCTGTCTTTCAGAGGGAACATGTCCGAGTTCAACGTTACGACCATATCCCAATCGGAAAAACAGTTAGCGACGTAAGTTAACCTCACATTTGCTTTCGTAATACATATTATACTTTATTTCGTTATTTAACGATTTTATACGTGTTTGATTTCTTGTTGTTTAATACGTTGGTTCATACAGACGCGTCGAGCAAAAAGAAACGTACTTTTCAAAATTGCTGCATTCTTTACCATATGTGGCGATTCTGCTTATTTTTAGTAACGTCATTACCGACTGTCGAATAAGTCGACGAATATAAATTAAGCAAATATTCCTTGGAGAATGAAACTTATGATAAATTAGTTTCCTATATTTAGTACGTTTTTGTTAACCGACGTCAAAATAGAAATTATTCATTATGCATAGTTCAGAGGATCAGAGGAAGAGGAGGAAGAAGAGGAAGAAGAAGAGGGGGAAGGAGAAGAAGAAGAAGAGTCGGATACCCACGAAGAAGAGGAAGAAGAATTAGACGAAATTGATATGGAAGTAAGCTACTCGCATCAACAACAGACATCCAGTCCAACGGACACAGTGACCGATCCAGTATCCATCAGAATGGTCAGCACACATACTGGTCGTTATACTTAATTAAAATATCGTAGTTCTTGTTCAACTTTAACCTCTATGTAGCTTCCTCGGGAAAGAAATATTACGCGATCTATTTACTTTTTAAGAATTAACAATGACGATAACATGTAGGTATATGTATTTATTTATTACCAGAAAATTAAGGTCTTGCAAATATAAATAAAGAATCGTAAAATTTTTTGTACGTGCGAAGTAATGCGGTATTAAAATTCTTAAATAGCACCGTACGATGGATTATGGCGGTATATTCTAGCGATCCTGTCATAAATAAGCGTCATTATTATCAGTAGTCAGCGTTTTGGAATCACCACGTGCTAGGTCAAGGACCGCTCGACACGCCGAGTAATGCAAATCGCGCATCGTCGGAAAAATAAATAAAATATCGTTCGTGTACAAATAAAAAATATAAATCTATAAGTAATTTTCCATTTTAATTCCACTCGCTTACATCAGCCGATAAAATTAAAGTAGACCATTGAAAGTTTTCAACGACGAATAAATTTAATCGAAATTCGTCCCTATCGTAGTGTCTATATCAGAGTATGAAATTTCTTTGAAAGTACGATCCATGGCTCGTCGAAAGCGATCGAACACAAGGGCTTGCCCCCTATCCCTTTCTCTCATAGCGTGTTCCATCTTTCTCTTTGGAGAACGGGGCAAGTCGGTACCCCGCCTCGCTCGTAAAGGGCCGTGGAACCGCATCATGCTCGACCGGGACACTCTCTGTACACTCCGTATACCTACCTATACTAGATGTAAGTACACGCGAGAATGTATTATATACCTATATACAGCGCCGGCTCTCTCGGCGTGTAACTGAAGTAAAGCCAGGTTGGTGCCCCCGCTAGGGTGAACGAACGGGTACGCTCAGGCAAAAGCGAACCCGTGTGCCTCCTCCACCTCCTCTTTCTCTTTCTCCACCACCTCCTCCTCCTCTAGCAACGACCTCCATCTCCTCCTCCGGTCGAAGATCTTTGCCTCTGATGTCACAGTGGTGGAATTGGAAATTCTTTTCTTTTTTTCTTCTTTTTTTTCTTTTCGAATATATACTGGTCCGTTAGGGAACGAGCGCGGCCCCGCTTGCGCGCGCGCGCGCGCGCGCGTTCTCTACCGGCCGAAAAATTTTAATCGAACTCGTGCAGCAGTTCTCTCGCGTACGCCGCTTCGAAGCATACGCTTCGTGGAGAAGAGAGTAAATCGTTTTGTCGATTTTACGCGCACCCGGTGTCCACGGCGGTCGCCGCCGCTGTGAACACGGTGAACACGGTGAACACGGTGAACACGGTGAACACGGAATATTTAATAACGGGCAACGCTAAAAGCGAGTAGCTAAAAGATTTGCAATTTTATCCGAGCAACTGAATCGCTTCAAGGTTAATTTAACTGCACACATCACGAGCGAACGGGCTAGCGAGCATTTCCATCTCGTGCTTAGTATTGCGCGCATAAATCTCGGGATTTATGAATCGCGAGTTTCGTAGATGGTAATACCCTCCGGATTTATGAATTAATACCGGTCATATTAGACACATAAATCTTAACATTCAGGTAGATGGAATCGTCTATGGGGATTATCCTACCGCTTCGTGATTCTACTATGGCGCATCTCTAGATTACCACTATCAATCTTTATCGTTTCCAAGCTGAACAGAGAGGGAAAAGAACGGAAGAACTCGTTCATTCGTATCACGGACCGTATGCTCGTGAAAACGCAAGAGACCGCGCGTCCTATCGATCGCAAAGTTCGATTCGTCCAAGATGGATCCTCCTGTCCGGTGAATTCGTATCAGCCGATTGCTTAAAACGACAACGATCACGGTGCAACCAAAAAAAAAAATCTAATCTCCGTGCCTGCGACGAATGTCTGGCTTCGTCGATCGATAGCGTATACGCTCGAAATCAACGGAGCCTTATCGAATTCTAATGGATGCGTACGCTGCATCGTATATCGTCGAACGTATCGACGAACGTATCGACGAACGTTGAGCGAAACGATTTCCACACGCGTGATCTACTTCGTATATACTAATGTATATACTAATGTCTGCTTGCTTGACCTACTGGCCCATATACGGCTCGTTTAAAAGTTCCATTCGACCTTGCAGCGATATCGCATCGTGTCCACCCTTTTCTCGAGATTTCTCTAGCACCGTTCGCGAGCTCCGTCGATCGAAGCTCGGCCCCGGTACGAGCTAACTCGGCAGCGTTAACTTAATCGTCGCGCGTTCGACGCAAATACGCAATAAAACGTTCAACCGTTTGCAACAGTTAATGCTCGGTTAGTGATTTACTGCTACCGTGGTGGTTGATCGCGCGTCAACCGATTTCACCGGCAGAATGCAGAAGAGTGCCGCCGTAGGGGGCAGACCTCAACGGCTAATGTCGAGTTAAGCACCCTAACCTGCCTCAAAAGACATTACACGACGTAACAGATAATAAATCCTCTGTTCCAGTGTACCGAGATAGCGAGCTGGAAGAAAATGAGAGTGTCGAGAACGAAGATGGACGAGACGCTTCTCTTTCGACGATTACGAGCCGCTGGGCTTTCGTACGATTTCCTCGTATGCGGTCGCTGAGGACGAAAGCCTTGAGACGATCGCGTGGAACCGAGGTTAACGTCAAACACTGAGTTTCGAGGAAGCGACAAGCGTGGAACGCAGGATGAGGCGATCAATCGAAAACGCTTAAGCGGGACTGACAGTGGCGTGATACGGTGCACGTCGGGAAAGAAAGCAGCGAAAGTATTCGAACGAGGCGTAGACTCTCAAGCAATAGGAAACACCAGCTAATCGAAGCTTTTAACGTTGCCATTGGTCGCTAACAATTACGGATAAAACGTATAAAGCTGTAATCGTTACGGCTATCGACAACCGGCACACTTGCGCTATCATATATAGATACCGGATAATCGTAATATTTGCAAAAATGTGAAAACAGACGAGGAAAGAAGTCGAAGTCTGAGAGAGAGAGAGAGAGAGAGATGGGGAGAGTCGTAGTGATAAGGAAGGATGAACATCGACAGACAAGGAGCAAGAGGCATCGAAATACTGGAGAGAAATGCGCGAAAAGGCGTTTTGGAGCGACGAAGAAAGAGTGGGGAGGCTCGCGGTAGAGAGAGGCGACGCATCGTAGTTGGCGCGCGTTAGAGGGAGAGGAAAGGAGACGAGCGCGAGCAGGAAGAGCGGCACGAGCGAGAGCCGGGGAGTTCGGGAGTACTCGGCCGCTCAGTCGAACGCGCGATTACAAGCACACGAGACGCGTGGGCTCTCTCTCTCTCGACGGCCAGACTGAAAGTGTTTCGTACGCGACCACGTGCCGGCTAAACCGCCGGAACGTAACAGAACGATACACGTCTCCAACGTACACAGTATACACCGAGTACCGAGTGACATCGCGAAAAGACACCGTGCCGGTTGCACGGCCGCGACCATTTTTCCCTTCTTCGATTTCCTCTTCCACCGTCTTTCACGAATCTTCCTTCGACCCTGCTCCATGCACAGAGAGCGAAGAACGACGACGACGACGACCGTAACAGAGAACGATCGCGACTTCGAAGATTACGAATCTTCCGACGAGGACGGTGCAGTGTGTGGGTGGTTTGTCAGTTGGTGACTTGAAGTGAACACCAAACCGGAAGAGAGGACCGATGGTCTCTGGGTGACGATCGAGTGGAAGAAAGCATCGCGAACCAGCTAGATCCAGATGTCACGGGCGCGTCCTCGATCGGTGAGTGAGGATCATTACGCTCGATATTATGCTATGCAGAGGATGAGTCGCGTATTACTCGCCGAACCGTTCGAGGTTAGGCTGAAAGATTGTATCTAGCGCGTCGTGAGTTTCTAATTTGATTAGTCGTACGTTGCGAGCGGTACGTTCAGGGGTTAATAATTCTGTAATACGTAATTCGCGTTATCTCTCGGTAACGAGATTCTCGAAGGATTTTTAATCGATCGCGTCCGCGAGCCATCAACCGGAAACGCAAAGCCAGTGGACGAAGCTTGTAGCGCAACGAGAAGGCGCTTTTTTCTCTCTTTTTTTTTCTTTTTTTCAGCGAAACTGGTGAAATCGGGGCAGGAAGGGATCATTGACCGTACGATTTAAGACGGACTAGGACATGGTCGAAAGTTTCGGCGAGTCGTGGAAAAAGCGTCGGTTCTCCTCGAAACGATCCGCGCCGTTCCAATTCTTTTTCGCAAGTTTTCCAAAGCGTGTGCGTGGATCGCACCGCGGGTGCCATCGAAACGCATTAACCGTTCGATTTCTATCGCGCCTAGTATTCTTGGTACGTTGTTTATGTTCCTAGCAAAACACGTTGGAACGAACAGCCTATTCCTTTACTTGGAACTAAAATAGACGCGTAAGATTCCACGTTGAAGTTAAAGCTAGCCGCGCCAGTCAATATTTAACTTTTCCTTGGGGTATCTTTCGCACCATCTATCTAGCTCGAAATCCAGCCACGCAGATCCTATAGTCGCACTACACAGTTCCTGGAATTTACCTTCTTACCAAGTTACATTTCTTTTTTGTTTCCGCGTCTTGCAACTTTTCGTTGGTCTCTACACTGATCTGCATAAAAATTACACGATGTATACGCCTATGTACAAAGTTGGAATCGTTTACGATATCGATAAGATGAGTAATAATTAACTTTATAGAAGCTTCTCGCGCTATGTTTACGTCTTAACGATGCGTCGTATCTTCGTTTAATCTCTCGATGTTCTTTCTCGTCGGCGATGCTGGCTTCTATTAAAAATGTTAATAACCGCGAAGCTCTTCGTGTTCGTTAATTATACCAGAACTGGGGGGGGGGGGAAAAGAAAGAAAAAAAGAAAACGGAGACCCACGGAGAGGGGAGAAAGTAGCGACGAAATTAGGAACATTATTACGCGGTTTCTGGTTACAGAAAGTTAGCGTAAAACGGGTAAGCGTTATGATTATGTAGCGTCACGTTGAACGTATTTATAACGAATCGCGGAAATCATAATTCCGAGGAGACGTAAAGACTATGCCGCGAATTACAGAGAAAGTCCCGCGGAGCTGTGCATACACGTTCGCTCGCTCGCTCGCTTGCACGCTCCTGTGTGCTCGATCGCGAACAGTAAAAAATGCACGTTCGATGAAAAGTGAAATTAACGAAATCGTTGTCGAATTCATCGTTTACGGTCTTTTACCATCCATCTATTCTTGCTTACTCGTAACGATCTCTCTCCTCCGTCTTATCGTTCCAAGACTCTTTTCCCTTCCTGCAATTCCACTCTTTAGATTCGCTTGATCTCGCAAAGAAAGAAAAAAACGACGACGCAACGTCTGGTATTTCTCTCCTCTCTTGGACGTGTATTTTTGCGGGCTGTAAAAAAAAAAAAAAAAAAAAGAAAAAAAAAGAAAGAAAGGCGCAAAACCGGCGGAAAAAGAGCAGACGATTTTTCCAGGTTGTCGGTTAAAAGGTGGCGCGATCACAGGGACGATTATTGAGCATTGTTGGGTCCAGGTTGCGATAGAACGAGCGAGTGGGTAATGCTGTACTGTTTGCGCCGGCCCTGCGGGGTCTCTGACCGCCCGTCCGCGCCTCTCAACTCGACTTGCTTGTCCATGCTCTGTGCGGCCTACCTACGGCTTATGGCTAAAGTCACGTCTCCCTTTCCGTCTCTCCTGCGAGACTCACTTGGACGAATTTCACGAAAGCCACTCTTCTTCTCTCGCGACAAAGGGGAAACGAGGAGCCCGCCCGGGTTTTCCCTCTTTTCTGATTTCCTTCCTCGTGGATCACGTCCTCTTCTACGTTTGCTATTAGCTGACACAGCTTCTGTGCGTTCCGTGCTGAACTGGCCTCTTCTGCGATCGGTTCGTAAATTTCCTTTCGACCAGTGCGCATTTTTTGTCTTTCATAGAGGGAGAACGTGCTTCTCAGCGTTTTTAAATCACGCTCAGGATGTCGCGCGTATACCACAACCGGACAGACGTTTCGTGGTTCCTGAAATAAAGCAAGCGGTATAGAGTTGTCTCGTTCTTTGCGAGCACGCTCGCCAGGCGTTTTGTTTTTTGTTTTTTTTTTTTTGAAAATCGCGCCGCGCGTTAACGAGGCTCCGATTATCGAATCGCCAGCACGATTTTAGAAAGCACGAAGAGACAGCCGTGTTCGTCGTTTGTTCGCACGGTATACCGGATTTCTTTGGTAACGAAGGATATATATTAGTAGCGACGGTAAGAATCGTCGAGGATTAATAGTCCACAATGGTTTTTTGCTCTTACGTAACGAACGTTACACCTCCTTTCGCTACATGCTTTCTAGACACACCATTACATGATTTTTCGACGAGACAAGAATCGACGAAAGGCATCGTTCTTGCGCGAAATTCCATGAATCTTGATAAGATACGGCTAAACGAGAGGAGACCATTATGCCTTGTTCCAAGACAACGCCAAAAGCGAAACCGTTTGCGGATTACGTAACGGATTCGTTCTGCCGAATTCTTCGGTCTCTCTTTGTCGTAGATACCGATCTCTCGCCATTAAAAATCGAATAAATCTCGTTTTATTTTCTTCGCTTTACGACGTACGCTTCCCAATCGTTTTTTATTTTTCTTTGTTTTCTATTCGTTATCCTTTCCTCCGTATATTTTCTTTTCCGTTCGACTCGCAGACACCTCGTATACTACCTACTCGTATACCAACGCTCAACGACTCGAGCTTGTCTTTCACGCGTTGCGTACCGCGATTTTCCTCTACCTTCTACACACTTCGTAAACAATTCCCGTATCCGGTACACGCGCACACGATCATTGATTATCGGAACTTGGCCGACTATATTGCGGACCATTCTACTTGCTCGATAACTCGCGTCACCTACTACTGTCCGATCTGTACCTATAGCATCGTTTTAACGTAGGCGTAGCACGTGGGTGCGTATTTTTTGTCACCGATACTGGACGATTAAACGACAATGAGACCGAAAAAGAACCCCGTACGTAATTAGGCCATTGTCCGGTGGAAAAAGAATATTCGTTGTCGACGAGACGAGGAGGGGTTGTCTGGTTTTAATCTTCGAAGTTCATCTGGTTGCACGGTAATATTTACGGTATCCGTAGATAGCAAACACAGAAAGGCGCGAAGGAACAAACGTTGAAGCGTACCTTCGTTAAACAGGGATATAGGGTAGCAGCGTCAACGACGTGCATGAATTTTTGATGCTGGCATAAGCGTAGCACGTTGCAAGAATTTCAACCAACGCTCGGCGTCATCGCGTATGAATTTTTAACGCAACCGCGATCGCTCGCTCGCTCGCTCGCTCGCTCGTTCGCTCGTTCGCTCGTTCGCTCGTTCGCTCGTTCGCTCGTTCGCTCGTTCGCTCGTTCGTTAAGGACAGATGTATCGCTTCTTCGGTAACAGGAAAAACTCGAACGTGAAACGAAACAGGCCGGACGAATCGGCAAAATCGCCAGGATGTGACGACTCGATTCGCCAACGGTTTCCTTTGACAAGGCACAGAGGCTGAAGATTTTACGAACACCCGGTATTTTGCGGTGTAACGCGCGTACATGCACCACGGTGCAGCCTGTGTACATGAAGAAACGCACACAAGCACGATGCCAGTGAACCGAGCATTATAGTGCCCTGCAAGAAACGTCGGCCTGGTGCATTGACCGCGGTTGACCACACGTCATCGAATGAGTGACGTCACAGGGTTTGCAGCATGAAAGCTACGTCACGGTTGGTTGCATCCTCGAAGATGCATCCACGAAAATATTTCCTTTTTCTCCGTTTACAACTGCTCGCGAAGAATCCAATCGCATTCAGCGCCGGCTAATACCTGCCGCGTTTCTCGCGACCAAACTTTTTCCGCCTTGACGCACGAGTCGTGTGCCGTCGAGACAACTTTGACGTTTTATCGCGTCTCCTCGTCGAACGTTCGCCGCTGTCAAATTTGATATTACGAAAGAATCGAAGAAAATATCGTCCATACAGGATGCATAATCGATGGCAATGGAGCCGGCCAATACTTCGGTATTCCTTCGTTATCGCGCGTTAAACCGAGTACAGGGCGGTTTATCTCAAACAGAAACGGTCGAAACGGATGACTTATTGCGCTGGCGGCTGGCTAAATAATTTTTTTCCAGCACGTGTAACTTCCAATTCATCACGGTCGACCGCGGGCTATACGGTGCGCGCATGAATAGTTAACGAACAGGCGTAGGAGGACCAAGATTTTCCTCCGACGACGACTATGCGCACGATGTACCTGCGTGTATAATAGCTCGCTTATACATAGAGCCATGGCTATAGCTTTCTGAAGTATATGTAAGTGCGGGCGAGTTCGTTCCCTCGAACGAGTAAATCAAGTCGCTGGTCCGCGAAGCGGTTGAATGCCGCGAGCTCGTAAGACTGGCCAAGAATGGTTCGATATTTTTGCCAGCCCCTTGATCCATTCTTGCCGCGCATCCGCGCTATTCATACCGATATTACTGGTAGCGTTCCCTTCGAACGAGAATCGTTCGTTCGCCTCACTCTCTCTCTCTCTCTCTCCCTCTCTGCGTCGTTCTCTTTTGACGAACACCTTGAGAGAATTCGTAATTCAAACTCCGCCTGTATTTTCTAATCGCAAAATCAACAAATAAGCCTCGCGTTTTATCCGGACGATAGAAAACTTTCTAAAAAGATAAACGATTTTCCATCGAAAATGTTCGAATTATCTCGATACGCGATATCGTAAATATTTATCGAAGCAGGCATTCCGATCTTTCCCGATAGAACGCTCGGGCTTATTTTATTAGCCGTTTAATGAAGAAACGTCAACTTTTTATCGTACGTTTGTCTCCTTTCTTTTCTTTCCCTTTTTCTGTATTCGTTGAACCTGTGAGTGTCACGAGCTTGCAACGTTTGGCTCGAACGATCGAATCGATACGGGGGACCATTTAAGTGACTGCATCGACCAACGTGCAAGGAGGCAGCGGAGCTACGAGAAAGTATCTGGCAACTTTCTCCGGTGGGTTTAGTTTGCACCACGGGTCACCAGGCACGGACATTAAGAGCGAACGAACGCGAACCACTCTCGTCCGCGAGCGTATTTCCGAGAGAGTCTAGCGTATTTGTACGATACAAGTTCTTTCGCAGCGACCGCTGGAAAAATTCTCTCTGTTGCGAATTAATCGTAAGAAGGATTTTGCTAGAGAAGAAAGTATCGTACAAAGCGGACGCGAATTGGCCAGAGTTGCCTCGGAACAAAGCACAATGACACGCGTGAATTCCAAGGGCCATACAGTTACAAGCCATTGAGCAGGTAGATCGAGTGCCAAGAACAAGATTTTGAAAGTCTTGCCGCGCCGGTACGATTAAACTTGGATAATGGCTTCCGAATGCCAAACGACGCGAGGCGTTCATCATCTTCCGCTAGCGAAACGGCAATTTGTTGAAACTGAGTCGATTTTGCTCGCCAATCCACTTCGTCGAGCACGCTTAACGCGCTTTCTTTTTCTTATTAATTAATTTAATTTTCATTTTCATATGGGGAAGTCGTTGAACGAAAGTTACCTCTAAGCGAAACATCTTTAAACGATGACGAAAGATGGCTCCAATTTCGTCAGAATTTCCTTCCGCCACTGAACGATAACGTAATACCGTAGGATTTTAAATTGTCTCCTAATCGTAATCGATCGCCTGTGGAACGATGGTCGCGAGAATCGATCGATCCCTCTGGGATCGCGTATTTGCACGTCCACGAAAGATCGTTACGTAGAAAGTTGAGTAACGCGTTTCGTGTACGAAAGTTCCTTCTCGTCGTTCTCATTATCAGGTGCGTTGTGGCTCGAGCCGGTATTAGGCAATCGGCACAGAGACCAACGTTAACATTGGCCCAAATATTGGCCAGTGGCCCCGTACGTACGGTTCACCGTGTGCGGTATTCGGCGATCGGAGCGGTAGTCAGCCTCCTTCCCCGACTTTATATCTACCGGCTAACCATCAAAACGATGTCGTTGACTGACACTGGCCCACTAATCGTACGTTAACACCGATCTTGGACCGAGTGGGTTGTACGAACCGATCGAGGAGAACTGCGTTCGCCAGTCTGTTTTCGGGAAGGTAAAAAGTAAGAGTATTCCGCCGCTACGGTTAACTCGACTAATTTCATCCGTTCGTGATAGATTTTACTCGCGATTTTGGTATTCTTTGCCGATGAAACGGTGGCTCTCGTAGAGATACGGAAACGTCGTAGGAGAACGTCATAGTTCTTCGACCGTTTCAACTTTCTCCTGAACGCTGCGCGAAGCCAGTGATTTAACGTTGACTCGCTGAAATTTCGGAACTATTCGCGAATTACGCTGGAAAATGGCGATTAACGGGTATAAGTATTCCGAGCGACGGATCGATCCGATCCTGTATCACGATCGCTGTTCGATCGTTAGAATCTTTGTCAGTCGGCCAGGTGAAAAGCGAGAGTGATCGGGAGCGGCGGTACGCCGATGTTTTACGCAAACGCGTGCGGTCTGGCTGTCTTCGGGAAGCCGTACGCGAACCTCTGGCGTCAGAAACGAGGGAGAGAGGATTTTTTTTTTTTTTTGTTTTAACCTCGTTAAATTGACTACGTTCTCGCAAGCACTTATATCTGCTTCGCTAATGGGGCAACGTCCCACGCGTGAGAGCGCGGCAGAGAGAAGCGAGAGAAAGAGGAACGGAAGTGGGGATACGCAGAGTCTTTGAGGTGCATTTATTTATATATTAGTAGAATCCATTGCTTCTTTTCCGATGCACGGATGTCTCCGGTAGCGGACGTGGCAAGTTTCATGCGAGTTCTGCATCCCGTCAGAACGATCGCGCAAGGACGGCGACACAAGGAGGCGGTACCCGCAGAGGTTACCGAATTTATGACTTGGAAGCCGTGCACGCACAGCCAGAGAGAGAGAGAGAGAGCGAGAGAGAGAGAGAGAGAGAGAGAATGAACGCGTGAGAGGCCAGTGAAAGTTTATGAAGTCTAGTACGGAACATACACCGATGACGAGTCGGCGCGAACGTGTGGCATGTATGCGCGCGGCTTAGTCGTGCGATGCTTTAATGCGTGTGCAAACCGCGCTATCAGAACGCGTGCGATTCTTTATGCGTCAGCTTTGAATGTCACGGAGTTAGGAGCAACCAGAACGAAGCGATCAAACGCTCTTTTATTTCCTTTGTGCACACATGGATACGCGTGCAGTCAGACACAGAAATTTACCATCGACCAGTCGCCAAGCTTTTTCTTCGCGAAGGATGTATGCACATTGGCCTGTGTGTACAGGGAATAGAAGCGTGAAGGATACTTTTAATTATACTCTTCATTCGTATTAACGTCGCTATGCAACGACCATGCTTATGCGATAGCGATTCGTCACGTTGAATAGAATTGTTAGCGCTTCGAAAATAGTCGAGAGGAGAAGAAGGTTTCGGTCGCGGAATGACGGCTTAATCTTTCAGTTCCTACTCAGGGTCGCCCGTTCCCGGTGAAGACGATTACAAGCAAGACTCCTCTATCTCTTTTTCTTCAAAGAACTTTTTCTCCCCTCTGTCGCTGTCTCGTTTTTTTTTCTCTTTCTCCCGTTCGACTGGCAAGTTCGGGTGCCTCGACACGAGGAACCAACGTGGGCCCAAAAGGCCCCCGAATATTTATGTCACGGCAAAGTCGAGGAGAGCCGAGACCTTGACTGTGTGCCGCAGGCGGCCTTTTCGCTACGTTTAAATGTTAGAAATTTTTGCTTCAGATTCATGAATCAACGCGAAGGTCGATCGCCACTTCCTAAATCGGATTCTGCCTTTTTCGATATTTTCCATCATCGGCTACTCGACTGATATTCTCGAATCTTCTCTTCGTATCTTTGATAATTACGTTATTTAACCGAGCGATTCTACGAAAGATACGTCACGCGAATAGAAACGCGAGCCAATTAAAAGGTTCGTTATATTCTATTTTTCTCTTTTTTTTTTTTTTTTTTTTTTTTTTTTTTTTTATTAAACGACCGGGAAAGATATTTCTTACGAGAGACGCGGTGACTCAGCCCGGAAGCGTCGAACGTCTTCGTCCTCGGCGGGAAACCGCGGAAAACGCGCGAAAGTCGCGTCGAGGACGGTTGCGCGGTATGGTAGCCGGTTAGAAGAAAAGACTTGCACTTTCGTTAG
Organism: Bombus confusus; assembly: GCA_014737475.1. Lineage (NCBI taxonomy): Eukaryota > Metazoa > Arthropoda > Insecta > Hymenoptera > Apidae > Bombus > Bombus confusus. The sequence continues at coordinate 387,976 of JACXIV010000048.1, forward strand.
AAAGTCTCGGGAATCGACTCCGCCATCCGTGGCAGCCATCGAGAGAACCTAACCGGTGAACGTGGATTAACGCTGCCTGTCTGACCAAACTCGGAGTCCCACTACTCAGTTTACCCTTAGCCCTACATACGCTGGATCCCGCGTTTGCCTGTTCCTTTTCCCTACGACACGGCGTGCGTCGTACGTGCAAACGTTACCTCTCGGAAAAAACGAACGCGATGATCTTTCTATTCTATACAAGGAGATAAGGAATACGATGGAACAGATTCACCGCGCTCACCTTCCGATGTTAATTACAGCAATTTGCAATAACTTACGATAACCGTACTTGAGCGATCGACGCTTTCGTATCGTATCGGCTCGTACGATCATTAATAGCCACTTAATCTGGCATTCGCTCTGGCTCACCGTGTCGTACAGAGATAACAAGACGATCAGCCTGTGGATAGCATTTCCGTCAGATATAAATTCGCCGGCGAAGAAGAGGAATATTTATTCCGCTTTTGCGTGCGAATCGCGCTTCGGAGGAGCTGTCGAACGAAAGCTACGGTTCGTTTCTGTGTACCGTGCGAGGAGTTTCGAGGAGTCTGTCCGCTGTACGAATAAGCAAACGCGCGATTTGCCAGCTCGTATGATTTTCAAGCGGATTTCGATAATACGAACGCCGCGACGTGCGTTTCGTTTTGTTCGTCGTAATAACAAGGCGTGTAAATAGTCATTTGAATGCCAACGCGTTCTGCACACGGTCGAAGAGAAACGGACGTCGCTGGAGGAGGACATTGTGTGCCTTGTTGCATTCAGTCGCACGGTGGTTACATTCTTGTACACCCTCGCGTCCATGAAGACATATATTCCGTTGTACATACGCGCGATAGACACACATATAGGCGCTAGAGTGTCTCTTGAATATAGAACAAATTACACATGGAATGTATATTCTGTCTCGGCTACGGCTCGCTCTAAACTTCTCACGTGTACACGCGCGAATCTATGTGTACACTTATATTCGTAGCACGGAGGTGATATCGCGTTTGGAGTCGACCGTGTCGCGCCAAGCCTCGACGGGACTCGCCGTGGCTATTCTTAATTCAAATTCGATGCCTTTATTCGCGTTTTAAAAGATCCTACGGCGCAACAGGCACGAAACAGCATACGTAGGAATAAAAACAAGAAAGACATCGCGATTCCACTTTCTCGTTAGCTCGCGCTCGGGATTCCGGTTATAAAATAGTCCCGCGAAATGCTTCCGTGCGACAGCGATACACGGACGATACACGAGATCGTCGAGGCGCTCTAGAGAGGCTAGAAACGTGTGCGCGCTGGCGAGCCCGCACACGCGAGAAACGGAGCGACAACGGTCGCTTCGCCGATGTGTGCTGTTCGCAGCGTGTGTATACACGCGCGTGTATGCGCCTGCTGGGTTTGCGAGAGTGTGCGACTCGGTGGCCGTGGCTATGGCCTTACGAACCCCCACCAGCCAGCCGCTCCGAATCCACACGGCGTGTGTACCCCCCGTACTCTATGTACATAGATCGCTAGAGTCGGACAAAGACGCAAGATCGATGAAGCGAGAGCGAGACGGACGAAGGGGGCGAGAGCCGGACAGAGAGAGAGGCAGAGTACCGTTGGTACGAAAGAGAAGGAAGAAGCGCGAGCTAGGAGTGGAATGGCAGAGGGGAATGGCGAGGGGGAGGAGGGGGAGGGGGAGGGAGAGTGTCGCGAGCGTGTCTAACCTAGGATAGTGGCGTTTAGTGGCGGCTAGGCTAGGCAAACCGAGGCTCGCCGCTCGCGCGTTACGTTCAGTGCTCCTTCGCGCTTCGGCCAAAGACTCGCACGCCTCGTGTCACGCAACCCGTCGTCGTCTTCTTCTTCTTCTTCTTTCCCCTTCGCTACGAACCCCTGCGGGTGCAGGAGAAAGGATTTCGAGAGAGCCGCCGAAGTCGAAGAGGAAAAAAGACCACCGTGAAACGCGAAGCATCGCGAGCGTATAATCGTATCGCCACCATTAAGCGGCACACGAGCTTCCTGAATTTCCCGCGGCCGACGGTGTACCACGGCTGCGCGTCACTCTGCGCCGACCGGACGATTTTCACTCGAATCATTGCGCGCGGCATCGTCCTCGTATTTCACGTTACGAGATCGCTTGTTTTCGTTGGATCGTCCAGAGCTATGGCCGCCTCTTCGTCGATCGCTCGTCGAACAACAGTTACCGATTGTGCGTGCGTGTAGAACCGCCATTGTCGCATCGAAGACCAAACTTTTTTTTTTTCACGCGATAACTGTATCGATGCGTGGTTGTGCGCGCTTTTCTACCGGAATACCGTAAATCGTGCGCCACTCGGGTTCCTCGTGTTTCAGAACGTTTTATTTCGTCTGTTTTTTTCTTTCGTGCGCGTCAGGCACGCGCACGAAAAGTTTGTTTACGTTGTCTGTGGACCCGCAAGAAGTGGAGTACGACCAAGTGGAAAGCGGGAAAAACTGACTGTCTTACGAATACGAGACTGTCGTTCGTAGAGTGTGTGCGAAAGTAACCGGTGTGCGTCCAGAGTACGTGCAGTCTGTATCGTCCGCATTTTCCTTCCACGTTGGGCATCGTAAGTCGTTTTACGAAGGTAAGAGAAATTAACATCGATCCACTAAAACAATTAGTATACCGTGTATATCGTGCCGTATATAAAGAGATGGAAGAACGAACGAAAGGGCATGCTCGTTTCCGTGATTGGTGACAGTTAGAGGTGGCGGTAAAGTCGAACGCGTTTGAATGCCACCTACACGAGTTCGTCTGACAAACGCGAAGTGCGAGACGCGAAGCAATAATAACGATTTAACGAAAGCGTCGCGATCGAACGTGTTTGTCGGGATTACCTAACAGAATCTTTTCTCCGAGTAGAAGCGAATCTCGCGGACCCGACGACGGTGGTGGTGGTGGTGGTGGTGGTGGTGGTGGTGACGACTCGCTCGGCCGGGGTGAAAACGAGCAACCGGACGGTAATCGCATACGATCAAGGAAGTGATCACGCATTATAGTTCGGTGTACCACGAGATATCGGTTTACGTAAAAACGATTAAATTCTATGGTGTACGCTCGGTTTTCTGCGTCGCTTTATGAACGCAATTGTAAATAGCGTTTTACGAATCGATACGCCTCTCTTTTCAATCCGGCTCCCTTCCTCCCTCTGTCTCGCATAGACCGTGCCGTAGCTCGCGTTACTATTGTATCGATTATATAAAATTATCGTAACCGTCTCTGACGATTCGAGCGAAGATAGCGCAGGCAGGGAATGACTCGTTGTATGCACGCGTCGATCCTTATCTTTGCGAAACGTACACGTATCGCAGGTACGATCGAACAGGAGAAGCCTGAAGTTGTTCGCATCTATCGTCGATTCGAGGGAAACACGTCTGAATTTCAGCGAATCGATCGGAGGATGGTTCGGTCGGAATCGATTCCGAAGGAGACTGATAAAACGCGATTTTTACTCGTCGATGATCGAACGGAACTGGTCGGTTGGCTTTTCGTAATTTCATACCGCCGTATACGTTGTGTCGAACCATGTAAACAGACGTAACGCCGAACACGTAGATCGCGTATGCACTTGTGCACGTACTCACGTGCGCAGAAATAAGACGCAACTATATTTCTCGCAAGTATTTTCAGCCCGGGCCAACCTTCGGCCCTCGCGACCGTCCATCTCCGTCTTCCTTTTCTTTCGTCTCTGTTCGCCTCTGTTTCCCGATCCCTCCTCCCGCCGTTATTCCGTTGGCTTCGACTCAGAAGACTTCGCGACTCTTTAATATAGCTAAGAGATTTATAGTTTGCGCGCGAGTTTCGCGTTCCCTCGATCGTTCTCTAATTCTCTAGCGCGACCGGTTACGCGGCGACCTTCGCTGTTACCCACGGCCGAGGGCCAAAACCGTCTGGTGTGCTTAGTATCGCACCGCGTCGCTATACGTTCGATAAATATTGAGATGCCGACGCGGCATAAGGGCCCCGTAGCCTCGCGCCCCATATAAACCAGCGTCCCTGAAGTTTGGTACCACGTGGAACACTCTGTAACCTCCTGCTCCTCCTCCTTCTCCTCGTCCTCTCGCCTTCCACTCCGCTTCGATTCGCTACGTCTCTTAATCCTCTCTTCCGCGGATAACTTACGATCGAATACTCGTTCCTCCTCCTTTCCGTTTCCCCAGCTCTCTCCATCTCGCGGACCGAATGATCGATGGCGGTTACCAGCCGAAAAGTATCGTCTTCGTCAAGATTCCGAGGAATGGAAATTCCTAGCTGTCTAGGCATCGTTGATCGAATTCGATACGTAGCGAACTGTTCGCTATATCGCTTTATCGCGTCTGTGGAATCGGTAACACAAAGTTCGAAGTTTCCAACGCGAAGTATGCGTCCTGTTCTTTCTTCCGATCGATCGATCCTTATTTCCATAATGTTATGTTTTTGTATGACATCAATTACGCGCGTTCGATAAGATCGCCACGTACGTAACGTCTGGCTTTCAAGAGCAAGGTCTGCGTTTGTGTTTACGTTTTCACGCAACCAGTTCGTTGTGTACGTACACGCATACACGATATCCAAAAATAATGGCTGTGGAAGCGACGCTTGTCGTCAGCGATGCAATAATTTTTTTACCGCCTATGGAAAGCAAACGCAGTCGCCGCAGATCGCCCCCTGATGGCTTCTGCGCGTTGCCCGACTATCATCGCGGCACGCGTTTATTTAACAATATGTGCGCGCGTTCGCGCTCGAAGGGCAAACCGGGATGTCGAAATATAGGTCGAGCGCGCGCTGCTTTCCGCACCTGCGCCTCGACCAAGCAGGAAACCTCGCGAGTACAGCCGTTTCTATGTAGAAGCGAGAAACGCCATCTCCTCTTCCCTCTCGAACCCTAACTCAAGGACAAGGAGATTCGAAGACCCGAAGGTGACACGTTGAAGGTGCCTCGGTAAAAGTAAATGACCTTAGCGAGAGAGACGAAGATGAAGAGAAAAAAGGAGTCCCACGTACGTGCGACCTATCGTCCGTCTAGGTCTACGAACTCGAATTAGGCCAGAGCCTTGACTCTCTCGGGTATATTGGCAAGTTCGAAGAGGGAGCCCCGCCCAGGGGCCCTCTCTTTCCGTCAGCTCCCCTCCTCGTTTTCCGAATATCCGCCCCTGCTTCGTTCATACGTACCAACGACCTTCGAGAGGCTCGCGAACACGCCGTGGCCCGTAGATCGTGGACCTAACCTTTCTCGAGGCAGGGGCCCTCGTGCCCTGGCGTTCGCTTGACGTAACAGCCGAGAACGATCGCCCCGCGTATAGGTAGCCCCAGAAGAGAAGAGAAGAGAAGAGAAGAGAAGAGAAGAGAAGAGAAGAGAAGAGAAGAGAAGAGAAGAGAGAAAGAGAGACCGTGATAAACGCGGTCATGGTCAAGGGTAGGCCGAAAACCTACGAGAAGTAACGTACGAGGAAACGAAAATTCCCCGACGTTTGCTCGCATCGTGCTGAGAGTCGCCGCGTTGATGATCCGCCTCGATACGGCGAAGGTGGGTTAATTGCTCGAAAAGGAGCTGCTACCTCGAAGATCTTTCCCACAATTGCGAACTTGAGTGGGGATCGTGAATCATTCGCTTGTATTATACATATACACGTACAGGTACATATAGGAGTATATATATATATAGCGGTTAATGCAGCTGCATAACAGGCACGATCGTTCCGTCAAAGGACGGACCGATGGAACGATCGGTTTTTCGGTTTCATAAACATTCGGTTTATATATCGTTGCTTCAGGCGTCCAATTAAGAAACGGTCGCTGGCGATGTCTTTGGCTGGCGGGTTGTTTCGTTGCCGCGCAACTGCTATGAAACAGGAATAATGCTGAATCAAATGTTATTGTTACGCCGATTAAACAATTACTCTTCGGCTGGGTTTAGCTCACCTTGAAACCGTTTACCTTCAAAACAGCAGAATGTACGATTAAGTACAAGCCCGTTAAAACCGAGTGGCTTGCATTAACGCGGCTCGCGTTTGTACCGTGTAGGTGTGACTTTTATAACACGTAAAGAAAATAACGTTTCGTCAACGCGATGAAACACAGCATGTGCGACATGTGCGGAAAAACAATCGATGCTTGATAAACTTGACGGCGTACCGATGATAAAGCAAGCTTCCTGCGAAGGATACGCGAAAGTAAATTATCGGCAACCGCGGTTTCCACCAACGTGAAGGTAGAATTTATAAGTCGTTGGACGAGATCGTCCCTTACCAGGTCGGTCGGTCGTAGCTATCGCGACACGTGCAATTCCTTATCTTGCACATTGTATGCAGAAAGAACGGCTTGTTTGCTCGCATCCATTTTGTTTGCCGTACCGTGCCGCGCGATTTTATTTCACACCATTCATTATGCAATCCGCGAACCGAAATTATTTTCGTCCCGAAGAATCTTGCCAAAAGAGTACGGAAAGCAGGCGCGTGTTACGATATATTCTGCCAAGTATAAACCTTTTATTCGTCTCGCCGTAGCGCATCGCAACTTTCACGCGTACGCGTCCATCGGGATTAATGGCGGTTCCCCATTCATGGTCTTCGATCTTCGGGAACTACGCAAACTAAACGGTTATTATCGCCCTGCCAGCGTCCGGGTCAACGTCTAAATAGTCCGCGGAGGTGAAAATAGACGGTTGGGAGGCGTGCATGGAATTCTAGCAGCAGATTCTGCCGCGAAGTGATGTCACTGCTTGACCATCGGTGAGAGATCGTTTAAGTTGGCACTCTCAGCCCTAGCTGCGGCGCTACCGCGACGACTCACGCAGCGCAATAAAAGCGGAAGGCTGCGTGAGCTTGGAAGGCCGCTTGCAGTCGCGCTATCTATCTATACTCTGTTCGATGTAACTTTCCGCGATTCTTTTACTTCCACCGTTCTTCTCTCCCTCTTTGCTTCCTTCCTTCGTTCGTAGTCTATTCACGATCAGGATCGCGTACGACGACGTGACTCGGTCGGGACGTCCAACTGACCGTTTATCGTGTCCTTTTGCTTCTTCCTCTGCCGCCTCTACTACCCCTTTTCTTTCCCTTTCTTCGCGCTCGGCCGCTTCCATCGTTCCGTCGATCGCGAATTAAGAACGTTGATTCAAAATTCGAGCACGCGATACAACGCCAATCGCGATACAATCGATCGAATCGTTCCGGATGATCTTTGAGCGAAACCGGTTTCGCGACACGGGAACGCGTAAAGGCAACGAAGTATCGAATAATGACAAAGACGTATCGGAAGAGTAGCGGAGCTTATATTTATGAATATAACTACGACCAGGATCGTTTTGTCGTTTACGAGTACGCATATTTATTTCCGTTATAAATATGCGCGTTTCGCTTCTTGCCGCGTGTTCATCGTTACCCTTAGTAGCTCGTAATTTCCGTGACTAGTGGTACTGGTGCGCGATCCGCGCTCAACGATATCGCTAATGAAACGCTCGTTATAGCAAGCTAATATTCGTGGCGTAATTAAAGTGGACCGAACGTTGCGTACTCGGTCGTAAACAATCTACGGATCTAATTGTGCATAAAATAGCGAAAGTTTGGTATTAAGTTGCGAACAGTACCGTACCATTGTATTTCAGCCATTTATTAACGATGAAACTCTACGGGAGCTGGAATCTCTTAATAAATCTTCCGTGTCTTCGTTCGACGCGATGTCGCGTGTTGATCTTCGTACTGGCTTTGTTCCGCCGCGCGATAATCGAGTACGGCGAATAATCGAAATCGCTTTTTAACGACACTTGTCGCGTATTTACATAATTGCATGGAAAACGCTGTTTCACGTTGCGGGTGTCGTTAAAGCCCAATGTAAACACGATAATTGCCGCTATTCAGAGAACAGATCATTCTCTTCGCAATGATACCGTAGCTACGTAACGCAGATAAAGTGACGAGTTTTTTCACCGACGCAGCTGTCACATCACGCTTTCACCAAGGAATAAAAATAAATCATTATTCCATCTCGTCCCTGTGATTCAATGATCGCGCAACGCTCGAACGATTGACGTCAACGACCTTCTCCACTGGATTCGTCGAACGTCCGAGCGGATTTCCAAAAGCCCAGGGAAGAAAGGCTCGTTCGAATTCGAAGATTGATCGAAGCACCCAATCGCGTTCCTAGCCCGATTGTTGGCCAGTCAACCGGTGACGGCGTTCCGCGCGTGGAATTGTCAGCCCGTTGTTCGAGCACACGCGTATTATAAAACGTGTCTTTTATAGATCGTCCCCGGCTGATCGAGGTCCATCGAACGCGTCGAAGAGTGTCCGTCGCCTTCGAGGAAGTTGTCCGACTTGCCAATAACCATTAAACTCGCTGCGGGACTCGAACGACGCATACGCGCATGCTTATCGACGATAACCGAACCGAACGCTTTGCTGCTCGTAATTTATCGTGAGAAAGTTGCACGTTAATCGATAATACGTATGACAGAGCACGATCGAGATCCATTTGTCACAAGGTGGTGCTCGCTCCGAGAATTACCATGGCTACAAAAGGTAATTTGCATGGCATATTTCGACTACAGATATATACGACTGTACGACTACCGCGTATACTATGAAAATGAAACGTTTCGTTGGAAAATAAGCGTAAACGCAAATATCTTCTTTACCTGTCGTCGTAAAATGAACGCGTTGTTAACTAGGCGACCTGCATCGGATACCCGCTATTCTTTGCGCCAAGGAAACGATTCGTTGGCATTTGCATATTTGAAAAAGAAGGACGTGAAGTTTGAGATGGTAAGATTATTCGGTGAAACACGAGGTCTGCTTGAACGCGATTCGATGGAATCGATCGAAATACAGATTTTTACGATCGGCTTGCCCTCGAATTGGTTTCTATGTAACGTAGAAATGTCCGAGAGCAGGCAAGCAGCTCCAAAAAAGCACGTCGAATCAAGGAAGGAGAGAAACGATCGGTCGATGGAGAGACAGAGAGAGCTTCGCCTTGCCCGGGGCACAAATCAAGGCCCTTCTTTGCTCTCGAAGGCCCCACATGACTCAACCTTATTATTATTGTTAGTTTTACACCGACACCGTCAACCGTTCTCGTCTCACGTTCACCAACACTCTGACATGTTCATCGGCACACTCAAGCACACTCTCATCCTTCGCATGTATCGCGTACATGTGCATACCGCGTAGAGAATGCGCGTGGCCGATGTATTGGTGCGTACGAGCTTCGACTAGGAAGTGCAAATCACGAGCTAACAGAGTAGTATTCGCGGCAAACTCAACATTCCCACCTCGTCAGGGACGCTGAAGAGGTTATTTTCAACACTTTGCCCGCCGATCGGACACGTGTGCGCCTCCCGCGGGCTTGTGGATGGCTACGAGCCCACGCGGTTCCGAATCAGCGCGGGAAACATCGTAGTCGAAGATCTGGATTCGAATCGATGCGACCATTCGTTGACTTTGACTTGGCTTTCCATTGATCGTGACAGCGATGGCACACGTTCCTACAACACCGCTCTTGGTGTTCTGCTTTCGAAGAATTTGCCGAATCCTCGTCCGTGAAATTTCACGCGTTAGATCTTTTCCGTCATTTACGTCATCCCAACCTACGAAGTTCGTAGATGCTTGTATAACGATTTTCGGTCTAATTTAGCGCAATGGATAAACATTGCAATTTGCAGCGCAGAAGCGAAGTAGCATCTATAGATCGGATTTGGAATTTGATACGCAAGCGTGTGTCGATTTCGAGCCACGGATTGGAAAGCAGCTTCGTCGTGTAGCAGTTTTGCCGGCTACTTTCGACGAATAAATAACTATAAATAAAGAGATAAATTTGGTAAACACGGCGATATAGAGTGGCGAGGAGTAAAGTGGAGAATAAATCACGATGTGAAATTGGACGCAGGAACGTGTCTGTCCCGGAACGACCATGCTTCGCCTTCGATAAAAGGTAGATTGGGAGGCAATCTCGTCGCGTAGTAGAGTCGCGCGTAGATAAAGATCGACGGCTCGTTTAAGAATGAAACTCGCTGCTGGTTCATAGAACGCTGTAATCTCCTATTCCCCCGCTCATTATCGTTTAAATTCGAGGACAGAGCGCGATCTGGAATTTTCCGCGAGGTCTCCCGTTTCGTTTCGTTTTGCCACGCGACCTCGCTTTGTTTATAGACTGCAAATCGTTTTGCAATATCAGTTAAAACGCTCGAGTATCGACATCGTTGTTTTTTCAGTAAATATTTTGGAAACGATGATCGTCGACGCGAACCGACGCGTTGCGAAATCTCCGAGTAACTCGATCGAAATAAAATTAATCCGCGACGATTCCGCGCGTTTCAAACTGCGCGCCAACGCGTTAAATTCCTTCGATTCCGAAAGTTTCACGCTCGAATTAAATCAACGAATGTTCCCCGATATCGAATATGTTACGTCGCATACAGAACGCGGTGACTAACGGTGAATCTTGATCGAGTTTCTCCTTTATACGAAATATTCCGGATGAATTTATCGAACGAATGGCCGGATCGATTAGCTGAATCGTAGAACAGTGGTAGTGTAAAACCCGATACCTGCACGGTATCGATGTGTGTCTGTTTTTCTTCCAGTCTTCTATCACGTTCGCGCATTCATAAAACCATCGGCCCTCGTGGACCGGCCTCGAGAGTTTCTACGATCGTCATTACGCCTCCAAGGCGGTCGCTCGTCGGCCCTGGACCGTTGTATACCTCTATAGTCTATCGTCTAGCGCGAACGAGCGAGACAGATTGATACAGGCGAGAGATAAACTATTCTCTCTAGGCGAGCGTGTAGCGTGTGCACACATATACGAAACTGTAGTCAAGTACGTCCAATTATCGCTCGTAGACAATGAGTTCCAAGGTTTTGCGTCCACGAATCTCGATGACCGTTCGCGCATTTTTCTGCTACGTATCTCGCTGCTGCTAACCGATGCAATTTCTGACGAGCAAGCGTCGCACGAACATCTTTACGCGGCTTTAATCTCCGCGATAGCAGGTCCAAATCAGAACGCTATGTGCGCGTGGCGTGCGCATATCGAAGTACTATTAAGTCGGAATACGAATCGTAGAGGTTTCGAGTTCGCAGCAAACGTGATGAACGTTCGAGATTCGAGCGAATTGAAACGGCTGCCGCCTGCGTGTAGCCCAGCAAGGATCAGCGACGATCCATAGGACGTTTTGCGTTACTTTGGACAAAATTGTCCCATTCTGCGATTACCGGTCGTAGCGACGATTCCGTAAACATATCGGTCGCTCTCGGTGGTTCTAGCGCGCCTAGTTCGTCCGACGCCGCCAAGATTCCCGCGCTTCTCCAGGGCCCCGGCTAAGGTTATGGCTTGCTCTAGGAGTGCATTAACCCCCGTCGGCTCGAGAGCACACCGTAGAAGAAGTGCACAAGTGGCGCGAAGGGGAACGGAGAAGAGAGAACCGACTCTGCTCTCTCTCTCTCTCTCTCTCTCTCTCTCTCTCTTTCTCGCGGCTCGGCTCGGTGCTTCTCGCTTCTGGTTCCGCCGTCAGGCCTCGGTCTCTCCTCTGTCGTGCTTACAGCAGCGAAGCTAGGAGTCGTGCTCGCCTTGCCGAGTGCGACGCAAGCAAGCGCTTTTGCGAAGTCAGGGGCGGTCTAGGAAGGGCCAAGAGAGGAGGTGGTGGCGACGGAGCAGGGAGGCAACGGGAGGCAACGGGAGGCAACGGGAGGCAACGGGAGGCAGAAGGAAGGTGGTGGTCAGACGCGCGCGAGGGACCAGCGTCCTCGCGGCGGCGGTGGCGGCGGTGGTGGCGATGGTTTGCAGAGGGGCAGAGTGGAGGGCGGCCAGCGGTGACGCCGGCCAGACTTTCTCCGGAGAGCGAAAGTGAGAGGGCCTGCCGGGATTGCGCGCCCCCCCGGTAGATCTAGGGGACAAGGGGGGACAGGGTTCTTGCTTTCACCGTGGCCCAAGCGACGCTGTTGCGCTTTTCTGCCACGTAGAAACCACGTAGAAGGAGGCGCGCGTTATCGTCTGGCCGTTCCGAAAGAAGACGAAAAATGTCCGTTACTCTCGATTCGGAGTAGACGTTGAACACGGAGAAAAGAAAATTTGCGCGGGAGCATGCTAACGTCTGACGGATGGATGCCAATGGTTTTGGCAGTGACTTTCGTCGCTCGGAAAACGGATCCAATGGCGGCGCGATTCGTACGAGATCTAGCGATTAAATCGAAGAATTTACGGTTGATCGAATGGAGATATTGGAAGCGGGATAAGAAACAGTCGTGTCGTGTATAGACCGTCTAATTCACCGAAACTTTCTTATTTCTCAGGACGCGCAATTCGCGAGCACGCGAGAAACGAAGAGAAAGAGCCGGTTACCGTGCAACGAGCACCGCCTTAGAGAAAAAGCGACCGCGGCGGCGAGTTACAGCAACGACACCGTGCAGCCGAACAATTACGAATTTACTTTCTTCTCGTACAATTTCCTCGTCGATGGTCACGCTGCGGATTAGCCGCAGATTAGCGAGACCCGTCGTCGATGTTTCCACCGATCGTGCTCTTTCTCCCCGCCTCTGCGTTCTCTGCCGCTGCTTCTCGCCTCTCTTTCGCTTCTCCCTATCTCTGTTTCTTATCGAACAGCTCGTCACCCTCGTTCCTTTCGAGCGAACGCGATCCCGAGGACCGGCCAGAACTCTCAATTAACTTCTGCTTCTCGAAACAACGATCAATCTGCTCGCGGAATTCGAATTCTCGAAGCTCGTCGTACATTGGAAACTCGGACTTGGGGATCGTCGTTAGGAATTAATAGAAGAAAGCGAAACGTGGAAAATTTTAATCGTAGAAAAGTACTGCGTCGCGCAGCTCGTTACTCGTCCGGCGATACGATGCGTCGCAACGTGGAATCGTGTGACGTCACCAAGTGTCCGTTTCTCGGTGGTAGGACGTATTCACCGACTCAATTGATTTTGACGATTATAGCGACCTGTTCTCCCCTCAGCAGCATTTGCGGCACGTGTCTCTCCAAGGTCTCCTGCTTTCCTTCGATCTTCTTCACCACTACTTTGGGCGCGGTGTCTTCTTTCGTCTTCACGCCGCTCGGAGCACCTAATGGATCGAGAACGCGAAACCATTTAAAAGTTAATACTCGGAAAATTTATCGAGGGTCTTGCGAAAGCGGTTCGTCGTGCCCAACACCTTGCCGCTTTCGATTCTTGAAAACGTATCATCGAAACACGCCGTTCGATGTAATTTATATTCGAAAGAAAACTTTTTTCTTTTTTTTTTTTTATTGCAACGTTCCGATCGTGGAAACGAGAGCAGAAAACTATACAGGGAATCGGAGCGGGATAGGGAGAAAACAGCGGAGGTTGACGTCACGGAGAAACCGCGGACGAAGAGAATGTCGATGGGTCACGAGGTAAGACTCGAAAGGTTGTTTATGTGCTGGCACGTGTCCGCCAAGCTCGAGGGGAAGCAGAAGGGCGTAGGGCGATACGGTTAGGAGAGAGCAGGCAAGCGCGAGGAGTCGCTGGGACACGTGTACTCGGCAGACATCGATCCTGGAAGTTGCTCTTCAAGGTCGCTCGGCTTGCCACCCTCGCCGCTTCGTATCAACGACCTCTCGACCCCTCAGGATATCCTAAAGTACGCCAGTAGGCCAACTAACCCTGAACCGAACTCTCGGTGTTGCCGCGATTACCGTTCTCGCAGGGATAATCTTTTACATTCGAAACAACAACACACAGTCGTCCTATATTTCCTCTTTCTTCTCTCTCGTTTTTCTATTTTTCCTCGCTCTCTCTCTCTCTCTCTCTCTCTCTCTCCGTCTCGTTCTCCAGCGAGCATTAATTAATCATCCCTCCGCGGCGCCCGCCCTCCTGTCCTCCCATACCATAGAAATCGTCCGATCATTTCGTTGATTTACGAGCACATCGAAACAACTATCGAGATCGTTATCACGCCGGAAAAGCAAAAACGACGATATCGAGTCGAGGAAACTCCTGTTCTCAAGATTTTCGTCTTGCACGAGTTTCGCGATAGGAATTTAGGTTACGGGCTAACGGCCGAATGCGAATGAGAAATGCGAACCAACAACAGAGGATAATCCGTTGCCGGAACAACGCAGCACGACCAGTTCACCGGAAATCTTTGGATAAGCGGTGGAGAAGGCGAGTAAGGCGAAGGTCTCGATAAGAGAGGTTCGAGGGAAGTTGCAATTGCGGACGCACGTGCGGCGTACCCACGTGAATGAATGAAAACGTGTGCCGAAGGTTGTAGGGTTGTAGCGGAATGAGGAAAGGAGGAAGATGGAACGGAAGGAAAGAGGTGCGAGCAAGAGGAAAACGGGAGTAGTAGGAAGAGAGGAACGGTGAGAGAGGAAAAAGGAGGGAGCGAAGCAAAGAGGAAAAGAGCGAGAGCAAGAGAGAGAGAGAGAGAGAGAGAGAGAGAGCTCTTGCGTTCGATGAAGAGAAGAAGGAAGGAGCGCGTGTGCGCGCGAGAGAGAGGAAAAAAGGGAAACGGACGACGCGAAGCACATGGGCCTTGTATCGAACGTAGCAACCACTATGTAGTCAAGGTCGGTCTTTGCCCCTTAGCGTGAAGGGGCGTCCTAAGGATGTATCCCTGGCGATACAACGACCCTTCGTTACCTCCGCTTCTCTCTTTCCATGTAAATAAAGGTGGCTAACGATAAGCAACGGCCAGCCGGAAATCGTTGATTAATTTTATCGATTCTCGCGTCACTCGTACGTGTACTATTATCGAGAGGAGTGGCTAATTATTGAAAATAGGTCATCGAACCGAACCGAGGGGTTGACTATTCTTGTCGTTATTGGACAGAGTTTCATTCATACGGAACATCGGTGTTAAAATATTCAAACGCGCAATTATAGCTGATCTTGCGATAGATTTCGACGAGCGGAGGAGAATCAGAGGCGCGCGGATGGAAGCTACGAAAAGTGCTACCGTGTGCTATTCGTACATCGATTAACCGTGTAAATAGGAAGAGGCGCGCGAACGTTCCATTGACACGGACAGTAGTAGGAGTCATTCATGGTCAGACGAGTGTAGGAAGGACTAAATTGGATTCTCGTTGGGCTGGAAGAATACACGCGAACGTTGCTACGCCTATTGATACGACGTATTAAAATTCTGGACGCACGCGGCGCAACGCGTCCATTATGTATAATTTAAAAATTTGCATGCCAATTTGTACATATTGTGGGATGGAAATATTTCGAGGCCGATTAATAGATACCGAATATGTTTTTGCGAAAGGCAAACGTTATGCTGTTAAAAATAATGTAACCCTGAACAGATGACGAATTACTTCGTGTGTCACGGTATCGGTCGCGTCAAGTATCAAGATATATTAACGCACCGTAGAAACTTAAATTGCTCGTTAAAAGAAAACTCGAATCACGTACCAACAAACGTACCAACAGTTTCGTAGCGATGGAAAATCATTCTGGTTTCTTTCTTTATTAAGTCGAACGCGATTCCATGGAAATGTAAAAAGGACAGGAGAAGGCCGATAGCTTTTAGCAGTGGCTATTCCACTTTTCATCGAACCCACCGCACATTGTTGTTTAGAATTCCCCGGCAAGGCTATAGCCTTGAGCGACTGTCAGAGGTTGAATTTTTCCAGGGCCGTATCGCGCCTCGCGTACCGCCTGTCGCGCTCGAATCACGGCAAGACGAGCCACGTTACAAATGTCGGAGGTTACAGCTTTCAACCGCTTTTTATAGACCGTATTAGCATCCCAATGATTTCTGATTCATCGCAGGTGCTCCGCGCTATCATCCGAGCGAAATAAACGGAAATGCCATGAAATTGATACGACAACGTTATTTTAATAATCGACTCACTCTGTCCGTCGAATATCAAATTTACGATCGTCTTACATACACGGCTACGTTTTTATAATCGACGCGGCGTTAATTTCGTCGCTCGATCAAAGCGGCCCGATCTAAACGACTTGCAATCGCGGAATCGACGAAACGCGAGAAAGAAGAGAAGTAAAAGCAGAGACCAGAAAATCAAAAAAGAAGAAAAAGAAAGGAAGGAAGAAATTACCAAGAGCAGGTGCTTTCCTCTTGACTTTACGGGTCCAAACCTCGAAGCAGTCCTCGAGCGCGAGGTTCCAGTGCTTGTCGAAGGCAGCCACGTATGCCTCCACGTGTCCCCTTATGCCGCGCGCGTTCCTGGTGTAGACCTTCGGCACAAAGGACGAACGATTATTCCTTTTAAATCGTGGCGAGTCTCGTGTTACCCGTTCGTCGTGGCGGTTCGACCGTTCCAGGTAAAGCCGGCTTCTCGCGAAACAGCCACACGAGAACGAGACGGAATAAGCGAAGGAAAGACGGAGACACCGTCGTTCTCCTCCCTCGAAAATAAGTGCACGAACGTAACGCGCATCTCGATTCGCCTATTCCAGATCGTACGTGTCCGTACTTGCGATGAAGATGAACATCGCGCGCGGCTGCCTCTGCTCGTTCCTTCCTTGATCGATCGTTTCGGCCCGGCAAAAGGCGGCGCGTCATTTTTTGCGCGCACCACACCAAACCACGCATGCATAATTCGTACATGCTCTAATTGTACGCTGCTTTTTTTTCTTTTTTTTTTTTTTTTCTTTTTTGCGTCGCGAAAGAACCGGAGAAAGGAGACCGCATTAACGCGGCAATTACGACAAATTGCCGACAAACGTGTACGTGCTCCGTTCGAATACAATGTTTTAACCTCGATTATCTGTCACTGATTTATTAACTTTCAACCGTGAAGAAGGTCGTATGGGCAATGTGCAGCTTTATTCGACGAGGAAGATTCTTTCTACAAAAGCCCCTCGAAGGTTCTAAAAATCTTCGTCGAAGCGTTGAACTTTGCGCTTCGAGGCATCGTGCACGAACGACGAAAATCGTAGTTTCAGATTGAAAGAAGAAAGTGTACGTGCACGCGCGAACTTTTCCATTTTCCAGGCGATAATTGTATTAATGACAGTACCCGCGAGCCTGTCTACGAGAAAACGAGCGCCGTTCCGTTGTTTGTCGCGCGTAGATATGTCGCGAGGCGAGATAGCGTGATACGCGGAAGTGCAGACCGTGGCAAGGCCCCCTTCAATGCCTTTCGCACTGATATATACCCAGCTTTGTCGCAATGAAAACTAATTGCGTGACTCCGACTCTGACTCGCTCCTCCGTCTCTGTCGGTCTGTCTCTCTCTCTCTCTCTCTCTCTCTCTCTCTCTCTCCTCCCTCTTCGTCCTCTTTACACGCATCGAACGTTCGGTACAATTTTCCTACGAGACGTTTGAACGAATCCAGCCATACTTTTAACTGTTTAATTTCATTTAACCGATTCGTTCCAGCTCGATCGTTTGAGATTTCAGTGTAAATTCCATCGGAATTCTTCGATCCATCTTGATCGTTCTTCGGGCGAAAGAGAAATCTTTTCGGCTCTGTTTTCTTAAATCGATCTGATTCAGATTTTGGACAGAATAGAATCGCGAGGTGTTGGAAAAGTTGGATCGGCGATTCGAAACGCAACCTTACGACACCTTTCTTTCGCTGCTTGTCATTGACTCTGTGTGCACGTGTGCCGTACGTGCGCGAAACGCCATTGAGAAGAGGCACGTCGAGGCAACTGTAAGCTAGAATCGATTCTACGAGTCCTCAAGATTCCTTCGAGGCATATGCTTGCTGGACCAGCGGGACAACATCCGTCGATTAATCGCGAAGGATAACGGCGTTGTCATCTGGTTCGTAGATCTGCTCGATCGTCGGGTCCAAGGTTCGATCTAGTCTTGTCACCTCGATCGAATACGTGAAATTTCTTGTGCATTCAGCCGGTCCAGATATATCGAGTATCGTTCGGCTGGAACCCGGAGGTTCGGTGAGAGATTTCGATCGGACCGGAAAATTTAGAGCTTCGAGAGCGCCTCTTAAGCCGGGCTCCAGGCAAAGTCGGACGAATCGCTCGGATTTATTTCCGTTTCTTTCGGTCGTAATAACTTGAGAAATCGCACGAACGAAATTCCACGAGAATAACAGCGACGAACCATGTGGATAACGTGAGAGTGGATAGCGAACGCAACGACAGGGGACAACGAGGAACGCGTACGAAGTAATGGAAATCGCGCAACGACGATTGTCCTCGCGCGAATCGTATTCGTTAACCGTCTCTTTCCTTTTTCTCCATTCGCGATCTTCGTTACGTAACGCAACGGTGCATTATACAAGCTATTACGTTGGAATGTATGAAAATAACGCGAGATGCGACTGGTTGGAAGGAAAAAGGCAATCGCTTTCTTCGGCAATTTGAGAAGCAGCCGAAGGCCGAGTAATCGATCGACGGAGATAGAAATCTTCTTTCCGGATGCAGGCACATCCGAAGGTTGGAGATTAGGATCTGTTCCCAAGGACGGCGGTTTCAAGAAACGCGCACGGTGCGTGCCGATGCATTTAGAGACTTGCGATAATAAAATAAATAATAAAACGTCGCTGGAACGACGACGGATGGACAAAGCCGCGAATGAAAGCTAATGAAAGTAATTAATCGAGAAACACGTTCCCGTCTCTTATTAAAAGCTCGGCATCCGAAAGGAGTTTAATTAGGAACTCGATTCCGCTCGTTGAGAATTATCGAATATAGACTGGCGCTTCCGCAGGAAGATCAATTACGTCAATTTAATGATTAACCTTCTTCTCTTTTCTTCTTCTTTCTCTTTTTTTTTTTTTTTTTTTTTTTTTTGCCAGGCGTTCCGTTCGAACGAAGTTAACCGAGTAAGCTGGGGCGTTTTAAATGTCTCGTATCGCTACTACGTCTACGATGGTCGAGTCGAACGATAAGAACGACTAACCCCCTTCGAAAACGTTTCCTGACCGATTGCCCGGTACGTGATCGGAACGCGAACCTATATTTATTTTTATCCCGGCTCTGGAACTTGGTCGTAACATCGACAACGCGTTAGGCCAGCCTCGCTTCGTTTCGGAGCAGTCGGGGAAACGTAGAAGAGAAGTTGGCGTAACGCTTCCTGCCTCGGATCAGAAATCCCGTTCTCTCGCGTTCACCAAACGCGCCGCTAATTATGGAAGTAGGAAGCAACGAGATACTGGATGTGGCAGGAAGTAGATTTTTCCTGCTTTCGTCGTTCGATTCGGCCGGGACGAGCCAGCCGCTCGCGATTTCTCCCCGTTACAACGATACGGTGGGAGAAAAAGAAAATGAAACGCAAAGACCTTGCGCGTTGATTTATTTTCCGGTCGCGAGAAAAATGGCTGGCGATCGTTGTCGGCGACTAATACGATCCAGAAACGTCTTCGCGTGATTTCATTGGATCGCCGTGTGACTCACACGCGATATTCAGTTTCCCCGTCGAAGAAGAATGCCGCCACGGCCAGATTAAAAACGTTTGATACGCGCGCGTCCTCGCTTTCTCGTTACGCAACCGTGCAGATAAAGTACCAAGCTTTCCTCTAACCTTGCGATATCTCCGCCGCTGTAATCCCTAGCGTGCAACTTATTCCCGGAAGTTGCTCTATTAACCCTTTGATAGCGTAATCAAAGGTAATTAAACGACGAAGAACGGACGAACGATTTAGAAAGTAATCGCCCGTGTTGGCATAAACGGGACATATGCTGCTTAAGCGCTTGCCGAGTATAGCGAGTACTGGCGAGCGCGAAACGACGATGTTCGATGGAGCGACTCTTTTGGATTTTCCATGGTCGACCTTGTCTTCTGGAAGCGTCCCTCGAAAGTAAGGGAAAGATCAGGGGCGTAAACAAGAGGAGAAAGGCCCTGCTTGTCTCCATGGAGACGAGTGTTGACCCGAATGGTTTCCTTTCTCCCTCTATCTATACCTTTCGGCTGTTTCCAGCCCTCGTTTACCTTCGAAGGGCTCGCGCACGTGTCTCCCGATCGCGAAAGTGTGTCAGCCGCATGTGCGTGCGCGCACAATGCCAGGGGTCAGGCAGAGATGGCAGGCGTGTGGGTGTTTACAGTGCCGCTTTCGGGACTACCCTCGAATTTCCATGGTCGTCGAGCCGCCAAGCACGAATCGAGATAGTCGATCAACCTATCGTCTTCAACTCGGTGCCTTCGAAGTTACCTTTTCCTCGCGCATATCTTTTATTTATCTCTTCGTTTTCCGCGTTTCATACGATTCAGATCGCAGGATTTCGCAAACAAGTTTCCCGTATTTACAACGTTACTTACGATCGTCTTCGAGTTGCCTATTGATCGCAACGGTAAAGGGCGATCGTTTCTCTGGAAACAACGTGTCGGATTCGTGGAAAAATGTTACAGGGCCTGACCTACCTTAACGCGGGTCCGACTTTCCATGTATCCGTGTAGCATACCTAACGGGCCGAAGGCTCTTTGCATTTTCGCGAGGACGTTTCTTCCTTCGATACTCCAGTCTCGTCGTCCGGTCGTCTTTCTGCCAGCCACAGGCTCTGCGCATGGCAAAGGAAAAAAATCGCTGATTGCGAATTTATTCTTCTTCTTACCGTGCCACCCCGCTCTAATATAATAGCCGGACCCGAGGAAAAATCTCGCACGGAGGCTATAGCTGTCCCATGTATCGTCAAAATAGATTACATCGGAAGAAACAAGGGGAACGAAACGAAGATATTACGAAAATAAAGAGCGCGGGGGGTGAAATTCGCTGTATCTCTCGATCGAGAGCGAGTTATCGGGCTAACGAGCGGGCTCGTTCGGCATTATCCTGGCAGATTTTTTCTTCCAAGCGGCCATAACGCCGTGCTAATAAGAATTTATGCGGCTCTCGCGACTCGTCGGTTCGTCGACAAATCATCGTTGTATTCCGCGGAGACGAACGCTCGCCGATAACATCGCGCTGCTAGTTGTTCGGTTTTTGCTCGTTTTTGCCGTCACCGCGAGACGAGAGACGACGAGCTATTACGCATACGGCGGCCGACAACGAGGACGATGTCGAAGATACCGACGGAGCCGCGGCTCCATTAAGAAGAATCGAGTTTGTATGCGAGAGAAGCGAACCGAATTGCGCGAGCGGAATACCCTCGAGCCTCCCTTCCTTCTATCGATAAGGCCATCGCGTCGCGTGTAAGGTAAAAGAAGAAGAAGAAAAAAAAAAAGAATGTAGGGAAAGAAGGGGTATATCGCATTGTCGCGGCAGCGACAGTTATTTATGACAATAAATATTTGATTACGATAAATTACGTAGCGGC
This sequence comes from Bombus confusus, assembly GCA_014737475.1. Taxonomy (NCBI): domain Eukaryota; kingdom Metazoa; phylum Arthropoda; class Insecta; order Hymenoptera; family Apidae; genus Bombus; species Bombus confusus. The sequence continues at coordinate 409,142 of JACXIV010000048.1, forward strand.
TCGCAGGCACGCGATCACGTATTTCGTAGAACTCGTAACTTCTTCTATACGTTGCACGTTTCGTTAACTATTCGCAGCGGCGAAAGTATTCACCGTGCATGACTGGTCGTCGGCCGGCGGCTCTCTAACTCCGAGCAACCAGCCTCTGGAATATCATCGTGCGTTTCCATAAAAACCGATTTCGGATCGGGGAAATGCGCGTGTGCGTGCGTGCGCGCGCGTGTGTATACAGCGGTGGCGTTCGATAGTAGGGGGCCTCGCGAGAAGGTAGCTCGGCCCTGGCCGACCAGGCGCGGAAAGAGGAACGCCGCGGAGTTACGTAAAGGCTGGCTCTGCTCTATACACACACACACACACACACACACACACTCTCTCTCTCTCTCTCTCTCTCTCTCTCTCTGCCATACGCCGTGCACACGAGTGCACTTATTCTGCCCGTGTGTGTACCGTGCCGTGGCCGCGCGCAATTTCACACATACACACGGACGCGTACGGTGTAGTATAGCGAGGCGTACAGCGACGCGTACAGCGACGCGTACACGCGTGTACTCGTACATAAGAGAGTACAGAGAAGCGTACGAGCAAGGTCTGGCTCGTGTTGGCGCGCGCACCTTCGAACGGAGCGTTCGTGGATAGGCGTTGCGCGCGGAGACGGGCGGCGAGCGCGAAAAGAGCGGCTCGAGCGGCGATCGTGCACTCGCGAGATCGACGCTGCCAATTGGCTTTCTCCGATAACTTTCATCCACCTTAAACCTACGCTCCCCGGCTACCCCGGCCCCTCGCTTCTACTCGCTTCTACTCGCTTCTTTTCCACCTTTCTTTATTCCTTTCCGCGTGCACCACGCGCCCGCCACTTTCACTATCGTCGCGATCCAATTCCACTCGGCCAGCTACGACCAGCCTCTAACGCTCTGCTCGCCGACACTCGCGCGACCGAGCGATTTTTCGAGACCACGGCGTGGCGTTACGGTGCACGGTGCGTTGGGTGATTTCTAAAAATAAAAAGTTGGGAGAAGCCCCCGAACGAGAACCACTAGCCTGGCTAAACCGATCGTCTACCACGGGACCGATAAAAATACGCGCATCGAAGCGTGCTCGATGGATTTTCGAGGAAAATAGGATCGCGCGTGTTGGTTTCTTGGGACGGCGAAAGGCGGACGGCGAAGCTAGCGGCAGCCGAGTCGTGGTGAAATTAGAAATTGCTTCGTTTACGGTACACGCGTGGCTAATCGCGATGGCGAACGCGCGCGGATCCTGCCAGGTTTTTCCCAGAGTTTGCAGCGAAGCGGAGGTAGGCGATCGCCAGAGAGGAAACCGAAAGGCTGGCGTTGCTCGTAAAACGGATCATCGAAATTACGCCCGGAGCATCTGCCGCTCTTACCGCGATATATCTTCGCGCGATATAAAGGAAAGCTTGGGAATATTTACTCGAGGCACGGAAGGGTCGCCTCCGTGTTTACGATAGCCGCTTTCCACTGTCGGTTCTCGTAGCGCGCGCGGGGATGCAATCTGCCTGGACGATCTCGCGAGCTCTCGAGAAAGCAGAGGCAGAGAAAGAAAGAGCAAGAGAGCAGAGGCAAGGCGTAAACGTTCGCCCACCTCCAACGTGCCGCTATTTTTTCCTCTCCCCTTTCGACCAGTTCAGCAGCATTTTTCCATTTTCAGTTGTATACCGGCGGCGCGACGAAGATAACGCGAGGCCCGCCGCTTCCACAGCGTTCACGTGCGTGAACCGCGGAGGAAACCGTTAGCTTTACAACTGCCAGTCGAGAACGATGGCACGGACCGCGCGAAACGGCCCCGCTGTATTATCTTCCACCTCTTCCTTTCCAACTTCCAACTCGCGTCTCGTCGTCAAAATTTACCTATTCGTCGCCGTATTCCGAAGGAATCGGAGTAGAAGCGATCTCCTTTCCTTCTGTATTCCTTTCTGTATTCCTTTCCTATATACGCGTCGTATCGTATCGTGTACACACCGTGTATCTCCATTTTACCCGAAGATGAGGGAAACGCTGCGATCGTGCGAGAACAATCGCGAAAAGGAAAAGACGAAGCTCGGCCCGATGAAAATGCATATACCGTCGGACCCGGCAATTATCGTGTACGCCCGATCGGACGGACTGGTCCGCGCAACATATATCACGCGTTCACCTGCAAAAATGTTTACCGTGCGTGCGAAGGAGCACTTGGTCCCAAGGAGGAGAGGATCCTATGCAGGTGGGTACGACGGCCCCTGGAGAATGTTCGTACGCGGGGCAGGTGGGGCGACTGGCGGTACCCCCTTGCGGGCTTCTGGGCAACGAAATATCGCGGGGAAACGGGCGAGGCTACTAAGAGGAAAGAGGAAGAAGCAACGGTGGAGGAAGAGCGAGAGCAAGATCGTCGGAGAGAGGAAAAGAAAAGGCAGGAGACCGAGAAGAGAGACGCGGTAGCGAAGGTGGTGGAGGAGGAGGAGGAGGAGGAGGTAGAGCAGCGAGAAGTGTCGGCGGGGGGTGTGGAGGGGTTAGGAGGAGAGGAGGAGGAGGGCCGGTTGTACCCGCGGATGATCCCCAGGTTGAGTCGCGCTGGGTTCAACGTCCTGGCGGGCAGCGCACCCGAGAGCCGAGGCAGGCAGCCGAGCAGCCACCAGACCTCTCTATACGCGCATACGGACCGCGCGTACCTACGTGTACACATGCACGTACACAGGCGAATACTCGCGCACGCGACACGTACCTACGCTCCACCGACGTTACACGTGCGCGCACGCGCTCTCCTACACAGCCGGAGCTTTTTTCGTTCGTGTGTGTACACGAGAAGAAGGGGAGCGGGCAGGCGGAAGGGGAGCAGAAGGCGGCGTATACATGCACGAGAATACACGTAGAAACGCGAGCAACGCACACGAGAAAACGCCGGCTGGCTCGTTCGCTTCGCGAGAGTTTGCTTTACGCGAACTATCCGTAGGTACTGTTACTTTTGCGACCAGGCCCTTTCCATCCCTTCTCGCCTGTCCCCCTCGCTGCTCCCTCTTTCTCTCGTCGCCCCTCTCGCGTTCCGCTTTGTTTTCTTCCAAGTAGCGGACAGGTAACGAGCCAAAGGGGATACGCGCTTAGAGAAGCGGGCGAACGGACGACGAGAATTTCGTGGCACGTTGTTTTCGTGGTTTACCGCTTTCCAACCAACCATTCTTGTTTCTGCTCTCTTCTCTCTCTCTCTCTCTCTCTCTCTCTCTCGCAGGCACGAGAAGTCGTACTTCCCCGACTCGTCGTGGGAAATAGCGGTCGACCGCGAGAACGACCGGCAGGAAAGTCCATAGAGGCTCGGTGAGATTCCAGAAGAAAGGAGAAATCACTTTTACCCCAGAAGCGAACGATCCGCGCGGATAGGAGAAAAAGTAGATCGGCGAGAGATCGCTGAATTTGGAATTGTTCTCGATGATATCGCGATATGCATCTAGGAAGTTTGCCGCCGCGTTCGTTTCGACGAGTCGTTGCTCCGCGTATTATTGTCGTCGCGCGCGCTCGTTCTTTCTTCTTCGAACAGCCAGTCAGCGAACAGCGACGCGATTAACCCTCGGCGGCGTATCCGTTTTCACGCGTTTCCACGTACCATCGACGCATCCTCGCGATTTCTCTCTCGCCAATTCGATTCTTCCACCGCTTCGGCTACGCGGTTCGGATTCGTCGATCAGGCGGAATAGAACGATCCGATGGAAAAGAAAGAGGGGGTGGTGCCGCTGGAAATTAAAAGAGGGCGAGGAACGCGAACGTTTCGACGTGCTCGATAGTCATCTTCTGTTACGTTGGGATAGGTCGAGGCGGCGGTACGTGCACACGAACGGCCGAGGAATTGGATCGTCCAGTCTACCGGGTGTCGCTGATTTACCGTCGAACCAAGCTGTTCGAAAAACGACGAACATCGCCTGCGAGTTCGTTCGGTTGCTCGGCTCGTTCGTGCGAGGAATTCGAGACTAGCCAGCCAGGCAACGCTTCCGTATCCGATAACGTTGTCGTAGAAAAACGCCGCGATGCATCGTGCGTTGCACGGGATTTGCCGGTGTTGCCTGCTAGCCGTTGCACAGCCACTACCAACGGAGAAGAAAAGAAGTCCCCTCCGCGCTGGTCGGTCGGCCTCGGTGGTGGAGTTACACCGAGTGGTGGATGCATATGTCGCGCGCGTATAAATATTGCGCAACACGCGGCGAGAATCGAAGGGAAAACATCGGCAGCACGACGTGTATTCCGTTACTCGGGGCGAACGACTGCCGGACTCGCTTTGCATCGTGTTTCTACCGGCCGGCCAACGGACGAAACTCGATGGCGTTCGTGCGTTGCTGCCGATCCGCGGACAAACCTCGTTATCGTCCACGTCGACCACCACCGCCTCTGCGACCAGCACGCGATACAGAAGACGAAAGCAACGAAATCGAGAGATCGTGTCTTCCAGTCAACCTTCTTAACGTTTTCAAACTCGTCGATGGTAGTGGAGGAGGAGCGACGAATGACTCACGTTGCCCTAGGTCGCGTAAAGATCGTTCGGGCCGCGTTTCATCGCGTTCTACGCAAGTTTATTGCTCGAAGCGACTTCCTCGCGTCGTCGCGTACGAGCATAGCGAGGGATAGCGAGATACGGACGCGTCTCGAGGGACATCGTGCGTCGAACGTCGATCAAGAGGGAAAATGCAAGTACGCGAGCGTGTGCGCCAAGATGACGAGCGTTACGCGAGAAAGCCCCTGGCGAATTAAGCGACGATAATAACGTTCGATTACGTTCTACGTAAGCGCGATCATGAAAATCACAGTTCCGGCCGAACGTGTTCGCAGGCCGCCGAAGCTGAGGAGCCTCGAGTCGAGTCGAGGTCGACGTCCGGACGCAACAAGTGCTGCTGCGACTCTCGTTGCGCCCGCGATCCTCTTCGATATCGTACCGGAGTTTTGTCAACGATACACCGATTCTCCTTTAAGCCACAGCGAAACATCTACGATCCGTTCGTCTCGCAACCGAAACTTGAACGCTCGCGAGGATCAAAAGTTACCGATTCACGGTTGTCCGTGACTTTGTGACTTCCTTACGATATCCGCGAGCAGAGATCCTTCAGCGAGATTTCCACGTTCCGCTGGAATCTCGGGATCCGCAGACGCGAACCGCAAGTCAAAGGGCCTCGGCGAGGTTACGCAGCGATGCACCGTGCAAAATTTTCGGTCTAGAAGACGGTCAATCCGGCGCGGAGCCTCGAGTTGAGTCCGAGGTCGACGCCCGGGCGCAACAAGTGCTGCATTACGTACGTATACGCTGTTACACCCCACTCCACTCACTCATACAGCCCAACGACCAACCTCTCTCCACCCCCTTGTCGAACAAGCCCTCTCCCTCTCTGCCTCTCTGCCTCTGCCTCTCTGCCTCTGCCTCTGCCTCTGCCTCTGCCTCTGCCTCTGCCTCTGCCTCTCATTCTCTCTCTTTCCGCCTTTCCGTGTGTGCCGAGGCTTTCCACGCGATGCGGTGCGCGCGCGAGACAGCATCGCCAAGCGCACGACGGAGCCAAGCTGCACACCGACGCGTCTCGCTCTCGGCGCGCTCGGGACGGAGAGACGCGAACGAGCGGCGGAGAAAGAACGAAAGAGAAAGACGGTGAATGCCGCGCGGCGAGCGACGGCAGCGGCAGAGGCGCGCGCCCGTACCTCCTGCTCTCTCGCGCGCTAGCGTCGTCGCCTGTAAATATAAAACTGCACTGGGTCAGGGATCCGTGATTTATCGGCTGCCTCGTGTAATTGGCTGCCGGCCAATAGATACATACCCCCCGGGCTACCCGCTGCGACACGAAGGCAACGCGCGCCTACCTCTCTCTGTCCACGCTGACTAAAACCACCCCACCAACCCCTCCTGTCCTTCTTCCCTCTTTCCCTTGCGCTTTCTATGCCGCGCCGCTCTTCCCCTGTCTCTCGCGTTTCCTCTCTCTCTCTCTCTCTCTCTCTCTCTCTCTCTCTCTCTCTCTCGCTTCACCCTGAGTCTCCCTGGCGGCCATGAGAACATACCGGTGCCGAAATTTCGCCGCGCTGCTCGCCTCGGTAACCGCGCCACTTTCACTGAAAATCTAAGCCGACCTCGCTTGGCACCGTGTCAGAATCACGGTTAAGAAGCGACGCGGGCTTCGGTCAAGTTTCGACCGGGCGTACAACGCCGCTCGACATACATACGCTCACTCGCTGCTCGTCTGATGTAATACCCAGAGCTGCCCATTTCCAAGTAACCCGCGTGCAATGTACTTCTGCTAAACGGAGAATCAGTTTTGCAGAAATTTCGACATTACCAGCTAACGCTTCTCCGTTACGTTCTTGGCGATAAGAATTTGCCGCGCATGGCGTAATAATAGTTCGGAAGACCACGAGATCTCTGTTTATTTCAAAAATCCGGCACAATAATAGCGCTAATGATAATTTTCTAATCAGCCCCTTTCACGATGCTCCGACACAAAACAAACAAACAGAAAGAAAAAAAAAAGAGAGAGAGAAAAATAGCGCACCCGATAACCCTGTACACGCGTCGATCATCGCCGGAAGGCTTCCGCGATTGCGAAACATTTCGGGACCTTCTACCGCGGATTCCACGATGCGTTTGCACAATACGTACCCGGGGGAAGGTCTCGGCGAATGCTTCGCGACGCTAGGTATGACGCGGTGATGCGAAGGCACGCGATAAAAGGACCGGAGTCGCGAGGAAGGAAACAACGAAGACCGAGGAGGCTTCCACGAGACGCGCTTTCGCGGAGGTCAAATTCCACGCAACTACGCGCGCGCCTCGCGAAGGCATACCGACGACCTTCGTGGTATTTGCCGGTTCGTAAATAAAGCGTGCCAATATCTTGGGATATAGAGTCCACAGTCGGCGTCGTTTGTTCGCGCTATTGGTAAGAACCGACCTAGATGGGGAACTGAGAGAGAGAGAGAGAGAGAGAGAGAGAGAGAGAAACATGGCTGAATGATTCATTCGAGAGAGTCTGGCAAATATGGAACAAACTACCTCAACGGCGATCGTTTCGATGAAACCGCGCACCGTATCGCTTCCCTTCCGAGCGATCGATCCAACGAGACGCGTAAGACTCATTTTTTCCAAAGATACCGCACAGACGTGGTATACGTGTAAATAGCGTGTAACTCGTTGTATACTGGCATATATCGTCCTGACGGTATGTTTCTGAAAGTAGAGAGGTTAATATACTGTAATTGAAGGAAAAATTGCACGAGACGCGCAATAGGTTTCTTCGGGTGTAAAAAAGACGCGTGAAACCGTCATGGGCTCTCACGCGACTTCCCCATTCCACTTCCGCGTACGTACACTGTTCGTGTTAGCTAACCGTAAGCATATTGAAATTTGATACCACGTGCGAGTTATCATGAATGAAACTGCGACCTCCCGACGTCCATGCGACGCGAGGGTTTCACACGGTCGCCATCTCTCGTCGAACATTCGAAGGTTGGCTCGAGCAAGTGGTATAACCTCACTCTTTCGGATAACAATAAACGAAATCGCGTCAGTGCGCGGAACGTAACGACGGTCGTCTTACCTTGATGAGGTAAAAATCGTTGTCTCGAACATTCTCCTCGCTTTGCGTCGGCCGTTTCGTCTTTCTTCTGAAATGATCAAAGAAAACGAAAACGGAGCACCTCGGCCGATAGCGTGCGACCGGCACGCGTAAGCGTAATACGCACTTTTTTTTTACCTGCCAGGCCAGACATTACGGCTTCGAACTTGGAAACATTGTCGTAAATCGGTGCTTTCGTGGTCGACAGTTGAATCTTTTTCGAATAAAGTGCTTTCATCGGATTAAATTTCACACTTTTCACGTCCAAACTCTCGTCGGACGTCGAGCTACTCTCGTCGTCTGCCATGTTAATACTGTCCGACACTGGTTTCGGCGGGCGATTTGAGTTTCACACCTTGAGTCAAATACATGTCTATACTTCCGCTTCGATAACGATACCGTCGCAACACGTATATCCATGTATCTCGGGTCGAAGAGAAAACGAGTGCTCCTAGCGATATTTCTGCTTCGTACAAATTTCCATCGATTATATAAAGAAAGGAAATAATAAGGTTTCGTTGGAGAGTTCTCTTTCCATGCGGGTATATAGATATTTGATCGCCTCGTTTTCAACGCAGCGCGTTGCTCCCGATTACATGGGGCAGCGAACGATATTTGAATAGGTAGGCTTAGAGGATGTTAACCTCCTCGCAACGATAGAAACTTTCTTTCGCGGCTGAGGATTACGTAAAGACAGCGGCGTGTAGAAGCTGCATAGAAATGCAGCGGCGGCAGGAGAGCGAGGTTACGCGCACAGGAAGTGAAACAACCTACAAGCCAGAAAGAAAGTTTTCACTCGGTGTTTTCACTTTCATGGAAATGCCAGCGTTACCTGTCCCGTTACATGCTTCTACATGCATCAACTTCTAATTATTGGAATCGGTTTGCCTTGCATCGACCAACTCGACGATCGATCCGGACCGTTTCACGGTTCGCGCAACGATTAAACCTATCGAGTCGTTTCTCGCTATCGATGAATACGTGTCGAGCTAAAGATCGATGATCGCGGCGACCGCTGGCGGAGAACGATCGTGGAATTAGCTCGCGAGATCATGCCCGTTCCGTGTAACGAGGGAAAGTAATTTTTGAACGTAACTAACGATTTCCGTTTCGCCGACAGATTCATTCTTCACGGCAAATGTAATTTATTTGTTGCAGGGGAATCGGAGTAGCGCGTGAGTCGAACGGGAGAAATCTGTGGAGCAGAAAAAGAAGGAGGCGAAAAGTGGGGACGTTCCGGAGGTGGTTTTGGATGTTAGAAAGCGCGGGGGTGGCTAAAGAGGCCCCGCCGCAGGGTACGGGTCCCGATGCCGGTCCCCGTATCGCAAACCCTCACGCTCACCTCCACCCTCGTGCCCAAGGAGGAGTCAAACATGCCCTTCATAGACGACGAGCTACTTTGGTGCCCTGACAATGACGGCAAGATGGTCGACTTAACGCAATGCCTCCAGGTTCGTCCGCCATGATGATTTTCATCCGAACGAACGAACGAACGAACGATCGAACGAACGATCGATTTTGCGCGAAAGCAACTGATAACCAGACTTTGTCGATTCAGCAGGAAAGCAGCACAGGGCAATCGGTAGAATTTTCACCGATGGAATTGAGTGCTCTTGTGGGGACGCCGGCTGCTCCAAACATGCCGGCGGAAGAGGGCGAAGGAATGGCTGGTGTCACAGGAGAGGAACCCTTTGACACGCTAGACACATTCCTTCGAGAACTGCAAGCTGATCTGGCTGAAGCCAGTCAACCCACGTCCACTACAACTTCCGTAACCCCTTCCTGTCGACGGCAGAGGTACAACATCGCGGCTGCCAACCCTTTGTTAGCAGGTGAGTTTCGGTCAATAGACGAGATTTCAAGCACGGCAGCTTACTAGCGATAATTACGTCGACTATCGTTTTCTCTTCTCGTAACAGAAAAATTAGCGGCTCCTTCGTCGCAAGCATCTCCAACTCCCATCCCGTACGCAACGAGGGCAGAGATCAAAACGGAAAATATTCAACCCGAAACGAGTAAAGGTAAGTCTCTGTTCCATGTACACGTTTCGCGATTTTAACCATCGATCGACATCGCAGCTCGTTGGTGTTTCGACGTTCTTTGAATCTCGATCGTCGTTCCCTCTGTTATATCGTCCGTCGTTTTTTTAAATCTGCATTACCGACCGTAGTTATATCGCCGGGGTCCTACTTTATCGATAGCTCCGCATCGTTTACCGATGCTTCAGGAGGGACGGATCGATTTACCATCGTAAATGTCTTCCCTGTCGGTACGATAGAAATTGCTTGCGTGGTTGTTCCATAGGAGAGCGATGTATCTTACATCGATACGAACGAACGAACGAACGAACGAACGAACGAACGACGTATACGTGGGGAGTTGGACTCGTGCTCGAACCACACTTGGTTGGTATTTAAACAATGCCGATTCGCTGCTCCGAAAGGGAAACCGGCCAAGGCCCCGCGAATCGCGACCAGACATCCGCGTTAGCGATAATTGCGCCTGCGTTCTTGCGTCGACGCGAAAAAAAAAGCAGCCAACATTCGTGTATGACGTACACGTACACAAAGCTGTGCGCTGGTGTTCGCGGTGGCCCAATTCTTACAATTTACAGCCATGTCGTAACAACACACTACGCGCGTACGCGATTTCGCGATTGCTTCGAGTCAGCCTCGAGACGTAGGAACGTGCAACGACCATCGAGGAAGAACGTATTTACACGACCTTAAGGCTCGTGCGGCGCAAATATTATGCCACTTGGAGCGTTAGGTGTCGTGTTCTATAACTCGGAACATACCTGCTGAAGCGACAACGGGACGGTCGCGCGTCCTCGGCTCTGCTTCGACGCTTAACGCGTGTGTCGCGCACGTACGTGTACATGCAACCGTCTTACAAACCTATCTTATGCACGACACTGCTAAAGTGGTAACGACCTTTTGTAGGCCGCGTGAGACGCTTAGCCTTTAACCCGAGCGTTTAAAACGATCAAGGGGGCGGTTGAGCGTTTCTGTCTGCCAGTGCTTAACGATAACAAAGAAAAATTGCAAGCGTCTAAAGGAAAGGCGAAGAGAGTGGCTGTCGTTAAACGGTAATAGAAATTAATCGAATCAACGTTTCCAGTAGTCGAAGATTCAAGATCGAAAGGAGTTTCGAACATTTGCTCCGCAGTTTGCTGCATTCGTGTTGCTCGTTTTTTGTCTCTATCTTTCCTCTTCTCTCTTTTCCGTGGCAACGATACGGTGGAACGGAAATTTTCGCCGCGCGTCTTACGTTTCAACGATCCGCGGTAGACTTTGCGACTCCGTTTCAACCGCAGCCCGCGACGGCCAATTACGTGCCGTTAGAACACGAATCGGAATGGGTGCTCGCCGTTGTTCTTTTCACATTTTTAGAAAGCGGTTGGAAAGTGAGAAACCGTGTACTTTCTAGCAAAACTATTATAAATACAGATTAGAACGTTGTTCCAGTAAAATATTGACGAAAATATGTCGTTCGTGTCGTCGACGTATTTACGTTCCAATTGCTGTCGGTAAGAATTTTGCGGCCGGTAGATCGGTTTCCGCTTTGCTTACCGACGCAGAACAGCGAGCATCGATCCAGTTACGCCGGTCGATCGATTTTTCTAGCAAAAATTCTCGAGCCTCCTTATCGGTCGCTACTCTCTCGCATAATGTCAGAAACTCGATTCGCAAACCGTGCGCGTAGCTGCATCGAAACGAATTCCCAGTTCGCGTCCGTCAATCTCTCTCTCTCTCTCTCTCTCTCTCTCTCTCTCTCTCTCTCCCCCTATCTCTATCTCTATCTCTATCTCTACCGAGCGAACTTTTCGAGTTACGAGCAGCGGAGAAAAGAACTTCTCGCGTGCACTTTTGCTCGGTCTGTCGGACTCGACTGTCTCGTCTCTTCGACACGCATCACTTTCGCCGTGTGCATCCTGCGTAACCGGCGAAAAAGTGGATTTTCACGTAGAATCGTTGGCGTCGTCACGCTCGCGATAGATACGTCGACCGGTGAACGCGTGAAAATCGACGATATCGGCGAATTCTCGCCTTTCTTTCTCCAAACATTTGCATTTTTTTCCCCCCAACAGCTGGATATTCGTCGAATGGAAATTAGAGGAATATTCGCGGAACGAGTTGCGCGACAACTGAAATTTCCTAGGAACTCGTTGGAACGCGGTTAAAAAAGATGGATTTTCAAGCGACGCTGAGAAATTAGTTTGGATAACGCAGGCGTGACAGGGCTACGCGTTTCTTTACCCCCTGTTGCATCCAGCTGTACGACTCTGCTGCACTTGTCGCTACCCTCGTTCCCTTGACCCTCTCCAAACACATAAATTCTCCTCTTCCCCCGTCTCTCTCTCTCTCTCTCTCTCTCTCTCGCTCGCTCGCTCGCTCTATCTCGCTCTATCTCGCTCTATCTCGCTCTATCTCTCTTCCCCCGTCCGTCTGTTTCCGTCTCTCGACACGGGTTAGGGCCCCACGGAAATAGATTCGAGACCCGGCGTCGACTCTCTCCCTCTTTCTCTCTCTCTCTCTCTCTCTCTCTCCCTTTCCCTTTCTCTCTGGCCCCCCTGTCTTTCCCCTCGTTCTATGCCTGTTCGTCGAAGAAAAACAGGTGCAGCGAATCGATATGCCACCGTTTTGCCATCGATGCATCTTCCTCCTTTACTGCCTACGACCAGCCACCACTCCCTTCCACTCGAATTTATTTCTTCGCATCTTGGTCGCGTTTTATCAGCAATTTCGGCGTCTATGTACGGTGATCGTTTGGCAAAATGGCGGGGATAACGAAGATCGACGGTGAGTTCAGTTCACATTGGTACAATCGACATTTTTAAACGAATATTTCCAGCGTTCGAATCGACGATGTTTAAAACGTTTCACCGAGCTAGCCTTTACGTCGCGCACGGGTTAATCGCGCTAAATAAATGCAGTTCTACTACGAAGTGAAAAGGTCGTTTGAAAATCACACGGCGATACGAAACGCAATTTTTCATCCAATTACCTTTTCGTCGAACCCGCGCGCCAAGATTCTAGAATTTTCTCCACTAAGCGTGGATTTTCTCGCGGCTAACTCGTTGTTCGTATCGTCGTAGAAAACGCACTTCGATCTCGCGTTCCGTCGAGTAACGTAGAAACAAAGAAAGGAAAACAAAAAAAAAAGAAACGGAAAAAGGGCAAGCAAGATTGGACGAATACGAAGCGGCACGCAAGACGTGGAAGTTGGGCGGCATCGCGCGTAACCAGCGTTGAATGCGCAGGGATCCTGGATCGTTGGGTAATCGGCTTCCTCGTATTGCCACACGGTGCCACAATGCGTACACCGTGTTCCGTCTTTCTTCTGCTTTCCCCCGTATCCTTGCGTCTCCTTTCCTCTCTAGTTCGTTCTCTCCAGTCCGATAGCAAGACACACGGAGCGTTTGAAAGTGAAGTCAAGATGGCCACTCTTCAAACACACCAAAGCGTACCGCGGTTACGTGTGTCGTGCACGCGCTCACGCACCCATACACCCACCGCACCGGTGTATTTTGCCCCCTCTCGCGCATTTTCGCGCTCCACGTTCGCCGTTGCCAGCGTTTTCGTGCGCGCGTTTGCTTCGCGGCCGGCGATAGCGCGGCCACGTAACGAGAGTGTTGACATTTTCTGCAATCGGGGTCAGGGCCCCCTGTCGAGGCACTCCGGCATTACCTATAACCCCTCCCGAGGCGATACTCGCTCCAACTAGCGCCATATTCGATCGTCACGCGAGCAGAATTCGCGGAAATCGGTAAAAACGGGGAATATCGCTGGATAGAACTAGAGATATTTGGTTCGTAGACGCGACAGGATCGGTAGAAACGGCGAACGTCTTACGAAAATCTCCATCTCGAAGATCGATTCGATTCTCGATTCTCGATTCTCGATTCTCGATTCTCGATTCTCGCGATTCGGCTTTGCTGCCTTTACATCGGGGTTAGGTTGGGTTCGGGTTTCTTCTCGTTCGCCTTTAAACACCGTACGTGTGGTCGTACTGGTTGAAAAATGAATCTACACGTCGGAAGATTCTAATATACGAACGCGCGCGGTCGTTCCCTTTTAGAGAAGGAATTCCTTGAGCAATCGCGGAGTCGATTTTAGGGCACCGATCGAGCGCGTAGAGTGACTCGATACGCGGCGAACGAGTCTAGGCGGTGAGTCACCGTAGCCGCTTTTCCTCGCGAAAGGACTAAATTGGCGCGTAAATACGCAACGAGACAGACGAGAGCGCGACGAGCCCCGTGACCAACGACCAGAGACCCTCTTTTTTCTCTACTTTCACGAGATCCTCCGTCTTTCTCTTCGCCTTCCTTCGAATCGGTTTCGCCCATGTAGATCACCGCCTTTTCCATCGTGGAAAGTAAGCGTCGCTCTTCTTCGCTCGTTCTTCTACGAAACGTCCGCCACTACGTCCGCCACTACGTCCGCCACTACGTACGCGGCACGCCGAAACGGATAAACGAGCAAAGCGTTTTCGAAAGCAGTCGCGGAAGCCAGGCAGAAACTCGCCCACCGTTCTCTTCCGATTTCTCGAGATAATATTTACCCGAGGTCTGGTTTCGGCGTCGCGAACCCGACCCGAGCGGAACTTCCCCGACGCTTCGCTAATTTCTTCCGTCGACTCGACGCGGCTGGAGATTCGAACTTGAAAGAGCCGCCAGTCTGCTCGACGGAATTCCCAGAACCACCTGTTGGAAATCTACCACTGCCTGTACAAACGTGTTTTCCCTCGCTGTGGAGGAACGCGAACCTTCCGCCTTTGTTTCTCTATCGAGCAATTTTCGCGCCGCTTGTGATTCAGAACGGCCGGAGCTACGGAGGAAGGAAAGATACGTATTCGTGGCTCGCTTTCATAGCCGGGGAACGCCATCTGCGCGCGTATGCGTTCGCTGCTGGAAGAACGCGCGCCTCGTACGAGCCAATATCGCGTTGTTCGTCGTAACATGTATCGATCAGGTTGTCCGAAAAGCGTCTGTCTTTTACAGACGCGTCTTTTGCAACGATACGTGCTTATACAATTACGAAACCTAACCTGTCCAACGTTGCGATCTTTATCTTGCCAGAAGAAAATGGATCGCACGTAGTTCGATGAAATGATATAAAACGACAAACCTTGCGCATGCATTATTTCCTTACGAAACGAAAGAAACTTTTCCCGCGATCTAATATATATCTCCCCGATCGGTGGGACGAAACGATAAATCTTCTTTTTAGCGTAAATTAGGGAAACGAAACCGCTCTCGAGTAAACATCGCGTTTTATCGTTTCGTGGAAGCAAAGACTTGGTTCGTCGGCCGTCTAATAAGAACACCCATAACGAGGCTCGTAACGTCGATCGTAATCTCGTATGATTTATCCGTTAATCCGTTAATCTTGTATCGAACTCGCCGCGATTAGACGAAATCACCGCGATTACACGCGAGGTACGCGTCAAGATATAATTCGTGCGCAGTTGCAGAGTCGGAGGACCGTCGTCGCACCGAGGGTTCTCGAAACGAGAGCGAACGCGTACGTACATAAACAGACGGTGATCGTCGGCGTGTTCCCATGCACGGCGTCGAGATCTTCGGGATCGTTGTGACGAGGGCTCGTGACAGGTGTACGTGCCGTCTTGGTGATCAGGCCAGAAGGGTTGACAAAAAATTCGAAAGCACAACACACGGAAACGAGAACGCGGTTTTACGAGGGTAGTTACGGCGTACTAACGGCCCACACGTGCGTCGTCGGCCCCCGTGCAGCGTCCCTAGTTTCCCGAAGCCGATGCACGCGGTCTGTTTACAGTAGAGACTTCCTCGACAGTCCCTTTGAGGGAGTCCCTTTTTCCGGCGAACAATCTCCCGCGGCTTTCTCCACGTTCTCGAAATCCACGTAGCTGGAAGTCGCGTCTCCGCTGTCGTGTCGTCGTTCACGAATGCTTTGTTGTCGTTACGGCGAAACGCGACCCACTGGGTCGGTGGAAACACGTTTTCGGCTTAACGTCACGCGTTTTCAGCCACTGCCGATAAACGAGAGATACTCGCCAGAAGAACGATTCTCTTCGATCGAACGCGAATAACGTAGCCGAAGTTTCAGCGGGTTTCGTTCGACGAATGTCTTCGCCACGAACAATACGCGGTCTCTTGGAACTTTTGTGTATCGCAGGGTAAAGGAAAAGAGGAGGCAACGCGATAAACGAGATCCAGAGACATCCTCGATTATTTTCGGCTGCAGGAGGAACCGGTTGGCATTGTTGTTCCTCGGCCGTTTCCTCTTGTCGTGCAAAGGTAATCTTCGTTGCGAAAGCGCCGGCGATGGGCCGGTCAGGAAAATTGCATGGAAACACGCCGGCGAGGAAACGCACGGCAGAAGTCACGAAGCCGCGTGCACGCCGCTCGTGGGAATTAAGTTACCGACCCGCGTGTCCTTCGCGCTTAATTATACCGGCGGCACCCGTAGCCGGACAACACGGTATTTTATCGTTAAATAAAAAGGGAAGGAAGCGTTCTGCGGACACAATGAACGGACCTTGAAGGTTTCCGCAGTCGGAATGCGCTTTTTTTCCGCAGTTCGATGAGAACCACGCGTCGATGATCTCGTTTTAGACGGCTCGTGTTCGACGATCGCGTTCGAATCTCAATTTTCCAACGACCGGACGATTTTCAACGCTACGCAGATTTCGCTCGTTAGCGGATTTCGAGCTCGGAACTCGGTCGTAAAGTGTCGCTAGGTCTCGCACGAATCTTTAGCCCTCGATCTTGAAAATTTTCGGACGTCCCGAAAGTTTCGAAGCGTCGGAAGTCTTGCGAGTTTTAAAAGTTGCGCTTTTTACCGCCCGAGGTTCTTCCGTTTCTTTCCGATCGTACGAAACAGGACTGACGCGACACGACCCGGTCCTCGAGCAGGAAGAGAACGAGAAAGAGGAATTCACGTGCGAGTGTGGAGACAACTCTGCGGCTATTTTCTCCTACGAAGCAAGACTTAGGAAAGTACGTGGTATCTCGGTTAGTCGACGCTCGTTCGACTGCGTCGTTCCGCGTAATAAAAGAAACCTCGTCGGCGAGAGATCGGTTGCATCGACGATGCCCGATAGAGCGGCGATTCTACGAGTCGAAACGCTGGCTATTGAAAATCGGTCTCGTTGCAGGGACGTTGCGATCGTCAGCGCGGACGATCGTAACAGAATAGACGGGAAAGTAGGCCGATCGAATTCAGCAGCGGCGGAAAAGTATAAACAAAAATGGAGGGAGGCGAACCGTGTCGTTGGAGAGACGAGAGACCAACACCGCGCAGAGACTCGTGTAATCTTTTATCCTTGGACCTATCCCATACGCCGGCAGGTAAACAGTTTCGCAAGAGAATCGCGGCTCGCGAGATCGGCAATTTCCTTATACTACACGAGTCAACGATGCACGCACGTATGTATGCGTGTACGTTGTAAAACGCGTACGCGCAACGCGCGTTCTCTACCGACGCACGAAATTGGGTTACGGTTAGCGAGTAAAACGACCGATCGGTCGATCGATCGCGTAGCTCCGTCCCGAGACGCGGGTTTGTTTCGTCGATCGGTGTCCAACCGTAGCAGCTGCCTTTGCAAATAACTCGGCTTCCGGTGTCGTAATTACCCTTCCCTCGCCCGAGTTACACGTCCGTATCAATTTCAATCGGTAGCCGTTTACCAGCCGAATAGCTTCCACGGATTTTATCGAAACTCGGGAAGCCCCGGCCGCACGCTTTGTCGCATCTCGCGAACGTCTTGGCTAGCAACGATGGAAATTTTCGTGCCTCGTCTCCTCTGTTTGCCTGTCTACCCACCGACGTCCACGGACGTCTGATTCGCGCGATAATTATCGCAGATGGATGCAAAGCAACGAGGAAAAGACGATCTTAACTCGAATCAGATAAGAAGCGTATACGGAACGACTGGAAATTGTTTGCGCACCTTTTGTTTAGCCTAACATTTACGCGGTAATTACAAGTATAGTAATTATGATTAAGCGTATCTGTCTAAGTAGCGTTCGCGTTAATACGTTCGTACGACTAGGAAGATTCGACGACGCGTAAACGAAATGCGAAACTCGGCGAGAGAAGGCTTCGATGGAAAGCGCAAGATCGCGCGAACGTAGTGCGTTCAGAGTGGACGCTGCAAATAACGTTTTACTTCCAATCGAACGGATCCTTTTATTTCTACGTCTTTTCGTCCACCTTTTTCCCCATCCCTTTTGCTATTTCGAAAGACGGCAACGGCTCGATAACGATTCAAGCGCAGTAAACGCCGGCCGAGTGTTTACGGTCGGGAAAATCCTGTCGCCGCTCGTTCCTCCGGTCTTTCTCGATCGTTTTTCCAGCAACCGCGATACGTACGTAAATTGTCGCTCAAGGATTTCCCGCTTTTAAAAGGTGCGCGTGCTTTTTCGTCTGACACGCGCGCACACCGCCCAGCCATTGCGTCACAGATAATAATTGGGCAACGGTTTTCGTGGTGTACGCGGAAGATTCGACGCTGCAGCCTAAACGTCAACGCGATCGCGTCTCTGCCAAGAAGCGACGCGCCTTGTCGTTTGATTTTTCGTTGCGCGTGTATCCGATTTTTAAAGGAAAAAGAAGTCGATAGATGCGGTGCAGGATACGGAATAACGAGAATATGATAATCGCACGGCGTGTTTTACGTTTGAAATTACCAACGTAATTGTCACTCGGACGTCGTTATTCGGAGAAGTCGAGTATTCTCGGATCGTGAGTTTCGTCATTCTCGTACGTGCGCTGCGTGTTTCGAACGTCGCTGTAGCTCCGTGGATCTGTGGAAAAAACTGTATCGGCATGAAATCGATATATTAGGTCCTTCTTTTGCGGACGCGTCTTTCACAACGATGCCACGATGTTGTGATCCTCGTCTTGATGCAACAAGATAGATCGTAATTCGATGAAACGATACAAAACGACAGACGTTTGTGAAAGAAGTGGTTGACGCTTCTAAGAAAACTCTACGTCTGATCCGTTTAGTTTTCTCGATCACCGAAGCTGATCGACAGGCCATAAACGAAAGACAGTCACGCGGCAACCATAGACAATAGACAGGCAACGATGGACCAGCTCGAAACAGTTCGATTCGTACTTGTATATGCGCTTCTTCGTTAAATATACCTTCACTAGCTTACGATCTATCCACGCGTTCCTCTATCCGTATAACCAATAACCACAACATCCTTAAAGAAAAAAGGAAAGAAACTTGTCGGACGACCCAATAAATTGCTCGCGCATTTGCGGAATCCTACAATTACTCGGTATATTGTTATACAGCTTCGCGGTACCTACACGCTCGGCCACGAACATCAGGCCACCCGTTAGACACGTTTCAACGAACCATTCGAAACGCGACCAAACGAGATTCGTAAAGCTCGCGTTGGAGCGGCCGGTAGGTAGCCTTAAGAGAGAAGACGCGAAACAGAAGACCCGGAGAGCGTTCGAGTACAAAAGTATCGATACGTCGGTTACGAGGGCATCATTCCCATGGCGGAGTATGACGGCGCGGCGGGCAGGTAGGACGCGAGGCAGGGAGGCAGGGATACGTGTATGGCAACGCAACAGTTTAGAGCGAAGTGTTACGTCAGTGAAAGTGTTATGCCAATGTGGGCCGAGGCTAACCTGTGAGCCCTGTCTCCGCGTGTAAATACGCGCACACGTGTACAGCGGCGTGTACATGGCGTGTACGCGCAGAGGAGAAGCGCGAGAGGCGACGAACAGCGTGCCGTATACCTTGCGATACGCGTACGCGTGCCAATCGCACGACCAAATAAATTCCGCGTCGATTTACGTTCGCAGCCCCGATATCGCCCTATTACCCTCTTCTCTCCTTCTTGCTGCCTTCGTTGCAGCCTCCTCGTCCCGTACGCGGCACAAACGACGGAGATCGGAGAATAGATGGCAAAGCCACGCGACACCTCGAAGAAGAGGCGGAGGAACGCGTGCAAGGGCAAGCGGACCGACGCTTTATCTCGCGCGATTCGGTGACGCTTGGCGGAGATGGGCGCGGGCGCGCGAACGATCGGCGTATTCTTAAGCGGATGACATCCGCGTTGAAGAATGCGCCGTTAAGGATACGATACGCGAACCGCGTAATCGGTTTCTCCGTGTACGTGGGACGTGCGCCGCTCGCTGCTCGTAATCGAGCACGGTTCACGGCCGATCCTATCGCCGCGATCGTATTCTTCGTGCCGTTCGATTTTTCGGCGACACCGCTAAGAAGCTGCTTCTTAAACAGGCCGTACGCTCGCGGCGCGACGCGAAACGTGGAAAACGATCGGAGATGGAGAAAAGTGAGAGGCGATTAAGATTATCGTACAAAGAGATATACGCGTGTTAAAAGTTCTCGTTACCGCGTTAGGCGTGCGTCATCCTGTAGCGTAATCTACACGCGAGAGGCGAGCGAGCGATCGATCGAGCTGCGCCCAAAATCGATTCAACGGCTTTCGAACGAACGTTTCCACGACCTTGCTTCGCCTTGTTTAGCGCTTCCTTTCAACGCTTGCGAACGATCCACGATAGCGTCGACTTTAGGCGCCGCCCTCGTCGTACGCGTTCGCCGTAATAATTCCGGAAGGCGGTCCTTCCTGCGCCACGGTTTTCGTCGGCGTAATTCACGCGAAGAATCCAGTCACCGCACGCTCGCGGATCCGCGTCTTTCGACTACCGAGCTTTCCGCGAGCGGACGCGCGACCGCGGCGCAACATCTTCCCGGTCGCCGAACGGGCCAGCCTCGGTTCTAGCAAAAAGACCCGATCGGACGCAACGCCGTCTAATTGGGTCAAGAGGAAAAACCGAGCCAATTGTTTATTGGTGCCGCGATAGCCGAGCGTTCGGCGGCCATTAATTTGCGAAAGCGCGGAGAGGAAAAGGTTACGCTCCTTCCTCTTTCTCTTTGCCTCTCTCTAATCTCTTTATGGGCTCTCTGGATGATAACGTCGAGCTTGCGTAATGTCCCGTCTATAAATCAACGTCGGTCGGCTTGGCAATTCCGCGCAGATAAAAGAATCCGTCGTTGGCAGCGAACGCGGACGAGGCATTAGAATTACAATAAAACTGTCGGCGAATATCCCACGCGATCGAACTCACGGCTCGAATCTTTCTCCGTTATCTTTTCACCCTGCGATCGTCGCAGACGGTTATTCGTTGATCCTCGGATACGTCCTCGTTTCTTTCGACGAAACAAACTTCCGAAGGTCGTAGATTTCTCGGAAGAAATCGGCCGTCTGCGAGATACGCGAGAGATCAAACGTGAAATTAGATCGATCCGCAAAGATCCAGCGACGACGCGTCGCGTTTCCAGGTAGGATTATTTTTGCCTGGCAAGTTCAGCTTCTCTCGGTGTCAAGCGATTTCCCTTGGACGATCGACCAACAGCCGCTGCGAAAACGAGAGCTTCTCGTCTGGATATTTCCGTGCGGATAAATTATCGACGATTCGCGACGAAATTATTAAACACGTTCCGCAAATACGTTTCACGACTGATACTCGTAAATAAATCACGCTCGCCAATTTTCTTCGCCGCCAGCTTCGCTCCTTTCGTTGGCCGTGCTGTTGCAACGCAAATCGATCTACAAGCAGAATAGTACTCTTTAGAATCTTCGTATCAGATTGTCCGAAAGGTTTCTTTCCTTTTGTAGGGAAACGACGGAAGCGCAATATTTTTCGTTTTCTGTTATTTTCTTGAATTACGTACGGATACCAGCGAGACAAAATGGATCGTAGAAAATTCAACGAAACGATAGAAAATGGAAAAGAATTATTTAATTATTCATATTACTCACTTATAAATTACACATATCTATAATAAGTCTTAACTTATTATAAATAATTAGCCATGTCACTGCGCCACGCCAGAAAAAGTTACTGAAAATTCTCGATGTGAGAATTGATTCTAATTTTAATAAACAAATAAAAAAAAAAAAAAAAAAAAAAACCTAATAGAATCTCTACACTCTGCTCTGTTCGATCGCGGTCGGTCGACGATTCCACGAACGCGTGGATTCACGCGCGATCGCCACGTACGGTGTAACACGACGGACAGCGATTTAATCCCGAAACGAATCTATCCGATCCAGCCGATCCGCGACACTCGTGGCGATTTTCGACGCCTGCCGCGATAAAACGTAGCCGACGAAGACGCGCCAGTCACGGCCTGGTCCCGATGCGTGTCGCGGAGAAGAGGAAAGGCCTAGGTCGGATATGAGAACGAGGGAAACCACCGCTGATCACCTAAAGTAGAAACGGTAAGAAGCGGACGGAACCGCGTGCAACGGAAGTCTGGTTCGTGTCACGATCGCGCGTTAACGCGTACAGTACTCGCGTGGCAGCCCCTCGACTCGTCGACGAAGAACCCTTGGCCTGGTCGTGGGACTTGGTCGCGCCCTTGAAGGGCCGACTAACGAGGGATCCGCGTGCGTGTTCGCGCGTCTACGTCTAGATTCCAGCCTCGTTGAGATCGCCGCCGCTCGAACACCTCGGTAATCGCCTCGATAATAGAAATTGCTCTTTTCCCTCTTCTGTTCGCTGTCGTCGGAGCCGAGCGAGCAATTGTACGTTTCCTCTTTTTCCAATTTTCCCCTCTTCTTTGCGCCGCATCGATCGTCCGCGCGTGGTTTTTCCGGCGGAATTGCTCGTTGCATATTCAACAGGCTGGCGGGATCCGTCGGCGGATGGGTTTTTAAGCGGCGAGGAACGTGCCCGGGCAAAGGGTTGTACGTTTAGAGGGGATTTACGAGGCGCGGCTATGGAGTCTCGTTACTCCGCGGAACGATGCAAATATCAGATCGAACGGGATTATCGGCAGTGGATTTATATCGTCGGCGAAAGCGTCGAAAGAAGCGTTGCCTGACGAAACTCGAGGTGCGTCGTGCGCCTTGCTTTGACGCCGCGTCGACGACAGCCGTTTCTCTCGACGGTGCTCGGCGTCGCGCGATAGTTTTCAAAGCTGCCTGGAAAAATAGTTCTTCCGGCTTTGAAAAGCCGGTCCACCGTATAAGAGCGTTGCACAAAGCAAACACGTCGGCCAGAGAGAGAGAACCGCGTTGAAAAGTAGGTCGCACTGGTTCGGTGTATTTGGGTTGATCAATTTTTTATTTCGGTCGCGATAAGAAGTCTTCGTTGGTTAAAGACTCGGTTCTATGTAGAAAACAAAAAAAGAGAGAGAGAGAGAAAAAAGGAGAAAAATAAAGAGGCACCGATCGATCGGAAAAAAGTAAGCGCATCGGGCAACGTCCTCGTGCTGATTCTCCGTGAATAGAATTTATTCCCACGGAATCGGCCCACGTTTCTTTTCCACGACGATGGCTATCGGTCCAACGATGACGTTACACGAATCCAGAGCCGCTGGTAAACCGGAAATCGCCCGTTACTCCGGCGTACCATCGTTCTCGTCGCGTTTTCTTCTCGGCCTGGCACCCTCCGACAGCCATCTGTGCGTTTAGGGCAGCTTCGAAAAAACTTATCGAAAGGGTCGTCCGCGAAGAAAAAAAGGAAACGCTACCGCGTCGTTCGACGATAATTAACGAACGCTGTTGGCGCGTCGCTCGACGAAGGTTCGAGCGCTCCTCGCCTGAGAAACGCTGTCTGTCATTTTTCGATAAACGCGCGTCAAAGTAACGGAAAGCGGTCGAAAACGGTCCATTTCCCTCGCCGTTACTCCGTCTGCTTGAAAATCAATCGCCAAGGGACGCGGTGGTAATTTGTCAAAGCGAACTATTTTTTACGCTCGCTCGACGAAATTCTTCGTAAGGAAATTGATATTGCACGATACTCGGCTTATCGGATGCGTGGTTAATCCGAGCGACAGCTATTTCGCTAGCTCTGGCTGTATTTAAAGCAAACTGGAGATTTCTTCCGCGGCCGATCCGTCCTCGCCGCGACGGTATTAGGTTGTCCGGAAAGTTTCTTTCCTTCTATACGCACGACGTTTCTTCTTTCGTATTGTTCTATCGAATTACGTACGATCGTAGTAATAGAAACGGAACAAAATGAATCCTACGAAACGAAGGAAACTTTCGAGGCAACCTAATACAACGTGGGAATTATTTGCGAACACCACGTGGACGCGGTCGTCGGTGCAAATTGGGTCGTCTGACGGTGCTTCGAATAATTTCGCGAAAAGCTGGAAAAACCTCGCCAGCCATCCCGCTTATTTCTGGATGTTCGATAATTTTTCGGTTTCTCCGAGTGCCGGGCAAATTTCGCGATCCAAATGAATGATTGAGACGTTCGATCCACCGACCGATCTCTAAATAACCAGCGTCGATAACGTTACGTCTTAGAAAGTTCGCGGTCGCTGGCATTTTCCTAAGATTCGCTCGTTCCTCCGAAAACCTTTAAATACCTTCTTCTTGCAAACCGTACGCTCTTTTAAAATCCGCGATTTATCGTCGTGAAGGTGCGATCACCGAGTCGCTTCAATCGACGATGGTCGTCGATGTGGCGGTCGACCGAGTGGCAAGAGCCACGGAGAAGGAGGGAATCGTTTCGAGGACGTCGCGAAAACGGCCACACGCGGTTGTCCGTGTTTGGCGAGTCCCCGGTGGACCCGACGTCGGGCAGCTCGTGAAAGCTGCGACGATTTTCCTCGGTACAGACACAGATAGGGAAACGCGTTCGGAAATTTCCTCTCTGTCGATTTTTACCGACGTGGTAATTACAACGAGGCAGAGCGAAAGGCGACGGGAAGGTAACACGGTGTGAAATAATTTGAATAAGTATATGATAATTTGAAAAAATATCAGCTTGTCCGGAAAGTTTCTTTCGTCTTACGAGGAAACGATAGACGCACGACATTTTTCGTTTGCCATTATTTTACCGAATCGCGTATCATCCGTTTCGTTCCGTTTCTATTATCACGGTCGTGCGTAATTCGATGAAATAGTGCGTTGTTTCCTCGGAAAACGAAAGACAACTTTCCGGACAACCTAATTGTAACAATAGAATGAATTCACAAACGACGTTGCCTGCGAAATCCAACGTTGGCTTCGATTACGATCGTTTACGCGCGTGCAGTACGCTGAAACGGACACAGGCAATCGGTTCTTCCGTGCAGCCTTAACACGCCTTAACTCAGAACCCGAGTGCCCGTCTATCGAAGGTACATGCGCGTGTTTCAAGGACGCGGCCGAGTAGTACGTTTCGTGGACGTGACGTGGATACGCGCGTGGACGAAAGGGAAATCGAACGCGAGGGAGAAGCGAGAGACACTTCCGGCTCGCGGGTACGCGAAGTCGGGGTAAAAGCCGAGTGGCGATACGATCCGACGACGCGTAGGAAGAGCTTTGCAAATTAGGTCGGCGCGTTACCGATTACGCGGTTTGCCGCCGTCTCAGCTGCCGCCTTCTCGTTCCTTCTCCGTCTCTCGCGCAGCTTCGCCCAACGCGTCGTCTCTGTCCCGAACTCGTCCCTTTCGCGCTCCACAGATTCTCGCCGTATCTTCGATTCGCTCGCGCTCGCCAGAGCTCGCCTAGACCCAGATGCAGGGCCGTGACCATTCGCGAACCAGCACGCAGATACTCGCGCCACTGTACATACGTTTAGTCGGTGGAGAACCGGTCGATTCGGTGTTTGCGCATCAGCTGCGAAATTTGAGGAAACTGCAGGCGATGGAACTGGAAACAAAAATAAATGGAAAGCGGAGGAAGCAGAGGTTCGGAGTTCCCTTTTCTTCCTTTTCTCGACAATGCGCGTCCCGAGGGATCCGCGTACGTCACCGCTCGTTATTATTCCAGCCACTTGGAGGATAGACGTTGCTTTAAATCGGTTCTTTCGGTTCGAGAATATCAAGAAGATCCGCAATCGAATCTTTCATCTTACCGATCCTTACCGAGAGTAACCGTCACCACCAGCATGAACAAGTTGGATGAATCTCGGTGAACCTCCTCAGCCGCCATGTCACTTTTAGGTGGATAGAATCTGCTTTGCGTTTCGTCTACCTACGATTCCTTTCTGCGATAAGACCGCAGCCACTACGTACGCGAAATGGTTTTATCAGCTTGTCCGGAAAGTTTCTTTCGTTTTACGAGGAAACGATAGACGCTAGATATCCACTTGGTTCCGTTTCTAGTATTACGATCGTACCCAATTCGATGAAACAATATGAAAGAAACAATGTGGCGCGTGCGTTGTTTCCTCGTAAAACGAAAGAAACTTTCCGGACGATCTAATAAAACCTAAAGCCACCACGTGTATCTGGATACCAGTTATCCATAGCAACAATAGCAAGGCGAAATTCGAAGAGCGTGGCGGACGGCGGGCAACGCTGAAAGCCGCGCGGACGTCGTGGAACGCGTTAAATATTTCGAGTAGCCGATGGACGAATGGGCGCGATGGATGAGTCACTGGTCGAATCGGTACAGCCCTGACTAGACACACGCAGAGAGCGAAACGGTAGTAAGCAGCTGGATGGAGAGAGGCTAGGAGAGCCGGTACCTCTGTTCCTCTCGCTCTCTCTGTTGCTCGCGGCTGGTCTCGCTCGCTCCATGAGTCTATTAGCATCGGGCGCGCACGTCTACCGGGGCCTTGACACAGTGCGTGTCAGGCATTGCATGCCGATAGCGGAAAACGCAATCTATTTATCGAAGTTTATCGGCGATTTCGCGTACGAGTGCCGGCGTTAGACGAGCGCTCGCTCGCCAGCCACGCAACGCCGCAACCATGGCTATTAATATCCTTTCGATTTACGATAGACCGTCGCTCGTTTACGATACGCCGGACGTTGATTCTTCCACTCTCGATTATTCGCCCTCCGCACCCCGTTGCTTCTCTTTTACTTTCTTCTGCTCGTCGCTTTCTTCCGAACGAAAATTCGTCTTTGGAGGAAAAGGTGGAAGCGGGCTGGAAGATACCGAGAGACGACTATCGAGAATGCCGGTGTGTGACTTCCGGTCCGAGCTCTAAAACCGCCAAAGAAACCTCCTTCGAACATCGAGTGTCGCTGTTGTTTACTGGAACGACGGCGAGATCGATGCGAAGATTCGACGGTCAGCAAAGCTAAAGCCGCGGAAATGAACGTAATACGCACACGGCGCATAGTTGTGTCATCGGGTGGTCCGTAGAAACGACCGTAGTCTAACGATAACCGCGTTACCAACGGCCACTTGTGATTTCTTTTTCCTTCTCGTATTTTTCAAGCGTTCCGAAGTAACTGAAAACGGTTGTTATTTATCGGCTCGCGTAGGTTGTTACGCTGGATTGTTTGGGTAATTGGCGTTCTAATATGTCGGTCGCGTATACGGAGAACCGTCGCGTTCGTTACCGTCGTTCCCGTTTCCAGCGCGTCGCGGTTTGGCCAACTGTCGCCGCGAGATCGTTGCTCCGCCAAGAAATCTGATAACGCAACTCGCGCGAGTGGCGTAACCTTTCGATACTCGGATTTTCAGCCTTCGCGTCAGCGCTCTAGTCGTTCTCTTACTTTTTTTACTTTCGCAGAACCTTCGTCTCTAGCGTTCGCCCTTAACGCTAAACCTACCACAGCGGTCAAATTGACCGCTCGCAAATTTCTACGAAAATTTCTACGCAAATTTTCACCATGTTTCAACGTTATCGGATCGCTCGCTGATCCGTCGCTTTCCGCTACTTGTTCGTAGTTTGTTTTTCCTTTTTCTAAGAAAACTTTCTAGTCTGTCGCGAGCGGTCGATAAGTGCGCAAGAAGCGTCGGTAGGTTTGGCGTTAAGCGAGGAAAATTTCGCGCAACCACGTACACCTACGTTTGAGAATGGACGCGTACAGGGAAATTGCTCGTACAGCGATACGTACGTGGTTTATAGGAAAAGTACGAGGCTCGGATCAGCTGGTTTCTTCCGGATCGTATCGCGACGACGTAATTGCCGAGACGCGTTAGCGACGCGAGGATCGTTCCTTTTCCAGGCATCCGATGATCAAAGATTTAAGCGTTGTGTAATAATTAGCGGAGTATGGTCGCGCAGGCGCTACAACCGGACGAACCAGACGTGATATTTTCTGCATGCAAAATTTTATCGGGATCGCAGGCGGCGATGACCTCTTCCGAGACGGATTTATCGAGAAATTTCGATGGCGCCCGATTCTTTTTTCCCTTTCTTTCTTTCTTTCTTTTTTTTTTTTTTTTTTTTATCGGATGTTGCTGCAAATTATCATCGAACGAACGTGTTTATATTTACAGCCATTACCGAACAGATTATATAATTCGCGTATACGTATTGTACGAGGAAAACATGGAAAGTATATCCGATCTAGTTCTCCCTCTGCTTTCCTGCATCTCGCCACCGCGTCTCGTAACGTCGTATTCACGCGTTTTCTCCTTCGTCGCTGAGACACTCGGCCACTTTTTCCTCCGGCACAGACACGCAAGCGTTCGCTCCTGCAGCCACACAGTTTCTAATCTAAATATTCCTGGTCGCGCGTATGTCCGCGCTGATCCATCTCCGAGTTTCGTTTCTACGTAAATAAACGTCAGACGGAAACTTTCGAAAGACAACAAGGAAAACGTTTTCCCAAAAACTTACCGCTAACTCGTGCTCGAGTGACTAACGTTAACGGGCCACGAGTCGATGCGAAGTTTGTCAAGGTTCTCGAATAAGTACGCGCCGAGTGTCGAGGGTCTCGATACCTGTACGACACGGTCAGCGCTGTACACACACGCTCGTGTCTGTTTACAAACAATTACGTCGACCTACTCGCTGCTAATTAAAACACCTTGGTCATGGGAAAATCCAGGAAGACGGTGACTCTGTGCTTGACCTAGATCGCCCGCTCGCCGAGGAACGAGGCAGACCGCGGAGAAGGGTGGAGAGGTTGTCGGTTCGATAGGGGTATTAAGAATCGAGGTGACCGGGTCGGTTTCGCCGTCGAATCGCAGGAGTGAGTTGCTGGTGTTTTCCGTGGGCTGTCCACGGGCGCCGCGACTCGTGATTTTTCGACAAGCGTCGGACGAGCAGGCAGCCGCGTGGTGCTGCGTCGACCCAGTTGGCGTTAATCGGCTTTCCAATAATCGGTCGGACGGGGGAAAGAAGTCGGTGGCACGTGAAGTGGAGCAGCTTCTGGCGGCGTTGCTTAAAAGATTAACCCTTCGCGGCTGGATATCGGTTTCCCTGCACCGTGAACACGCTCCTTTCTCTCTCCGTTTGTTTCGTTCGAGATCGTTAGCCACGCGAGAAAAGTCGACGTTTAACGCTGGATTTGCCCGCCGGTGCATTCGCCGATGCGAATCAGGCAGACGCGACGCGTTCAGCCGCCCGTTCACCGACCAACGTGTTCGCAAATAGCACGATCGGCTCTTACTTGCTATTCGCTGGCCGTTGGAAACGCGATACCCGCGATGGAAGAGCAGAAACGCAGACGAGCCTGCGTTTCGCCACTCTGCACGCTCTTCTCGCGAATGCCGCTCGTACGCAACTCGCAAACCTAGTTCTCGAGATCTAGGAAAATGTTTTACGTACGTTTCTATTCGCCGTATTCGCGAGAGGATCGATGTAGACGCCCGAGAGGGATACGCAGAGGTAGACGTTTCGCCACGCAAAGGGCGTAGGTCGAAAGGTGTTTTGCCGCGGGAAACGGAACTGGATGGAAGAGCGGCAACGACTCGGTATCTTTCGTTAAAGTTGTCTAAAGGCGTTCGCGAGCTGTTACTTGGTTCTGCGCGTTCCAACTTGCGAAACGAGCTGCTACCGTTGCGAACTTGGACGTCGACCGCTTCTGCTCGGACCTCGCGTCCTTCGTTCGTCGTTCGCGCGCCACCTTCCTTCCGAGCTCTCGTCGTCGTGTACGTTCTCGGTTTCCCCCGATTGCTTGGGAAAACCGACGGTGCGAGAAACACGTACCTCGAAGGAGCTGGAAGACGAGTGGTTGCCGGCGCGAAAGAAGCGGCAGGGGAAAACGGCGACGAGAAGGGTCGTTCGTTCGTTACGCTTAAAGAGGGCCGATGTAATAACGATCGAAACTCGCTCAGACATGCTAATTCGATTTGAAGACTTAAACAACCGACTCACCCCTTGCTCTGTCCGCCCACGTCGAGCTCATACAGTTTTCACCATTGGCTGGAAGTTGACGAAATTACGCAACGCGCTTGCTTTTTTTCGAGCAGTCGAACGGGGCACAATTGGTTGAAAGCATCGAAACGAACGAACGAACGAACGAACGAACGAACGAACGAACGAGACGAGCAAAAAGAACGGAGAAAAAATAAACGACGCGCACGATGAAAAGTTTCCAGTCGTAGACGAGCGTCGACGATGACGAATTATTCGTGGCTAATAACGAAAGTTGAGCGACCCTCCTCGAGGATCTCGTCAATAATGCAACGATTCCACCGTCTCTGCCAGCGATTCTAGAAACCCGTCGACGCTGCACGCGAGCGTAACGGCAAAATTTAACCTCCGATCGATCTGCTTCTTCGACGCGGTCTTCCACCTAGCTTTCCTCCATCTCCGTCGCCTAGCTGCTAGCTGCTAGCTGGCCCGACGACACCGATCGCGGACAGCGTGGTTAACACGGTCGCGGATACGATTTTCATTTTTGACGCCTGAGCGCGCCCGCAGAGCATTTTTCCCACGCGTTAGCAAAATTCCTAATTTGTTGCTCACATACGTGACAGTTTTCACGAAACCGTGGGAATCTTAAATTTTGCGAGGTCTCTCGTCTCCGTAAACTTCGAATTATCTTCGAAACGTCGTTCGCTCTCTGCTACGCTGAAAGCAGACGAACGTCCGAAAAGGGAAATTTACGCTCCTCGGAGAGGAACGGGCGATCGAGTAAACGCGAGATTCGACGGACGAAGCGAGTAAAACGAGAGTCGAGATGAATTTATTCGCGCGCCGGGTCCTCGCTGCGCATCGTCGGCGGAGCATCGACGCGCTAACGAGCCACGCTAATTCAGCTCGGTTGGTAGCGCGAAGTGGAACAGCTGTAACCTTAACCTTATTCTCAGAATTTAATCTGTATGCAAATGTCGTTGAAACGCGCTCCGCTCGAGATCGACGCTGGCCGTCTATTAAACGCTCGTTCGCACGACGAGTAACGCGCGTAGAATCGCGCGCGGTAAAGAATCAGCCGAGCAAAAACTCGTGTTTCGCAAAGCGTCGAACGCGGAGAAAAGTAGGAAAAAAGCGAGGCGACGTAGTTAAATGCGGGTCATCCCTTTGCAAACCGGACGCGGGCTCCCTCAAATGCGTGCATCGTGTTAACCCTTCCAGCGTCGCATTTTTTCTCTTCCTTTTATCGACCATCGAAACGTATATTCTCCGCGAAGAATACGTAATACGGCAAAATTCAGAATCGACGTTATTCTAATGTAATTAATATCGTTCAGTCAGCCGATAACTCGTCGAGGCACAATGTTGCGAACGCGTTCGTTATATTTCCTAGATATACGTACATACACTTCTTCTCCAATTGTGTACGTTTCCCGTTTGTTCGTACCTTTTGTCAACGTTTTTCTCGTTTACAGCTTTCGTCGGTTCGTTCGTACTTTTCGCTCGTACTTTTCGCTCGTTTGTTTCCGCGTACGTCCGTATATTTGTTCGCGTACTCAATTCGTTTGTTCGCATCCGCGGTTTGCTCGCTCGCTCGGACAAAATTTCGATCGAAGATTCGATTTCGGTTTCGCTATCGAACGACGAACACGTCGGGTTTGTCTGGCGATGGCGAGCGCGAATTCGCCGCGTCTTTAAATACACTCGTTGCCTCGCTTCACCGCCGGAACAGGCAGCGACCGAGAAAGGGAAAGGGAAAAGAAACAACGAACCTGTTCGCAGGCTCGTCTTTTTTTATTCCTCCGTGCTTGCTCGATGATACCGAAAGGGTCGTTTGGTCTCGCGTAAAAAAGTCCAGCCATTCGCTGTAATCTCATTTTTTTCACCTTCGTGCAAGGCTAGCAGAGAAGCAATAGGAAGAAACGTAGGTTCGATCGATCGCGAATTTCCCATCACGGCGTATTACGCGTCTACTGATCAGAGACTCGAGGCCTCTCGCGACCCAACGTTGCGGCATTTCAACGTAAATCGCTTCGTCGATGGCGAGTCACCGCCAAAACGCGCCGATTTTATCGAGGCGACTAACTTGACGCGTAACGATATTAGCAAGTCGACGCGTTGCAAATCTAGACGATAGACTTCTCTGGCCTGCGATCGCGCAGTTTGTGCAATTTATTTACGAGACTCGATTTCTCTTATCAACGAGATCGTCGTTGCGCCGGAAGAGACTTTGTTGCTACTGGTAATTACCGCGATTCGTAGAATTTCGCCAGCAACTAACCAATAAAATCGTACAACAAGGCGATAACGAATGCATCGTTTCCTTCCGCTAGTTTCCTTCGCAGTTCCGCAAGCGTGTGGCAAGTTAGCCGATAGGACCGTAGGAGCGTGGAGCGCCGTCGTAGCCGGTCGTTGAAGCCGAGTTCGTTGAATTAAACGAGTACAGATAGAATCGAAGCACCTGTATTTTGGCTGTCGGTTAAGCGGTAGGTCGTTAGCGAGGCAGAAGATCGATGGATGGCACGCAGACGTAAGAGGGCACCGAGGGTTGCGTTGTGAGGTAGGGCAGGACGGATAGTAGAGGGGTGGTTTGGTCGTCGGCAGAGAGAAGGTAATGGCGTAGAAAAAATTCGTGACCTACTTTCCGGGGCGAAAGAAACGTGGCTAGATGCGTGTACACTTTCGCTTCCATAATGCGATCAAGATGCGTCGATAATGGCCACTTTCTCGATATTTCATTCCCGTGTTTTGCCGCCGTATCTCTAAAGATACCGACGTTTCCCTTTAAGTCGTGATTCGCGCCGAACGTTCAAAGTTGGATCGCACGTAAGGTGGAAACGACGCGAAAGCTTCGAAAGAAGAGATAACTTTTGTGTACACGCTTCTTTACGCAATTTTGTGTACGCTCGCTGCTTTGGTTTATTTGTTTATTTATTTATTTCTTTTTTTTTTTTTTTTTTTGCTTATACTTGTATCCTTAGCTTATACACGCGTGTTAATCGTAACCTTCCCCTACTTTGCTAACTTACGCGCCGGAGTGTTCAGTATGATTTCGCGTTTAAATAAATGAACGAAACGCAAGCAAAAGTTCGTTTCGCTCGGCGAATGTTTTAACGAATTCTAACGAACGCTCTAGTTTGCGTATTTCCTATATCTTCTCGTACGTGTCGCGCGCATTCCGCGTATTTTCACGTCGTCCTCCCCATAAAAATTCACGGAGCCAAGTGGATGGTACGCTTAATTTTGAAATTGCGTTTGAAAACCAACTAGCAGGTCGATATGCCGTGCTTGCTATCTTTCGTCAAGCTACGTCTAACGATCGTTTCCATCTCGATACACTACGTCGAAACGGAGCGACAAATTCGCGATCGAGGTTCCGAGGCGAAACACGTATCCGATAGGGAGAAAGGAAGACCTTGACGTCGTGACGTCTTTCGTACTTTATCACGGCCGGATTTCGGGGGTTATACACCCCGTGAGCTGGGCCGGTCCTCGAAGGTCGTCTGGAGCGACCTTATCGATTCACCGCCGACGCTCCGTATGCCTCACGTGCCACTGACTGTGTCTCCGTATAGGTCGTAAGTCGGCGAGTGAGAAATTCGTCAATTTTCGGAAATTCCAAGCGAACCGGCCTTCGTTCGTTCGCCTCTAGTCCGCACACGGCGATAATACCAGCGTTAAATCGATCGTCGAAATCATTTTCTACCGTCAGATGTGTACACACGCGGTACGTCTACGTAGAATTTGACACTCGGCACTCTATTACGTCGAATACGATAGACAAATTCGTGGATGGCGCGTCGTTCGAGACGACGACGTGATTTCTCCAAGGTAAAAAACACTGACTGGTCGCGATGACGGTGGCCACCGTGTGCAGGTGTCTCGCGTACAATGTATTCGTCTGCCGTTGCGAAGACGTCGGAACGACGAGCGACGTTCCTCCCATGCACCAATTCCCTTCTCGAACCCTCGAACATTTCAACCCCTGTGCCTCGTCCTGTTGACTTCTAGCGGTGCGTCATAATCGATTACGCGAACCTAAATAGATTTTCGAGGGAATATTCGGGGATAAATTGGAGGGAGACCGGTCCCGGAGGGTTGCGTCAGGTTGCTGCTTAGAAATCCCAGTGCCTCGCACTTTCCTCCTATGTTCTACCCCTGTAGCTGCTTCGGCGCTACCGCAATACGTCGATTCGTCGATCGTTCCACTTCGAATTTCCACTCGTCTCTTCGATTCCCCGAAGGACGAAACACTCGACGACGCCAAACACCACCGCGTTTAATCGGAATCGAACGAGTCGATGGTTTCACAGAGACGCGCGATACCGTCTCAAACGTTTCGTTTCGATGAGCGACGAGCAAAAGGTTAGGACGAGAAAGGATCTGCGACTCGACGTTCAAGCGGAGTGGAGGCGGCACACGACGACGACCTTCGTCGATCGAAAAACGCCTCTGTTATCGTATTTTTGGGGTAGATTACGCGAACCGCCATAAGCCTGCAGAAATCGAGATTATCGGAGCCGGGAACGAAAACCAATCATCCGTCGAGATTATCCTCGGTTCGCGAGCACTGGAAATCGTCTGTTAATATCTGGAATTCGATGGAGAAGATACGATCCGCCAAGGATATCGGACACGTGAACCAAATGGCAAACTAAGCGTCCAGATGTATGCAGATTCTTTTGATGGCACAGACGAGCTCGTTGACGGACACGCGGAGAAAGAATTTCTAGATGAACTGCGATCTTCGAATCTGTGTGGAACGGCAGCAGGGAGGCTGAGAGGAAGAGGGCTACGCACGGAACAATGGATCACCGGAGGCCACTTTCCCCGCTGGTCGTCCGCCTCTCGAGGAGAACAGACGGACGACTGCCGATTAGCCCCGTTTCGATTCGAAGGGTGATATCGATGGATTTGGCCGGGACAAGGACGGCGTAGATCGATGTCAGCCCAGCGCCCCGCCTCTTCGAATCTCCGTAAAAACCAATGACGCTGTTGTCTCGAATTTCTCGAAATACGTTCGTTCTACAGGCTTTTATCAACTTTTTATTCGCCCGTGCTCGCTTTCCAAACCGAAATGTCTTTCTCTCTTTACGGTTAACCCTAGTACGAGCAACCGGGTGCTCGTTTTCTCTGTTTGCTTCAGGAATCTTTCCATCCTCCGAGGAAAATGCCAATGATCCTCGGTTTTTCGACGATTCTACGTCGAACGTCCACGTACCTGTGTAACGAAGTTAATAAAAGATTACGAAATAGCAAAGTCGGTGAAGTTAGCTGGCGAGAGGATCGAACGTTGAAGTGTCGAATTTATATTCTGGTCGAGTAATCGGAACGCTTCGGTCGTGTGTGCAGCGGTTAAAGGATAAACCGTCGTTGCGATAGTTGGACAAGAAGGAACATCGATCTGGAAGAGATCGTATCTCGTAGGAATTCAAAGCGCATTGCAAACGCGGTGGAATCGCGGGGAGAGACGGTCGGAGGAGATGACCTTCGGAAAGGTTGAAAAGAAGCTCGAAGCGGTCCAGACGACGTAACGTTATTTTCATGGGTTTACTTTCGCGGCACGACGCGGCACGACGCGGCACGACGCGGCACGGAAGCCGCCGGGGGCGGTCGTGGAAGGGTGCGAGAGGAAAAACCGTCTAGACTCGTTCAGCGCGCGCTCTCGCTCGCCCCCGACAGTTCGCTCGTTTCCCGCCGAACGGGGGAGAATTTTATCGGGGAAAACCGGTTCCACGCGCGCTCTGTGTGCACGTTAATGGGAGGAAAAATTCCGCCTAATCACCGGCGCGAATCGTAACGATCCCTTCTACGATCCCGATCGATTCTCTTCCCGGCATTTCCGTTTTCCATCGCCGATACGTCGCGGTCCCATCGTAATCGTCTCGCGTCTTCCTATTTTTCCTGTTCCATCTAGCTACCTGTCGTTCACCCTTTCGTCGCAGCCGCTCGTCCGAAACAAGAAAGAACGCGAGGCGAAGCTCGCGTGCGTTTCATCCTCGAGAAGACATCCTCGAGGATCCGCGTCAGCCGTCGATGTACGTAATATATTTCGCCGTTTATCACGTATACGTTTATCCAATTACTCAAATTATACGGTCCGTTTGCCAACACCGATCGCTGAGAAGTTGTTCGCGGTCGAATTTGCAGAATAACAAACGCGTCGTCTCGACTGAAATGTTTCCTGCTGCGCGAGGGAAAAAACGCGAGGGAAGAAACGCGAGAGAATGCTTCCGCGGATAAGCGGCGTCGTGCGTCGCCCACGATCTGGCAGTTTCATAGTCTGCGACGAAATTGTGCCGGGCATTCGATAAGAGAAGGACGCGGTGGTGGTGTGCCGGTCGTTTCTTTCGTCTGCGGCAGAACGACGGGCAGAACGACGGGCAGAACGACGGGAGGGAGGGTAGAAGGAAACGACTGCAAGGAAACCGTCTAGACTGCGGGAGGGAGGGTTGGTCGCGTGGCTGGGGTGGTTGAGCCGTGGGGCGGCCGAACTCGTCGCTCGATGGAGAAAGTTGCGTGAATGGGCCAAGGTGGGGAAAGTGGCGGCGGTTACGTCGTCGGTGGTGGTAGTGACACGACGACGGCGATGGCGGAGGCGGGAGACCGGGCGAACACGGGGAGACGGCGGCGGACGTGCGAGCGAAGAAGAGAGAAAGATACAGGAGACTGGCAGGGTGGCAGGGGAACGGTGAAAGTCTTGACGTTCGATAAACCGCCCCCCGAGCCGCGCCAAGGTCACGGCCACGGCCTCCACCGCAGCCAGCAACCCCCGCGACCCTGTCTCCTTTCGTCTTCTTGCTCTCGCTTCGCCTGCTCCGCCCACCCCTCCACGACTTTCTCAGACGATTATTAGGACGATACGGAATCGTCGACGTCTAGCGTCGCGAGGCTGGTCGCTCGAGCTCGCGTCCTCCGCGCACGGGGTCAAAGGTCACCGAGAAGACCGTAGACATCGGGCAGACACCTCGGTTCCTTCCTCTCGGGATATCGTCCTTGGATCTACGTTTCTCACTTTTCTTTCCATCCAAACGTATGCCTCGTGCGATTTCGTTCGCGTGACTTCATTCTTTCCTTTCTTTTTTCTTTCTTTTTATCTTTTTGTTTTCTTACTTTTTTCTTTCTTTTTCCTTTTTTTTTCCTTTTTTTTTCTTTTTTTTTTTTTTTTTTTTTTCTTACTTTTTTTTTTTTTTTTCCTTTTTTTTTCCTTTTTTTTTCTTTTTTTTTTTTTTTTTGTTAGCACGTTCAACGTGGAATTTTCGTCGCTTACGACGCTACGTGCTAACGAATAATAAGGTTTGCGTACGTGTTTGAACAAGAAATTTTCGTAAATCGCGTCTCGCAGACAGATCGGTACCGCGTGCGTTGCCTAAACGTACGCGTGCACTCGGCTTCGTTGCTTACGCAATGAACGCGCTAAACAACGTTTGCGACGTAATGGAACACGTAGATTCGGCCGAGATCTAATAAATCTTCCGGGCAAAGATAACGCAAGATGGAAATAAAGTAGCGATATTTCGAAAAGGAAGACCTTCGCGAATCGGATAACGGTGCTATCGGTATATCCGTGGCTCTTGGTCGACTCAGTTTCGTTCGGTAAAACGATATCGAGCATCGAACGTTCGACTCACTCGGCAACGCGGAGAAATAAACGTCGATAGAGCCGCGTTATCTAATTGCCGCGGGGTTTATCGTCGGCCGAACGAATTTTAAATAGAACGATCCGCGGCGAAACGAGTCGCTTGGTTATCTTACACGACGGAGTCTTCGTTCCTGACTGATCGCGTTTTCACCGCGCTAATCTAATCTGCAACCTTAGCCTTCCTAGTCACAGGAACCGATATCCGCAGTGATTTCCTTTTCCTTCGTCGCTGGACGAGCTAATCAAGCACTTTCCGACCCAAACGCTCTGTACCTCACGTTCGCGTCCCTACGTACTCGAATACGCCGCTCGATAATTGGTATCGAGCGAAGAAGAGATTCGTTCTGGACTAGAGGAAAGCAGACAGAGAGAGAGAGAGAGAGAGAGAGAGAGAGAGAAACATTTCGCGCGTTTCTACGATTCTCCGATATACCGCTTCCGTTCCACGAGTCGGCTGCGACGCACTCGATAATCTCTCGCTCGTTGCTCGCAGACGACCGCAGAAACAGTGCCGCGACGGCGCTTGACGCAACGCGATAAACGCTGGAATTTACCGCGAGGAAACGATCCGACGACGAGAGGGCCGCGAATTTACGAGGAATCTCGCTGAACGCTATCGATAACGATCACTCTGGTTCCTTCCTATTCGCGAGATACCTGCTGTACGCTGTGGATCGGTATACCTGTCGCTGCTGTTCGACCACCCATTGATAGCTTTCGCGAATTTATCAGGTTGTCCGAAAAGTTTCTCTCCTTTTACGAGGAAACGACGGATGCACGACATTTTTCGTTTCATGTTATTTCATCGAATTACGTACGATCGTAACGATAGAGGCGGAAGAAAATGCATCGTAGAAAATTCGATAAGACAATAGAGAGGAGAAAAGGCTTGCGCGTCGTACGAAACGTTTGGAAATTTCGTTATCGCCGTTACGAGGCTGACGATTCTCCCAGGCTCGTGCCGTTTCACGCGGCTACGATGAATCCGCGTCTCGCGCCCAAGTGCCTTGGCGGCGAAACGACGCTGCAAAACGAGCAGATCGAGCGGTCACGCTGTCGGTTTGGGTCGCTGAAAGCTATCTCGCTACGAACGCGTATCGAATCCGCGTGTCGAATTGTCCGCTTGTTTGTTTAATGGGATAAGCGTGGATGAGCGATACGTGCCATCAGCTGAGGCCACAGAATTTTGTCTTAGTGGAAAATGATTTTCGCGCTTCGGTTAGGCGGAATTTACGCGGACGGCGAGCAGAACATTTTGTGTATAATCGCTGTCGCCTCGTAGCTCGGGTTTAGCATACCTACGCGTCCGCCGCGATCCTCCGCTCACTTCCGCCGTTTCACGGTCCACGTCGGCTGCCGCAACGATGGATATCAGCGGCCCGGACTCGTACGTGGGTGGAACGCGCGCAACAGCCTCGAATCGACACCGTGAACAACAGAGCATGTTCGCGCACCTCGGCTATATCCTGCAACACGACGCGTTCCACCTGTTCTTGCGTAGATCGCTCGTTGATGATTTTCTACGCTCGACGAGCGAGCCACCGCGCGATTAATTCCACACCGTGGGAATTACCGCGTAGCTCGACCGAACTGGCGCGTACGAGCGAAAGAAAAGATTTGAAAATTGTATCGCATCCTCGGATTCGCGAGTCTCTTTCCTCGGAACGTTGATGATAGTTGCTTTCGAAGACGCTCGCAATATAGAAAATACCGACGAGCGACTACGAGAAAACGGAGCGACAGCGAAATTTCGCGAGCACGAAATTGCGAAATTTTCGCAAGATCGCAACGAGTTGCGAGATCGTTGGCTGACGAGTCACGGGAGAAACGAAAGCCTGCGGTTGTTTACGCAATTAGGCGCGATCGAGACGACGAGTCCCGTGGAAAATGTTCGAAGGGGTGTGTCCGTCGTGACGGCACCGTCGTTACACGGATCGTGGGAGGAGACAGTGATGAGAGCGAGCGCTGCTTTGTGGTTTCGTGGATGACCTTGACCGTGGTGGATCGATCAGCCGGTGGAACCCGGCAGTCGCCATGACTACGAAGGGTCCTCTACCTCCGGTTTCTCCGTCGCTAGAATTCCAGCCGAATTCCACGCCTCGCGGCCCTCCCTCTCTCTCCCTCTCTCTCCCTCTCTCTCCCTCTCTCTCCCTCTGTCTGTCTGTCTGTCTGTCTGTCTGTCTTCTTTCGCTCTCGACGACCTGCGGGGTCACGTTCCTTCTCTTCATTCGATACTTGCTCGCGATGCTCGCCCTCGAACAAACGGCTCGCGCGATACCGCCATGACCCGAAGGGAAAGTTGAACGATCGCGTTTGCCCTTTCCGACGGTTCCAACGGTTTTCGCCCAAATTTCCTTCCAACGCGTTCGGAAGGCTCGTGTCCGTAAAGTGGAAAAGAGAAATCGTTGGGAAAGCCGATAAGACGCGCGAAACGATCACGCGATTTGTCACTCGCGTCTCGACCACCCGCTCGACGACACGCGCCTCGTAACCGCGAGATTAAAGGGCGACGTCTGCTCGAACCGCGGAAACAGCGATCGAGATGCGACGAAGCCGGTGTTTCTGGAATCGGTGCCGTTGAATCGGCGAAACGATTGACGAAAAGATGGGATTAAAGATTCATCTGCGTAGAAGAGTCTCTCGTTGCCTAGAAAGTCAAAGAGAAATTGAAAAGTCGGTAGACGACGATCGACGCACGAACGGAGAACGATCGATGTCCGATGGATTTCGCGTCGAAAACGACAAAATCGACCGGCCGATCCATTGATTGGACGCGTTCGAAGATCTCGCGTCATGGAAGATTGAACGCGCGTTGCGAAGAGAAACGGCGGAAACGGCGGAAACGGCGGACGATTTTCACGCGGTGTTCACCGGGAGAAAAATGTACGGAGGATGGACGCGAGACACGTTGACCGGTGGAAAGGAAGGGGAAAGAGAAGTTGGCGGAAAAAGTAACGTCGACGATTTCTTGCCTAACCTACCTTAACAACGTAGGGTGGCGACATCGGCAAGAAAATAAATTAGAACCGACCGGCCAGGGCCGCCAGTCTTTCGATAAATCATTTATTAGCGTTTAATGGCTAGTCTGGGACGCCTCGATGCGTATTCCACTTAATAAGACGGTTCGCCAGCCAAACCGATAATTACACGTACGCCACAGGCGCGTCGTGCCATGTCCTAGGGTACGTACGTTGCTCGCCGCGTCGCCACAGCCGATTCTTCCCTATCCCGTCCCGTCTCGCTTTTTATACCACCGTAACGAGATCGAAGTACGAGAAATGTATCTTTATCGCCGAGTATCGCCAAGCTTACATCGTAGCAACGTGTCCCTGTTGAGATTTATCTGGTTGACGTGGTCGTTGATTTTTATACGTATCGTTACGATACGTCTAATACGATACGTATTGTCGCGAATGCCGCGAGTTGACTATTTTACACGCAAGCAGGCAATTCGCTGGTTCATGATTCGTTCAATCGACGCGTTAATCTTTGCTCGTCTCGTTGCTAAACCGTTGTTACCGGTACGTAGTGGAATTTACCAGCGCCGATATGGCGTAACTCGTAGCTCGCAAAGTTCCGTTAACAACGTCGATTCGATCGCGACCGATTTAGAAAGATTCCGTTTCTTCGTCCAAAGCGCTGATACGGCGGAGTCGACGCGAACGTACGCCCATGTTACGTCCCACGTAACGTCCGGCTAGACTCTTCGAGAAGGGAAGGAAATTATTTGGCGAGTTACGATGGAAAATTGAAATTTTTATCGGCGGAGAACTCGGTGAACCTATCAAAAGGACATCAAGAGGGTAACTGTTCGTTTCTGTGCCTCGTATGCAGAGCAAACAAAGGGTGGCCGAGCCAAGGGGCGAACCGTAACGAGGCAGTGAAAGTGGGAGAGAAAGTGAGGGGAAGTTCGAAGGGGGATAAAGAGTGAAAGGCAGCGGAAGGGTGGGAGGGAGAACGAAGAGGGTCGTATACGGCTAAGGAGGATGAGAAAGAGAGACGGGATCGTCGGTCGGAGGGCTGTTAGGTAGGTTCAAGGACGACCACGCCCTGTCTGCCGTACGCCACCCTCTCGGCGACCCTCTCTCTCCCCCCCTCTCTCCCCCTCTCTCTCCCTCTCTCTCCCTCTCTCTCCCTCTCCCGGTGCCGGTGTTCGCTACGCAGTTCGCAAATCGCCTGGAAACAACCCCTAAATTTCAGGGCCGCGTCCTCTAGCCGGCAAAGGACCGCAACGTTCGGTCGTTTGTTCGCTAATTCGTGCGTAAAAGTTGATCCGCTCCCGGATCGCCACGCTGCATTTTCCAAAGCGTCGGTCGGGATTTGCTCTCTCGCCACCTACTTTCACCGCCGATTTTTTTTTTTTTTTATTTTTATCCCTTCTCCTTCTTCTGCGTCTTTTTCGCGCAAAGTGCGCGGCTTTGCGTCCAACCTTCTCCCTTGCCTTTGCCTCTTACGCGTACCTCTTTGCGCGTATTTTCTGCCCTAACGAGAAACGTACGATAACGATAACGACGATAACAATTTTCATACGATTCGGACAGAACAGAAACGATTCGCGAATGGGTCATCGCGCTTCTCGATAATCGCGTCCGATTTCCTGCAATACTATTCCCACGCGAACACAGGTGTGCGTATACGCGTGCCATAGCGGTGAACGCGCCGCGAACGATTATCGCGTAGAGGCGACGACGGTAATTAACGACGGACGACATCGATGTTTCCGGACGCGGAACGCGTGACTCGGTGACTCGGCACTGTGATTCAGAGAAAACACGGTATCTGTCCGAGGCGGAAGATTAGAGACGTGGCCCCGTGGCCGGTGGTCGCGTGAGACCGAGATAAAAGAATTTGTATCGCGCCGCGCGACGTAAACTATGACGATTGCCGATTACCAGGGAACAAGGTCGAATCGGAGATGTGAAAAAAGTTGCCGCTCGTCACGGAGGATCTTGCTTTCCGCTTGAAATGAAAAGAGACGATACTAGGATTTGTACGAATCGTTCGTCACAGGCGACGACGATTACGTATCCTACGGATCGTCCGTTCGCTGTAACGCGTCTGCGTCGTCCAACGTTTACGGACTCGACGTCGAGAATATTACTTTGTTCGTACGACGCTACCTCGAATTTTGCTTCCGAGCGAAACTCACCGCGGCTGGCGTCAACGGGTTAATCTTCGCGGACGTCGAAGATCGCGCTTGCACCGAGTATAAATCGAAGCTTACGGTGAATTCCACAGCCCGCGGTGCGTGTTTTTCTGCCGGTTCGACTAGATAGCCGAGCGAGACGACGCCATGCGTTGGTTCCGCGACGGAACCGGCCGACCAGCGACAACCACAGTGCTGTGCATCTCGCAGCTTCTGCTCGGCCCTGCTG
Organism: Bombus confusus; assembly: GCA_014737475.1. Taxonomy (NCBI): domain Eukaryota; kingdom Metazoa; phylum Arthropoda; class Insecta; order Hymenoptera; family Apidae; genus Bombus; species Bombus confusus. The sequence continues at coordinate 451,688 of JACXIV010000048.1, forward strand.
CATATTTTGTTCCAGTCGATTCACGTCGATCGTCGAGTCCGGTTTTCCCGGAAATTTCTCCTCTTCTCGTCGTCGTTTCGATTCCGTTCGAATTGGACGTGGCCATCGTGCGCTCGACGGCCAGAATTTTGATTAACTCGCACCGTTACGTAACCTGTAAACGCGTAATGGGATATAAATGGCTCGGGCGATTCGCGTTTACGGAGGCTGTTTACGAGGCCCTGGCTGAACACGCAGATACGCTGTTCTCGCACGCGGACGTGCGTGTATCGTCGCACGAACGACCCGAAGCCTGGCAACAGAACTCCGGGGACAGATAAATTCTCGTAGACTTTCGGAAGAGGGTTCTGATTCCATCGCGCTTCCTGTTCTCGCCTGTCGTTGGCTCCACGCGTGGCTCTTAGTCTCCAAGAGAGACGATCGTTTTTCGCTCGCGCGCTTATTCGTTGGACCAGACGTTGAGCGTAATTTCAATAACTGGAATAAACTCTGCCGCGCGACTTTTATTCAAACGACAGAATTTCGCGTGCTCGCGGGAAGATTCGTTCAACCTTTCGGCGCGCGATCTATGAAAATTGGGACAGCAAATGGAGGAGAGTCAACGGACCGCGGACCAGTCGAATCCTTGCATTTTATATCTCGTATGTAACACGTATACGCGCCATGTATATTTCGCTGTATATTCAGTTCCGAGAAATTAAATCCAATCGATCGACGAGAAATTAGATGAAATCGATCGCCGATCACGAATCACAGCCGATGTTTACTTGCCCGGGAAAAGAATTTCCTTGGGGACGGTTGGCTGCGATAAATTTGCCACTCTTCGCTTTAAACGCGCTGGTAACAAGCTTGCCGCAGCGATCGATTCTCGATTCCGGAATAAATAAAGTCGATGCAATAACTTCTCCCGTCAAGGTCATTAAAAAAAGAATTTCCTTATTTACACGACTTGGTCCAACGAGTAGCGAAAGACCGATGGACGCTGGTATCTCTGCAAATACGGAAAGTGCATCGACGAGGGCTGACCCTCGACCTCAGATAGGTAGCACGGCCATTATCGACGCTTGGAGCAGTCGAAAGCGAGGGGAACGCGCGGGACCGTACGGCAAGGGGCGGGGGCGGGGGCGGGGGCGGGGGCGGGGGGTGGATGCTGTAAAACGATGAAAAAATATCGGTCCAAATAACCCAGAAAAAACGCGAGCAGATAGCGTCGGATAAAGAGCCTCGTTACCGAGCCGAACGTTCCGCTTCTGGCTGCTCGTCGCGACCGCCATCCACTGAATAATTTCGCGCATCGCTTTAATTCCGTACTTCTCGATAATTCCATCGCGGTGTAAGCTTGCCACGACTCTTGATTAACCCGATGCCAATGATTTATTCGCACCGATAAACGAGTTAAGTTCGACGATTCTTCGATCGTCGTTTCCGATCGTTTCTATGTTCTTCCATCTTCCCTTTCTTCCATGCACCGTAGGCGCTCCGTTCGCTCGAATCCAGACAACGACGAACGGTCGATCGATTCGCTCCACCGTCTACGATTCTTCTTCGTTCGTGTAACGGGAGCTCGGACGAGTGGATTCGGTCGACAGCGTCGTCCAACTCTGCCGGTAAATGCGAAACTTTCGTTCCAATAAACGCAGTTCGGGTAAATAGAGTTCTGCTAAAAAAATTATAAGACGTCGCTTTCTCGCGCTACTCGCTAACTTGCTAGCTCGCCAAGCGATATTCGATTCTACGTAACCGCGTAGAACGGTGAAGCGACTCTCAGAGCCGAAGATCTCTAGTGCGAATTCTATCTCGCGAGAGGATATTCCGGATCCGGTGGTTGCGCCAGCGGGAAACTGGTATTCGCCGAACGAAGGCGAGAAACGGAGAGAGAAGGCATCGATCCGGATCTTCGTGAATCTTTCAGCGAAATTACACCGGTTAGTCGTAAAGTCTCGGTGCTCGCCACGATCCAGCCAGACTGTGCGCTCACGCCACTGGCCGGCCGCTTTGCAAACAGCTCGGACACGAACAACGGCAGCGCGAGATGTAAGTGCAGGCTGCGACTAAGGGGGCCCCGTACAGTTTCCAGCCGCACGATCGAGAAGCGCGTGCCAGAAAGAGAAAAACGACGCCACGGGGCGGAACCCTGACCCTCGACAATCCGCCCCTGCGCTGCCCGCCGACGCTTCCAACGCGCTCGATCGTCCCACGGAATTGCGTCAGGATTCGCCTCCAATTAGCTGGCCGAGTATCTTGCTTTCGGTGGGTGCACCACGGCCGGTTCCTGCATCCGGAAAAGTCTGGCCGCGTTGCGAGACGTTGCGTAACCTTCGGATCCGCTTACCCACGCGAGACGCGCTCTCTTAATCGCGTTTGATCGTGCGCGATGCTTCGACTGGTCGACGGCCAAGGAAAAGGAAATTTTTTTGGGCGTAAATGTTATTCCTTCGCGATTAACGGAATACGGCGCAGTCGGCTGGAAAACTCGGCGACTTTCGATATTTAAAGAGCTCTACGAGCAGGCAAAGAGACGTCTGGATCGCGTCTCGACACCGTTTCTCCGCACTTGTGTGAGATCGTTGCAACGAGAAGCAAGCGGTGCGCCGCTTGCTTCGAAAGGCAGAGATCGATGAACAAGATCCTGGAGGTAGCCTAATTTCGGCGAGGTATTAATTACAGGAGCGTACTGCATGCGATCATTAGCTCGCGCTATGCGGCCCAACGGTTTCCAGGAACTCGCGGTTTGCAGGCTTTCCGGAACGATCGATCCAGCGTTTTCGAATGCTTGCCATCGATGGCGCATCTTCCGTTTGCCGATCTACTTCGTAGGTAGCTGCTAGTCCACGCGTCTGCTCGCCTCCATTCCACTTTCTACCTTCTCTTTGTCCTCTGTAAAACTGCCAGTATACTCCGATGCATTCGCCTAAGAATCTTTAACACGGAAGATCGATACGATCGGCTAAATCCGCGAAGAACGTTATCTTTCGTGAAAGAGCTGCGTGGCCAGAGAGTAAAGAGCCTGGTAATTCCGCCTCTTCGCTTTGTCGCTATAGGATAAAATATTCGATGCTTGCGACGACAATAACCCTATCTGCATGGGACGAGATTGAACGCGTTCGTGCCGATCCGCTTTTCAAAGAAAAGAGGAGGAAGCGTTGGGAAAACACAATAACCGTATCGTGCCATACGTCTGGCGATTATACGAAGCCGGCTATTCCAACGCAGCGCCGTCTCTCTCCTCTTACATACGTTTCCCATAAAATTCTGGCTGACTACAAAAAGACGAATATCTGGAGGACGCGAAGGACGCTGGCATCGTTCTCACCGAGTGTCATCATCCGGGCGAAGCTCCCTCCGCCACTTTCGATTTCTTTTACGTTGGAGTTTTCGAGCTGCCGGCGGGACCGGAGAAAAAGTTGGAAGCGGAGAAAGGGCAGCGATGGAACGGTGGCCGAAGTGTCGACCCTGGATTAGTTTTTGCGAGGGTGGCCTCGATAGAACGTTCCTGACGAGGGTTGGCGCGCTCCCGCCAAGGGATACGCAGGGCAAAGCGCGCAAAGGGGCTGGCCAGGGTTTCGCCGTGTTGGCGGAGAAGCTGTTTGCCGGCGGAACGGATGTCTGGGTTGGGGTAGGACGCGCCCAGAAGGTCGTCCGAAGGACGAGCATGGGGGTAGGGGTAGGTCAGCACCCACCTACGCATCTCCAATCGATATTCCTTCGATTTACCGTTTAACCCCAGGCAAACACCTACATCTTTCCAGCGTAAGCGCACCTTACGAACCAGAGAAAAAAGTCGCATCCTTTCTCCTCCTTCGTAGCGCGCTCGTCCTCGACCTTGTCAAAACTTGGAACCCGAACGGCCGCCCATTGTCGTTCGATACGGCTCCCATGAAGCGCCTCGCGTCTACGCGGGGATGGAACGACCTTGGAAAAATAGGTTCCCAGAGAGGCAGGCGTTTCGAAGAGAACGAAGGCGGGCGTTGAATTTCCCACGAAATGTACAGAAAGCAGACACGTAGGGCGAAAGACGGCAGACGAAACGAACAATAACGCGACGCATCGTCTGCCCGTTATCCATAGGGTCGATTCCAACAACTTTCGCGTTTTCGCGTTTTCGCGTCTTTTTCGTCGTTTCTTTGTCCGACGAATTCAATCGGCAGACGCTGTAGCAAAGACTGGCGGACCATTTCGAGGAAAGCGCGGATTATCGTGTTAACGCGAAAGCTCTCTCCGTGCGATGGATCGAGTTTGTCGAAATCCGCGGAGGGCTCGTCGGGAAGACGCCGTCCGATCGGCTTCTAATCGTACGTTGCACCGGCTGCCATCGTAAAAGCGTCACGCGCTCGTAAAAACGTCAGCATGCAAAACGAGCAGTCGCGTATTCTGCATCGACCAGGTATGCGTTGCTTCTGTCACTTGGCGTCTCTTTCTCTTCACCTTCTTCGTTGCTCATACTCGATTCCTCCGGAATCGCAACCAAAATAGCAAAAGCATTCGTCCTGTTGCAAATAAACTGTCTTGTAATTGTCTAAAAATATAACCGCAATTTTCAGAGAGATAGACGTAGAAGAGAGATTAGTCAGATATAAGAGCAGAGATAATGAGGAGATAACGCCAAAGATTGGTATACGTCAAACGAGATGCAAAGCCGAAAAGCTCGCCCAAAGCCGAAAGGCACGCGCTGAGCGATAATGAATAAAACAAATAAGAATAAACAATAATAAAAAAAATTTTCTTATCTTCTATACCGTGTTACTATACGCGCGGCGTACGGAAATCTTTTGCACGATGATCTTCGCGCTCCGAGACGATGACAATTCTTCTAGTACGCGCCCGATTTTCGATCGTTCCCGACTCGATTCGACCACGCAACAGGGACCACCAGCGAACAGGTTACCGTTTAATCGCGCGTAGCCCGAAAGCGTCGTAACGCTCAGGCGTCGCACAGTGCACGAAGAATTTTGATCGCGTAATTTCGCCGCTGCCGGCGAATGCTTTCCGATCGTGCTTGCGCGTAATACCCAACCCGACCCTGTTCTCGAAACCTCGACGCTCAACGCTACCGTCAACAGCGGTTTCTCGCCTATAGAACGTGTTACGATCGTAACCGCGGTAATTGTTTTAGGAAAGACGGTCGCCATAGAAATTTACCAGGACGATAGACCATGAAAACGACGAAAAAAGGCGAACAATTCCCGGCGTGACACGTCCGAGGATTAGGAACAAGAGCAAAGAGCGTGGAAGGCTGGTTGCGTTTACTTATCGAAGTTATGGAAGTTTAAACGAGCGGGAAAAGAGGACGCTCGTACGAGAGGGAAAAGAGCGAGCGATGGGGATGCCTGGGAGGCGCGGGAGAACAGCTTTCTAGGGGACCGCTCGCTTTGACGACATCGAACGATCGATCGATCGGCTAGATATACCGTAACGCTTTCCTTTTCCGTGACAAATTGACGAGGAAAACTCGGCCTGACGAGTTGGCCGAGAATAGGAACGACGTCTCAAATAGGATATCGGAGATCGGCCTCGAGCGTTCGATTTGTAAACAGCGATGGCAGCGTACGACCGTACGTGCGTCTTCGGTGAATCGAGATCGGACGCGTTGCAGAACCAAGAAAGAGAAAAAGAGGAAGAGAAAGGAAGAACGAATTCGTGGAAAAATTCAAACGAGAAATTTCGCCAACCGCGTAGGCTGCGACCTGTTGCTCCGATGTTAAAGATCCTTCGTATCGCGATGCGCGATTGACCCGTCGTTGAAAAACCGTCGACGCCGAACCGTCGTCCCTTCTCTTCGGCGACAAAGCGGACGCAGAGAAGACGATCAGCTCGGCGGAAGAGGCGGTGGTGGCTGGTGGAGGATATGGCAGGGTCCCGCGACTCCTTATTTTTGCGTTCGTAGAAAAAACCTGGCTCGCGCACGGTGCCACCGCGATGACATTGGGCGAGGGGAAGGGGAAGAGGAAGAGGTCGGGGGAAGGGGCCCGGACGCATCGGTGAAAAGTCATGCGGCGTCGCGCGTGCATAGGAACGCGCGCGCGGTGCGCATACCCGTCTCGGGACACGCACGTGCGTGTTGGTGGTGACCACCACCGGCGCTCTCTCGCGCGCAGGTAGACGAAGCGCGCGCGCGCGCGCGCGCCGCACGGCCAACTCGGGAGGCTGAGGAGCGCAGGCAGAGGAAAGTTGCATCGAGTAAACGCGGAGCAACGGTGGTGGCAGCGCGCGAGGGAGGGGGCACGGAGTACGGTAGGGGGCACTAAGAGTAGGAAAATTCAGGTCGCGCCTTGACATACTTGTACTTACCACGTGCATCGGCCGAGCGGCGCATGCGCCGACCGCGTCGTCTTCGATGCACCGCGCCGTGCAGTTGCACGCGCACCCGCGCGTGCCTCTCTCTCTCCTTGCGCTGCATCCCGCCAAAACCGAGTCGGCCAACGCTCGTCGAACTTTCCAGGATTTCATGCGCGCGGATCGATCGATCTTTCTTTTTTCCAACTTTTCTCTACCCTCTCGCCTGCCCGCCCCTCTCTCTGTCTCCGCACGCTGCGCTCTCCGTGCTTTCCTCTCTGCTCGATGCGCGTTCTATCGTATCGTCGCGAATGCCGAGCGGCAGCTCTCCATGCGATGAATCATAGATCGCGCGTTGCGGAGGTTCGGCACGAAGGCAGATTACGTTCGTGGAAATTGAATAACGATGCTCGCACGGCGAATACACGGGCAGCGTGTAACCTGCCTGCCGGGCAGAAGCGTTTTTCAGAGGCGTAGTTAGAGCGCGGTCTCGTGGGTCGACCAGAGATTACGCAAATGCAACGCGCGCGCGTTTCGTCACCTTTTAAATCGAGATCGACGTGGATGCTAGTCGTGCTCGATGTCAGGGATATTAGACTCGATACGACGAATACGCGTCACGCAATCGATTTTCCTTTGGAATTCGCCAGCGGAGACGGTCGCGAGCCGTATTAGTCGAACGACGATCGGACATGGAAACGGAGACGCGTACCGCGCGATGGCCGCGTAACGTTCGCCCGACCGTCCAAGCTACGCTGGTAATCGCGTTAATTGCGATATTATCGCGCGATTAGAAGCGCACAGGCTACGAACGCTCGTGATTTCCAGCCGATTCGACCTAATTCGCTCGAGTCGTTGAAAACTACGAAACCACTCGGTTGTTTCTTCGTTGGGAAAAATAGCGCGCTATCGAGAAGAAGCTCCGCTGCGACCGCTTTTATCGCGGTTTCACGTCGCTGGAAAAGAGAGGCGGCGAAACGCGGCGCGTATCGCTCGAGTCGTGCCACGGCAGATTCCGTGAAAATAGATCGCATTTCACTGACAGGGAAAATGCCGTAACGTCGTTTTCATTGGAATCGAGGTTACGGTATTATACATCTCGGATGATGGGTACGCGCGTCGACGCGCGTCAACGCGCGCTCCCGCCTATTCCTCTTCCAGTTTGGTCCACCGAGCTGGCTAATGGATATCTTCTCGCGAAATCGTATAATGCGGATACGTTCGAAATCTATGGTTGTTCGTTAACCCTCGCGTACGCGATCGAAATACCAGGCTGCAGCTGAAATATTCACGAGAATATTTCCTCGCTTCGTCGTCCCTAAGGTAAATCGGTGTTTTATGGAAAAGTTCGGTTGAAAGGTAAACGTCGATTGAGAAAGAAGAAAGCGTCGGTTATCCGATACCGGTAGATCCATTAACGGCGGCAGGTACGTTTAGCAAGGCATCGGGGACCGGGTTCCGAACGAACGAAACTGCTACGTTTCGTCGGCGTCTGGTTTCGCGGATCTCCGGGCGAAAAGCGTCGGTTTCGTTGCCACGTATCGTCGGGAAAAGTGGCCTTCCACCGGAGGTAGATTCGCCATCGAGGGAAAGGCGAATCGGTCTCTCCGCCAACGTGACTGCCGCTCGAAGAAAAGGAAAGAGCCGGAGAAAAAACGGCATAGTTTCACTGTCCGCTGTTGCGGTGCACGGATTCACGCGACCTTAAGCCAACTTCTCGCTACGGAATCCCCTTCGAGCCACGTCGACCGAGATTTCTTTTCGCTTCCTCTCGTCTCCTCTCGTTTTCCTTCGCATCGCCCAATTTCTTCCTTCCCATCGCGTCGATCTTCTTCCATACTTTACGCCAGAGAGATCAACTTTTACCGAGAAACACTCTTCCTTTCGCACGCGGTTTTACGCACATGCTTTTACTCACACGTATACGGCCGTGAGTTACGTTTCGTGCAACCAGTCGCTCTAGCCGCGATCTTCGCGCGTCGAGCCTCAGAGGCGATCGGACGTAGCTTTTGCGCGGCTCGTCATCTATGCACGAAACTGTGTATATCGATCGGCGTTGAAAGTACGCGTCTGTTTAGGCCAAAACGCGAGAAACAAAAGAAAAAAAAAAAAAAGAAAAAAAGAAGAGGGAGGGGAAAGAAAGCGGAGGAGCGACGTAATTTACAGAGTATCGATCGCAGAGGAAACGGTGTCACGAGAACGAGTCACGGAAATCAGCGGCTGACGCTGTGATCAGGCGTGACAGTCATCGCGCGTTTTCACGCCTGTTGAAAGACGCGTGGAACGAAGCTAGGAGAAGGTAGCGGAGTAGCTCAAAAGAGACGTCGACTCGTTGAACGGCCACGGAAGGAAAAGGACGACGATAGATCGGTGGCGCGTGAGTCGGGCTTAAAGCGATGCAACGATGCAAAGCCGAGTAGCCGGCTTATCTAGGCCAGGGCTAGCGTGGCGAACAGCTCGTTCGCTCGCTCGCCCGCCTATGCACGTACGTAAGTACACGTAGCGAGCATCGCACGTGCGTGCGCTAATGGAAACGGAGAATGAGGCGCGCGAGCGCTTCTCTGCCGACCCGAAATGTCGTCGAGAGCGTCGCGCCAGGCCCTCTACCTGCCTGTTTGCCGCTATCTCTTTAAACTGGACTACTCGCTGCCACACGCACACGGTAGTCGATGATCTCGATCTCACTTTCGATTTGCGCCGCGTAGAATCGCTGGCGTGCTATCGGCGATTTCCACCTTGCGATTGCTCGAAGTGCGTCGTGTGCTACTTTGCGGAATTGATGCTGCGAACGAAATGCAGCGACTGGTTGGCCGACGTTGCCGGCCTTTATTTCGATTCCAAACGAATAAATTGAATTTCTCGGCTTGTTCGTTAGACACGGAGGATACGTATGTTTCGGCGACGATCGTTTCAAACGCTTCGTTATAGAACGAACAAGGCTAATCGTATTTGATTTCCATTTCAAAGTGCTAAATTTCTGTCGAAACGTTCTCGCCTGCTTGCCAAACGACAATGATATTTAGTTATACATTCACTGACACATTAATTTCCAATTGCATATCCTGTAGAAATATATTTACCTTTCGAATGAACGTCGTGAAGCCGGAGTTGCACTTCCCCTCGGAGCTAACCACGGTCTACGATGTTTCGCACGTCGCGCGCCAGATCTAAACCGATACCGCGTGATAATTCGAAACTTTGAGACGCGGCTTTCAGATCCGCCAGATGGTCCGAAGATGCTTCCATGGAATCGGCGCGATCGACGGGCGAAAAAATGACATTCGCGATCGAACTTTTCCAAAATACGAGCGGCGCGTCCTATTACGTAAGCGCGACTCCCGTCGAGCTGTTTATCTTCTAATTACCGGCGCAACTTTATCGCCGGAGCTTTGCAGCCGAGCGGGGAGCCATCGCGAGGCGAACAAACATCGCGGCGGATCGAGGCGATGATGCGACGTATCTCCGACACTCCAAACATAGTATTGTTTCGTAGATATCTGCTAATTTTCGCGAAATCGTCTAGACCGGGTAAAACGTTCCGCTCGTTTGGCAATAAACAGATTTTCCTTTAGACGTAGGAAACCAAAGGAGGTTCGCACGTAGGCGGAACAGATCGCCGTTTGCTTATTTTTCCTTTATGCACGCTCGTAAAAATACGAATTTGCATAAATATTCGCGGTCCTGTAACAACTAGCGAAGCAGAGGGCCTGTTCTACCCACTCGTCTCGCGTTCGCGCGGTGTCGACTGCAACGCACGCACGCAAGCGACGCTAGAACGTGAAAGAAGAATCGGTGGCACCGTATAAAAGAGTCTCGTTCCATTCGATGGGATAGCTGTACACGAAATTCAGTGCTCGGGAACGAAATTTCTTTCGCGAGATTCGAGCGTGCGTCGTCTGCGACTAACAAGGGACGACTAACAAGAGACGACGAGCGATTCGTCCTGCTCGATATTCGGAACGTACGAGCTGGGCGAGCAGCAGTATCGTTTCGAGACGAAAGAATCGTTGCAAACGAAAAGAAAAGAACAGACGGAGAAAGGAGAGGATCGTACGATTCTTCTTCTCTTATCTCTTACGAATTCGTTGTCCGAAAATTCCGCGACAGGTTACGCCAGCGAACAGATTTAACGATGCGCAACCATGGGACGGAACGACGGTGAAAAAGGAGCACGACGAAGAGAAGGACGAATCGACGGGAGTGTGGCGATCGTCGCGTGCATCGGCGATTAGCGATCGACCCAGAACTCGGACGAATGATAAAGCGGCTCGTTGACCGGTGAACGTACTCGGCTGTTTCGCGACTCGTATAGTACACGACGAGGAGAGGAGAGCGAGCGCGCTATCGATTCGCGCTATCTGTCGCGCGCGACTAGCCGTGGTAACTAGAACTCGAAGCAGGAAATAAAACCTGAGTCACTTTTAACCGCGTCGCATGACGCAGCGTGCATGACAGCCGCGAGCGAGCGGAGCGCACCGTGACACAAATGAAGCGTATTTTTACGCGAACGAAAGGGGACTCGCTCGCTTCAACGACCCTCTCTCTCTCTCTCTCTCTCTCTCTCTCTCTCTCTCTCTCTCTCTCTCCCCCCCCCCCTTTCTCGTTTCCTCTCGCTCGTGTTCTCGCTGTTTTTTCACTCTTCCTCTCGGTACGTCGCATCTAGCCGCTTGGAAATGCGCGACGTGTTCGAAATCGTTCCGGGGAGATTGAAATTCGTCGGACGTTCGCCGGCTCGGCTCGCGCCGCCGTTGCACTCTCTGTGACGTCAATGGTTGAGCAGGCATGTAACGCGCCGAGGATATAGCAGGAGATACGATTTCAAGGATACCTAGGAGTCGCCGCGAGGAGCCATCGTACTCCGCTCGATGCTTCGATCTATCGAGTAAATTTCGATTCCTCGCAAGGATTCTCTTCCACTCTTCGTCCGTAACGAGGAACCGTCTGTGTGCCGTTCTTTGTTCTTTGCTCGCCTAGAGTCGAAATTCTATGTAGACAGGAGACACGGAGATTCGGATAGGCTCGTTAGATCGATGGAGAAACACGGTGGAGGGAGTGGGATTTTCTAATTTTCAAATTTCTACGTGGCAGTTTGGTGGCGTGTCGGTAAATGGGAGCGAAGGGTGGCAGGAAGGACGACGCGGATAGCGGAGAAAAGAAAGCTTTACGTATTCGGAAGATCCGGTAGGGTTGAGAGCGAGCGGTGTTCCCGTGCGGCCCGTTTTCCCAAGGGTTTTTTTCCAGCTTGTTGGCCGACCGAAGGGGCATCGGCTTAAAAATAGGTCGCCGGTGAACAGGATGTGAAAAATAAGACTCGCGGAAGGTGTCGGTGTTCTCGGTAGCAGTTTCTCCGGCGTGCTCTAGCCGTCCATTCTTTCGTCCGTCCGTCTCCCTCCGACCGGTTGTTTCCTCGCTCGCAACACGGAGTCGCGTCGGTCCGAGGAGAGAGGAGCACACACGCTCGTACGGTGTGTGTGGCACGCGCGTGCACGCGTGTGTAGAGACGTCGTGCGGGCAAACGCTCCGTCGACTCTCGGCTCCTTCGACTCGGTCCGCAAGAGTTGCAGTTGCAGTTGCACGCTCGGTGGGGGTACGCAGGCCTTGGGAGAGTTCGCTGCACCTCTCGAGTCCGTCCGTCTGTCCGTCCTCCCTCTCGCCTCTTTTCTAGCCCTCCTACCGCCACCTTACCTCCCTCTTCGTCCACCTCATCCTCCTCGCGCTTCGGTGCTGCTGCTGCTGCTGCTGGTGCTGCTGCTGCTGCTGCTGCTGCTCCTCCTCGTCCTCGTCCTCGTCCTCTTCCTCCTCTCGTCTCTTCCTCCACCTCCTCTTCCTCCTCCTCCTCCTCCTCCTCCTCCTCCTCTTTTCAGCTCGTTCTCTCGATCCTCGACCGTCGACGACTTCCCCTTTCCAAGTCGCCGGTCGAGACGCGCACATGCTAACCGGCCGCTAGCTTCGCACATGCATGCACGCGACTCTACGCTCGCGTTTTCTCCTAGTGGACGTGCATCGTCCGTGTGTCTCGTCTCCTCTCTCTCTCTCCCTCTCTCTCTCTGTTTCTTAACTCCTGCACGTCGTGGTTGCACGGAGAAAGAGATACGACACACGATCTTTGGGCACCGCGACGTGTGCCTCCGGGACGTTGGATTCCTCGATGGGACCACGGCGCAGAAATCCTTCGCGATGCTCTCGATCCTCTTTCTTATCCGTCCAGGCTTTCCCCTTTTCGCGATTCCAAGTGTACTTGCACGCGGCTATACGCGAGGAGAATTTGTTGCCAGTCGTAGTACACGGATAGGGTTAACCTTGCTTGCGTCGCTACTCGATGGCGATTTCTAACGTTCGAGGGCAATTGTCTCGGGAAAGGATTTGTCTTAGCAACGGGCTCGCGGCTGCACGCTCGCGGCTGCACGCTCGCGGCTGCACGCTCGCCGCACGATAAAGGAAGTAAGGCTTTCGCGGCAGAAAATTGCCGCTCTCGAGGGAAATCCTTGGAAGAACGGCCACGGTTCGCGCGTGTTTCCGTGCCACTAGGAAGAACGGAGGCTTGCCAGTTGGCAAGCTTCTCTCACTAGGCATTTTCACTAGAGTTCACCGACGATCGTCGTCGTAACTCGTTTTTAATCATCGATCGGCACGGCGCTTTTATTTCTTTCGTTTCCCTTCCTTCCAGATACAATTGGTCCGCGTTAGGGTGTACGTACAGTTAAATATACCATCGAACGTATAAATAGCTGAAGAGGAATTTGTGGCCAACGACGAGCGTATGGTAAATTAAATGCGATTCGACTTCCTGCCAAGAAGCGGCACTCGATCCAGAAAGGGAGAGAGAGAGAGAACAAAGTTGCGCACGTTCGGCCACGTTCGTACGTGGAACGGTGCCAAACTGCCGCCTTTGCCGATCGACTTTGTACACACAATAGCGAATGTTTTAGCAATAATCGACTACCCGGACCTGCCTCAGCGTGCACGCTGTTGCCTGGAAACCGGCAGTTTCCGCCAACAGGAACTAGTCGTCGTCGTCTTCGTCGTCTGGTTTCGAGCGCAGGTGCGCGTCTACCTCGCGAGATGCGGCCTCGATAAAGCGTTTACGGTGCCGCGTAACCGGCATCCAGCCGCACCGACGAATTATTCGCCGTGCTTAAATGCCCAGCCAATCTGCCCTATACTCCTCACGGCGACAGCTTCTTTCCATTTCTCGTTCGAACGATTCGTTCCACTTTCTGCCGTAACGTTCGTCTCTGTGACACGATATCGCAGATTCCGTCTCCGGCCGATACGTTGTTGACGATGATCGAACTTACGCGTATTTCTAGGATTAACGAGGTTGCGTTACCAATTGTACCTTTTACCGATTGTAACTATGCCCGTCGACTGTCGCGTGCCGCGGAGACGCAACGCGGGCTACGATCTCGCGAGTCTATCGACGCCCTATCGTATCGAACGCTCGATCGTCGTCCAGCGAGTAATCGAGAGAGGATCCTGATGAAAAGTGCAGCGAGCTTTGGCTGGTAGTCGGGCAACGCCCAGCAGCGGCGCGAGGTGCAGCAACCGAATAGAATAATAAAATAAAAAGAGCGTTTAGCGACGAGGAGGGCCGCAACGTGGCGGCTGGCTGTTCCGGCCGCGTGTGACCGAGCACATTGTAGACACAATAAAGGGGAACGCTTTAAACAATAACCTCGCGGCTCGTTTGGCCGGACGTGCGTCTAAAGCACGCGTGTGAGAGGGCGCGAGTGCGTGAGTGCGCCATTCTACGTTATTCTCTCTCTCTCCCCCTCTCTCTCTCCCTCTCTCTCCTCTCTCTCTCTTCGTCTTCGTGCGCGCACTTTTCTACGCTTACTTGCACGTATACGCGTGTATACGTCACGGTTGAGACGTGTGCATGCGCGTACGTGTGTTAGGGTCGTTCGAATACGGAGTGCGGACCTTGGAAGCCGTTCGTAGCGGATCGAGGGAATCTTTCCGGTTCTCGCGGACGTGAGCCAAGGGGGATTCTTCTTCTTCTTCTTCGTCTTCGTGCTCGTGCTCCTCGTCTGTCCTTCGCTTCCCTTTTCCTCCTCCTAATGCCGGCTCCGTAGCTTCCCCTACTCCCTTCCTCCTCCTCCTCCTCCTCCTCCTCCTCCTCCTCCTCCTCCTCCTCCTCTTCGGCTGCATTTCTTTTTCTGCGTTTGGTGTTCCTTACACCGAGATTGAGCTATTTGCGAGCTCGTCTTACCATCGACGGTGAAAAGAATCGTCGCAATAGAGGTTAATTAGGACGCGACTGCGTTCGCGGCCTAAAGTCGACCGGTCTTTCGGCGGTCGAAAGGATCGTTCGCATAGCCTGGCGCGTTACGAGCAACCGGCCTTATCTGTCCGCGTCGATCGTACTTCTAATTGGATTATTAACGCTGGCCAGGTTTCGAACGGCCGACGATAAAGAAAGCGGCCGAACGCGCGGACGACTCGTCCGCGAGAAAAAAAATCCACGCGATAGGGAAATTGGCGTAATAGCTGGCTGTTGTGTGTTATGTGGAACGTGGCGGCGATTTCGCTGGCACAGAGCAGCGTGAGCGCGCGAGCGCGCGCCGATTTTTCTTTCTCGCCGGTGATTTTCGCCGCGAAAAGGAAAACGAGCCGACACGCACACGCCACGTATCCACGCACCCTCGTGTCCTTGGAAAGTCGCGATCACGAGAGGCCTCCTTCACGGTTTCTGGCACTTGGAGCAGCGCAGGCTCGTTCGGCATGGCAACCGGCCGCGGAACCGGCCACCTACTCTCCGCTCTTGCTCCTCTCCATTCTAATCGAGTGCAGACGACAACCGCGCACCGTCCTTTCCAATCGATATCGGTCCTTTGTCGGGGTTGATCGTACCACTGTGCGTCAACTTCGAACAACACCAGATCGTTCGACGCAGGAAGAAAGGCTGGCGATGCACGAACAAATCATCCGCGACCAAGCGCCAACGAGAGAAACGTGCAGCGGAGGAAAAGTGCGCGTTAGTCTCGGCCTGAATCGCCGGCTAATACCTCTTCCTCGTCTCTTTCGCCTCCGCGCCGCCACTGCACGATAACAAGAAATTAAAATCGCCGCCGTCTCGCGAGCACCGAGACGCGCATGTGTCGAACGAAAGTCGAGTTGAAATTTAGAGAGATTCGCCGGCTCATTTCGCTTTCTGTGCTTCCACCTTCCTTCTCGTTTCTCGCGCTTCGCCTTCGACGAAACTTCTACGACCGTGTCTTGCGAGTTTTACCATATTTCCTAGTTTTTCCTCGTCTTTTTCCTCCGAGCGGACAATAATACAGAGAGATTGTAGCGAATGAAACGCGCGCCATGAGACGCTTCGTCGAAGCGCCAGGCTGAATATTCTAATGGCAGGGAAACGCGCGGCTGGAAAAAGGCCTAGATACACTTTCTTCGCTGTCGTTTGGACAGGAAACGTCGCGTCTCTTGCTCGCTGTCCTGCAAAAAACGCAATTTCTCTTTCTTCGTTCCCCTTCTTCCAACTCGTTCAGACGCGTCCTCCGCTTTTCTTTTCTCTTCTTTTCACCCTGCCTGCTTCGAACGATGGCCGTTCGACCGATATTCGACCGTTCGTCGGATCGAACGAACGCGGCGGCGTTTCGCGAGTTAAAAACGCGGCATCGAACGATCGGCGGATCTCGAAAGGCTGGATGAGTCTCGCCGGTAGAAAGCGGAGGAAAGAGAACGCGACACACCGGCTCGTGGAAAATTGTGCCGTGGAACAAAAACAAAATCGACAGGGGACGCGGACCGCGAAAACGAAAGTGACGCTACGAATTTGCGCCAGATAAACGCGATATCGTTCTCGATTAGAAACTCACGCGTTAACAAGTTAATCGTTGCGTAGAAAGAAACAGCGGAATATTATTTCGCTTCTCCCCGAAAAGAAATTTTTCTCTCACGCGCGTACGAATTTCAATTTTCCAGAGACACGCGCTACTCGCTCGAACGTGCGACGCGAACCTGGCAAATTACGAAATTTCGAAAACGCGTACGTGTAAAGTCTTACGATACAGTTACTTTGCATAGCGACGCGTTAACGTAGACTATTGCGGCTAATAGATATCGCGGACGGATCCGCGGTGATCGTTAACGCTAAACCTACCGACGGACGACGCTTCTTGTATACTCATCGACGGCTCGCGACAGATTAGAAATGTTTCTTTGAAAAAGAAAAAAACAAACCCGAAACAAATACCGAAAAGTCCTAGATTAGCGAGCGATCTGACAACGTTTAAACGTGGTAAAATTTGCGTAGAAATTTGCAAGCGGTTTGGCGTTAAGTAACATTTTATTGAAATTCCGATGAACGCAGTTCTTCTCTTAGAATTTACCTACGTACGTAGAACAACGTAACCTCGGTTTAAAGTAACGATCGAAGATTGGAGTAAAGATGGAAGTTTCTCTCGTGTACGCGGCACCGCGAAAGGTAAAATTCAGTGGCACGAAGGACGAATGGGGGAAACGGCAGCGGTTGATTCACGAGGAACGTTGCATCGGAAATAGAGCGCGCATCACGGAGCAGCGGAAAGTGACGTTCGGTGGCGTCGTGCGTCGTGTCGCGTCGCATCGCGTGGCGGGGCGTCGCGTGGAGGAAACAGGACGGGGCCGGTGGAGTCTCGGTGATGGATTAGAAATCGTACTTTTCCTGGATCGGGCGTCATCCCGTTCCAAGATCGGCGAGAGTTACGAGGTTTTCTCTCCCAGGCCGGCAATGTCGGCCGTTTTTGCGCGAAAATAACTCTCGGCCTGTCCCCGGCTTCGCGGTGACTCCGCATCGTGGCGAGGGACGACAAATCGAGGATAGCGAGCCCGGTTTCTACGCGCGTACGTCGCGCTTCCAACCCTTTAACGCAGATGCGAACGTTCTGCGAGTGTGCACCTAGCGAATTTCGCGTCCATAAATCACTCCTGCCCTCGGCCGGCTAATCTTTCCACCTTCAAATATTCCGTCGTCTATGGAATTCAAATTGAAAGTTTGACGAAACTCGAGCACGACGAATTTCTAAATTACTTTCCAAGTTCGCCGCTTGAATTTTTACGGAAGGGTCGTTGACGCATGGCCGTCGCTGTGCAAACGACGATAAAACTTCCACGCTGGTTGTCCAAACTTGACCGTCGAGCTCGATATCGATCCGGTGATAATTCGCTCTTTTAACCCTGCTGCGATCTTTTCGTTTCCCCGCCTTCGTCTTGCTTTCGTTCCAACCGAGAAGACCACGCAGCGAGGGTTGAGAAAGCCGCGTCTTCGATTTGCAACGTCGAGGAGTCGTAAAGACGAGAATCGACCAGCGTAAATCCGAATCGAAGACGATCTGACGAGAAAGCGGAGTTATCGCCGCGGTCGCTGTGTTCGCAGTTTTCAATGCAAATGCGCGGACGATGATCGTCGCATCGTCGCTGATCGCACAGCGCGTGAAGTCTGCGAAAAACACTTTTCGGCAACAATGCAATCGCAGGTTCGATGGCAGGAAGTGCGATTAAGGCCAACCCGTTTTCACTTATCGAGGAAACGGATCCGAGAGCTTCTGGTTGGTGAACAAGCCCTTCGTACGTTTCTCGTACGCGGCTCGTTACGTTTCTAGGATGAAATCGCGAAATGGCCCTGACGGGTTGCCGTGCGTGTGTAACGTCAGTCTACGACGGAAAAAATGGTAATTCGTTGACTGTCGTTTTGCAATTTCTCAGAAACTCATCGATTCTATTTTCTAAAGGGAGATTCTTTTAATTTCAGTATTAAAATACGCTCTTAGGTTGGTGTTTTTAATGAATTTTTCGAAAACGAAGCGATTAATCTCGACGAAGATTAGCCTCCGTCTAATCTGCGGCTCGTCTCTGCAACTGCGTCGTATAATACGTCGTACGATACCTGCTACGATGGTAAGAATATTGATATTTCTCGTAATGAGAAATTGATGGAGGAGTCGTGATTTCATAGTAATATCGAATTAACACGTTTCAAAGAGCACAAGACCATTATGCGGGGAAGATGTTATTCGACGAGTAATTACGAAAAGAAACAGATGTAATTTGATCGTGGAAAGAACGATTTACGATGTTGATTCCAGGCTCGCTTAAACTCAACAAACACGATCTCGAAGATCGTTTTTTTTTTTTTTTTTTTTCTTCGGTTACATTACAATGGAAGCGACGCCGGAACGGCGAGTCGAGAGAAATTACGAAATCGGTCACTCTCAAGGTTCATTCTGTATGCCCCGTTGCAAAAACACTTCCGACGTTTTCGTTGCACCTGTGTTTACCGGCTGCAACGAGACGTCGAATTGGAAGTTGCTTTCCGCCGCGACCTCGTACGCACGTTCACCTATTGTGTGTACCGTGCATACGCAATCGTTGCAGTCTCGTTTCTGCTGCTCGGTTCTTCCTATATTCTCGCGAGAGCTGCCGTTGCTCGTTACCGCTCGAATTCATCCTCGAGAAGACAATGTCAGGGATTAGAGAGAAACGGCTCGCTTGGAACGCTTACGCGTAACATGTGTACCGATTTGCACACACTTGGTTCTTCGTCCGACGATACCGGATCGTTTCATGGCGATAGAGTGGTCGGAAGAACGAGCAAAGCACCCGTGCTCTCCTTCCTACGATACGTCGAGTAGGTTAGTCTGAAAAAAGCTCCGGTTAAAACAACCCATATATCACGTCGCCGCCCGCTGTTTCTAGCAGTCGAGGATCGAAGGTTAATGTCATGAGAAGACGGCGCTCGTTGGCTGCTTCTGCGTGTGTCCTATCCCAATAGACGGAAAAATAGCTTTCTCGTGCGAATGCATGGCGAAGAACCAAGGCAGAGCCGGAAAGAAAGAAAGAAAGAAAGAAAGAAAGAAAGAAAGAAAGAAAGAAAGAAAGGAAGAAAGAAAGAGGGAAAGAAGGAAAGAAGGAAAGAAGGAAAGGAGGAAAGAAAGAAAGAAGCACGAGACTGTTTGCTCGAAGGGCAAAGAAAAGAAACGAAGCGAGAGAGCAAGACAGAGGTAAAGAGGTGGTAAAAAAGAGGGAAAAAAGGCGAGGGAGAGGAAAGATGGAAAGAGAGAAAAGAGCAGAAAGTGTGTGTGGCGGAGGAGGGAGCATCACCAGCTCGAACATTGCGGTAGGCTACGCATCCGCGCATCTCGAGCGACGGCTCGCGACTGTGTGTGGGTGCCGGCATGTACGTGAAGCCGCCGACTCTGATCGAGGCAGTGTAGAAACCGAAAAGAGCCGAAGTCGGCCGGCGGAAAGTGCCGAAGGTGCTGGGCTCTGGCGGCCGGAGAGTACTGTGTGCGGTGTACACGAGCGAGAGCGAGTCCGGCGCTCGGAGTTGGAGTGTGGGTCTGGAGTAGTGAGTGAACGAGTCTGGACTAGCGGGCTACCCCGGTTCCGAGTCAGTCAGTGTGCCACCGGCAACCGTAGCCTCGGTGCGGAGAACGTGGATACGCTTCGGCAATTCTCTGTTTCGCGTTTTTCTCTTTCTGCCTCTTGGCTTCTCCTCCGTGATACTCGCCGACACACGCGTACATATGTATATACATATATGTATATGTATATATGTGTGTGTGTATATATCCCGTACGTAGTCACGGAACGCAGTTTATACAGTGAAGCGAACGAGCATTTTTCAAAGTGCGATTGTTACGTGTAATCGATTCTGTTCTCTGGATGATCCCCGGTCGAGAAGAACAGCGTGATACCTCTCGGCTGCGACGTAACGTCTGTCTGTAACCTGTCTGCCCCCTGTCACTCTCCGTTTTTTTTTTCTTGACAAGTGCAACCTATTACATGCATCGTTATCTATGTTGACAAACGGGAAGAAGTAACAAGAGGAATGGTTGATTTTATCCGAAACAGCGTGATCAACACGGAAACGTCGCTAGTATCGAGAACTGTTTGCCGCTAGAAACTGCCGGTAGAGTATCCGCTGTGCGTCACGCGTACCACACGGGACGAAGACACTGCCGGAAGAGTTCTACCTCCCACGAAGATATCTATTCTTCCTTTTCCATCTCTATTCCGCTCAACTTGCGTTATCGCGTCTTTGCCGACTTTACCGAAAATAATTCTTTCCAGTGACAATTCGTTCTTAAATCTTTTCGTAGACCGATCGTTCGATCCGGTGTTCGAATCTAATTCGTCAACTACGATCAATCGCGTCTATCGAGCCTGTGATTCTTCTCGCGTGAAATTCTCGCGTGAAATTCTCGCGTGAAATTCTCGCGTGAAATTCTCTCGTGTTACGGCGAGATTCGTATAGAAACGTCCAAGAAGAGGAAGAAAGCCGCATCGAGTCGAGAATCGACCGGCGAGTGTAATGTTACATCGTATCGAACGAGTGTCAAGTACAAATCGTTGAAGATCAAGATGGCAACTGTGCTGTGGTAGCCGTGGATCAGCTCGTGGGCACAGACTGGCAGCAAGCAAACGAGGCTGGCAAAGATAAAAACGATGCTCGAGGATCAACCATTAGACTTGAGCGTTCGGGTAGGCGACTACGCGGAGTTCTCCAGGGAGGAGAACGATCAGGATCAGGATCGAAAAGAACCGATCGACGACTACGGGAACGCCGCGGCAGCGCTCAGGTTACGAGGATGCTTCGTCGCCGCCACGTCCACCGAATACTCCCAGGAAAGAGAGGATCGTACCTGTTCCGAAGATTCGGACGACTCGTGCTCCGACAATAATCAAAAGGACGGTAGCATGAGATCGAGGTCCAGGCCACCCGGTACCAAACCGTATAAGAAGAATCTTATGAGACGATACCGTGAGTTTCGTATTAAGTTTTCGTTGCACCGCGGTTGTCGATAGAAATTCCAATTTTTGACGAATATGGCTAGCCCGCGGATATTTATGCAAGTTCATATTTCTGTCTAACGGAAAAAGCGAGACTTTGATAGAAAATTGTTTCGTCTACAGAATATGCTTTGGATATTTTATACGCTTTTACCTATCCCGAGCTTTCTGTGCATCTCTTTCTTTGCATCTTCAAATTTCTCATAAATGCATAGAAATCCTCGGCCTTGAATATGACCAAAGAAAATGGAATCTAAAACAACATGTATATACATTCTTGCGTATATAAATTTCCTATGATCGTATAAACATTCGTAATGTTACACCTATCGATTCCTGCATTTTCGCGCCTTTTCGCCGCCATTACGCGCCGCCTTCGAGGGTATCGATACAATCGCCTCAGAATCGAATCACGTATTTTTTCGTCAGAAGCGTGACACTCGTGTCAGTTTAATCGTCCATCTGTTTAATCGCTACTTCTTTTTTTTTATCGTATCTTTGCGAAATTCCGGCTTGTAACGAGATTTCTCTCGCAATTATAAAAAAAACCTGTCTTCCCGCATTACACGCGTAATCGTCGATAATGTCGGCAATTTCGATTCGATAATCGTATTCATCGCAGCTGTTAACGATGTTATCTAACGAACTGTAAATGAAATAGCCGGGAACCAGGAAGTGCGAATCTTCCGACCGATCGATCGTTTTCGCGGTCAAATTCAGACTTTCGAACGTGGTTAGGACTGCGTCCCCTCTCTTCTACCGCGAAATCTTATCAATACGTAGGCGTACGCATGATCGAAGGATCACAGACACACGCTTATACTGTTATTGGTGGCAGAGATACAGCGAGATTATAAATTAATCAGCGACACCGATCGATGTAGCCGAATTCTATAGGAACACCTTGAATCTTAGACTGCGAAATACATTTTCAAATTGATACGTCAAATTTCTTAATAATACTCTTGAAATGACCTATTGCCCGTTTCGAAAGCCAAGAGAACCAAAGTTTTGTTCTTTATCATTGTTAATCGTTATCTCGTAACAGCCTGTATATAATATAACTTCACTTACAAGGGGAATTTCAAATATTTCGAACTTGAAAAAATACTAGGACATTTCAACTAATTTTACTTTCTTTATTACGCTACGTATCGATAAATGTCCTAATACA